>JAHLJT010009436.1:78887019-78916268 GCA_031308135.1 Acheta domesticus | reverse complement strand
GCAGAAAGGGTCCCCCCGATAAGATGGTAAAAAGTTCCCCTCAACCAAATTACATATGAGTGGTTACACTATAATTCTAACATAAAAATAATATTTTTGAAAGGTTTCTTAGCCTCCGTCCTACCACCCACACCCCTATACAGCCAAAAACCTGTTTTTGTAATTTCAATTTTTTTCGACAACTGAACACTATTTTATCAGACTGAAAAAAATATGATTAATAAGAACACAACTTGGACTATCAGAAAAATATTTTTCAATATTTTCTCAGGCCCAAATTCGAACACAAAAAAATATTTTCGAAAAAAAATATTAAGAAATATTTTTACTGTGTCTTAGAAGCCTGGAACAGGCTCGAAAAAATGTCAAAGGTTCCTCTTCACACACAAATTGTTGTGTATTTTTTTCAGATTTTTCCGATTACTGGGCTGCAGTTAAAAAAATAAAAACCATTTTCCCGCCTTTAAAACATCTGGACTTTCAATATACTTTGAAACTGACTGCAACGGTTCTCTGCATTTATTTTAGTGTTTATTATACATTTGTATACATTGCTGTATCACCCAAAAAAGTTTTGATTTTGGAATATACTTACAAGTATCATTTTTAAAGCTTTCTAATCGTTTGCATAAGTAATCGTATGCTACGGAAAGACGATAGTTTTGCCAATTTATAAGAAACAATCGACACAAGACCTTGTAAGTGTGATACTGGTGGATAAAGAATTACACCCCATCCTACATCAAACAGATTTTAGAAGAAAAAATAGAAGTTTGCAGATTATGACATACAAAAAAAGATTCTTGCAACACACATTATAATGGTAAATAACTCGGAAGCGATGCTTCCTAGGCCTTTTAAACCAGGTTTGCTTGTCTCATGGGGACACGGCTGTTTTTTGAGAACAAGTAAATTATAACACACATGTTTTGGGTGACGGGTAGATGACAAATGGGGAAATGATAAGGGACGTTTCGTGTGCAGGATAGATGGGGACAGTGGGGAAGTGAAGGGGAACATATTAGGCCCCGATTATGTTGTTGGGATATATTTTTCAAAATACAACTTTCATGATCATCCCATTTTACAATTTTCCATATTAGTTCTTTTAGGTGCGCTTTTTTCGTAGCACAGATGGACAGAAAAGAGAAGCCAATATCAATGTAAAATTAAATTGAAGGAAAATACTGACATTATCTCTCACGATAAAATTAACGGGACTATTTTATTTTCTGCGAATTTTTATCTCAACACTCAGCAATATTGGAATGAATTCTCTCGCACAGTACCGGGTCTATAATGCCGTAAACTACTTCTCGGGGGATGAGCGTTTGCAGTTGGGTGCTACATCAAATCAATTTTCAATTTTCGTACAATTATTATTTACAAAGTGCAAAGTTTTCGCACGTGTACAGATTGTACGAGTGTCTCCATATATATACGTATACAAGAACAAATACTTAGGTAAAGGAAAATACAACTTTTTCTCTAGTCTGAAACAATCTACAGACGTGAGACCACAGGCTTCCGCAACCAATGCGTTACTATTTATCTGTCCGGGAGCCGCCGCGTTCTAGGCTCAGTTGTCAACGTTTTAGCTGCTATTCTGTGGCCTTCCTCTTCAAGCAAGGTCGCACGTGCTTAGGACGCGGCAACTGCCGAACTGCCAAGTGGTTGACTACAAATAGCCTAGCGCGCATTGGATCGGCACGGCACGGACGGCCGGGACGGACGGGATTTCTTTAAAAGTTCATTACATTGAGTTCCGTTAGGGTGCGCGCACTAGGCCGTCACGGACGGGACGGGACGATCCGCACCTTCCGCCGTTTGCAAAAAGTCCGGCGGAAAGATCTTCTGGACATTCAGACGTGCCGTTCCGACGTGACGTCACCGGCACATCCACACCACGTGTTTAGCCACGGCGGGCAGAGATCGAGTGCTTGGCTGGTGTTTGACTACGTTTGTGGAGAGCAAAATTTGGACACAAAACATGGATGTATCAAAGTTAATTTTGTTATTTCAAAATTACCCCGAACTGTATAATATGCGGCATCCCGAATATTTCAATAATATAAGACGGGATAACTGTTGGGATGAGATTGGAAGCTTTTTGAATCAGCAAGGTAAGTTGTTTTTTTTGTTTTTTTAATTTAGTTATTTAGGTTAATTTATCTTCCATGTGTTCCGTAATATCTGAATAGAAATAAACACTTGAAACATCCATTAAATTATTTATTTCGTCTCTTCAAAAATATAGGTAACAATTGTATATATCTTTGCCCCAGCAGTTCTTTAGCAGCTAAATGAATGTTATTTGCAGTGCTCTATAGCGTCATTAAATTCTAACAAAATTCATAGATATGAGGAAATATCACTATCATTTACCAACAATATAAATATTGTTTCAATGTTTTGCCATCCATAATCTTGTGAAATTGCATTGACCAATCCATTGCATGGATGGTTGTATTGAAATGATGTTGATTGCTCTTGCTGAATTCATCTCTGCACTTGCTAAAAAATAATTTTATAATACGGTGTAAGAAATTGTTTGTTATCCTGAAACATTTCTCAAGAATGACAATCACATGCAACCTTATTTAAATGCAAGGTGGGATCTTCTCACATCTGTTTTAAATTTTCATGAAATTTGTTCAATGATGTTAATGTTTTAAAAATTTATTCTCAATTAAATGTATTTATAATTGAATGGGAAAATAATCACTTCCACATGTGAATCCTTGAAATAAAATTAGTCATGTTATCTATTGCTGAACTTTCATTTTATTCCATTGATTATTGTATGGTCAGTTGTGCACTTAAATCCTAATGTACCTTGAGACCATAATGTGTATTTTTATGTTTATAAATTTAAAAAGAAATTTCACATGTTTAAATGTTTCTCCATCTCCAACTGGTAATCTATAATTTGATTAAATTGTTTCTTCTCTACGCCAACATTTATTACTCCTAACAATTTCTTGAGGTTTTAAATGATTACAGAAAATCTCATGTTATTAATAAAACTTTATTTCTATTTTTATTTTCACTTATTTCTTGTACACCTTTAATATTAAATTTTGCATCCAACATGTTAAAACTCATTGTTATTTCCTTTTGGTTTATTCTACTGTAAACATTTACAAACATGCAAATGATATTTAAATTCTGTTTCATTTATTTCGTAAACTTTGTGCTAAGGGAAATTTTTCTGTTATGCGTGTGTATATATACACACACAAACACAATGTGGGGTCTTTACTTGAGGATATTACTAGCTTATTACTGGGGATGCATTAAGCTAATTATGAATAATGAAAAAGACTGTCATGAAGCAATGAGCTCCTGTGTTGTTTTTCAAAATGAAAGGAGGTAGATTTTTCACATATCAAAACAAGCTTATATTTAGTGAATATGGTTTATTTGCCTTTGTAGTGACCACAGTGTAGTGCCTTTTTAGTGACTAAAAAACAGTTGTGCATCTACTTAATCATTAATACATCAATTTAACAACAAAAATGAAACAAATAACACATTAAATACTAAAATGAAGAAACGGTGTAATGATTTTACAATACATAATACAATTGTGGACAGAACATCATTTTGATAATTAAAAAAGGGAGTTTCAAGAAAGCCGTTTTCCCAAACGTACCTTTGCTTTTGCCAGGATACTGATCCCACATCTGAATTGAAGTAGTCTCTAAAAATATTTCTGACAGCTACAGCATCGTTGCCTGCCTGACCTCCTGTTCCCTTCAAAGGAAGAAATGTCTTGGCATTTGAAACTGAGACTGCCAGATCATTTTCTGTCCAATAACACGTATCACTTTTGAGATAATTATGTAAAGTGCAGGAAGCTAGAACTACGTAAAGGAGATGCTCCTGTGACATAGCCAGCCTTCTTTCAAAGATTCTGAATCTCCTTACTAGGATCCCAAATGCGTTTTCTACAACATTACGTCCACGGCTGAGGCGATAATTAAAGATTTTCTCTTTCTCTTTACCTTGACATCGTCCTTGAAAATGGTCTCATTATATTTGTTCGAAGCGGAAAAGCTTCATCCCCTATTATTACGTGGGAAGGTACACATCTGTTCCTGGTAGTTTTTTGGCAGATGGGAGATTCAATGTTCCATCCTGCAGCTTTTTCCCCAGAAGTGAAGTATTAAAAAATACTCCCATCAGAATTCTTCCCATACCCACCAACATCAACAAATATAAATTTTTATTAGCATCTACCAAAGCCATCAAGACAATGCGATAGCATTTTTTGTAACAGAAATAATCAGCTCCACTATTTGGCGGTGCTTCTATTACAATATGCTTTCCATCCAGAGCACCGACTGCATTAGGAAAATTCCACTTCTGTTGAAACTCTGTTCAATCTTCATCCACATCTCCTCGTTAGGTTCTGGCATTACCAGTGGCTGTACCGTTTTCCATAGTGCCTCGCAGTAGAATGAACTATTTCTCTTATTGTTGTAAGCCCCATTCGAAAAGAGAATGCCATTGCACGATATGACATGCCAGTAGCAAGGAATCTAAAAAAACATAGTAGTAATAATAATAATTAGTCATAATTAACAAATTTACTTTTAATTAATCTAATGTTCAATATCAGAGTAACATGTAGGTTTTTTGTTGTTGCAGGTACCGAATGCAAAGACCGGTGGACGAAGGTACGAGACAATTACAGGAAAGCACTCCAGCGTCGGAAAACAAAAAGTGGACAAGCTGCTAAGAGTTCGAAACCACCTAAGTTCGAGAAAGAATTACAGTTTTTTATCCCCGTACTTGAATGATCAAGAAAACAGAGAATGCAATTTTGTGCCTTCTGAAATTGTTGAAATTAGCCCTAACAATGAGGAGGAGGAGGAGGAGGAGGATGATGAAGACACTGAAGAAACAGTATATACACCTCAGTACTCTACATCAGTCTCCCCCCCAGCTCCTAGACCGTCCACCTCTAATTTAAGAAGAGAGCCAGATGTGGGTATCAGACGCAGAAGAGTGCTGCTCATGTTTTAGAGCAGTATCTGTCAAAAAACCAAAAGAGGAAAAGGATGACAGCCTAAGCAGTTTCTTTGCCACCATGGCAAAAACTGTTCAAAAATTCCCATTGCGAGACCAAATTGAAATGAAATCAAAAATTTTCAATTTGGTCACCAATAAAGAACTGACTATTGCTATGGAGTCTCATGCAACAAATGATCCAGATAGAGTTGGAGAATACAACATAATGTATATTAATTCGCCAGATGAATTTAATTAAAAAAATGAAAATTACAAAAAACATTGAGTGATTGTGTACTATTTTGTTTTTGTTTTTTTAATAGTTGTATCTTTTAAATAAAAAACAGGTGACTGATGAGCTTTTTATTTTTACTTAACCCTATTGATGACCTACTATGCAGAGGCTCCTAAAAATGTATGTACAAAGTTTAGTTAACCAAAAAATGAACACTTATTAACATATTTTTATTGAACAGCTGCATAAATAGTAATGGTTGATCTTCAACGATATAAAAAACTCTCCATGGTAATAAGTAGGGAGAGGATGTTTATGCCCTAAAAACTCGAAATATGCTTTAATACATTTACGGCCTAAAAATTCTGGAATATTCACTTTAATGTGCAATTAAAATTAATATTTTATTTCTTGTAAAAACTTTTCTTCATAAAATTTAGAAGCATGCTAGAATGAAGATACATTTTTGTACAAACGTAACCTAGTTTATTTTGCAGGATGAAGTAAATTTGCACCTTAGAGAAGTACACAGTCTTGTTCAATTTTTTCTGTTTGGTAAAAAAATATATCCAGAAATGTCCTACATTTGCACAAGTATTTACCATCTTAAAAATTATAAAACCTGAAGCGTGACAAGTTGGAGGAAGCAGTCTAATGAGCCCTTCCAGCGTAATGTACATAATATGCACTAAACGTTCACTAAGAACTCGCTGGTGAAAACAATACACGTAAGAAGGGGAAGAAGTTACAACATAGCAGCAAAGTATGATCAGATGCATTTACTAAAGCCCTTTATGTAAAAGAAGCAATTAATTTCTGATACCCAAATAACTTTGTATACCTGAATGGAACTTGTGTTCCGTTTAACATTACTTTTAATTATAATTATTAATAATAATCATTTACTAAAATTGATTTGTGTTTTTGGTTCATGACATGTTTAGGTTTTAGAAACCATTAACAATCACAATAAAAATTAAGTTATTTATTACAGAAAAAGATATTTCTACTCATAAAGAATCCAACTATAACTGAAAAGAAAAATTATAAATAGTTTGAAAGTAATGTTTAACCTGCTTTTGGTGCTGTTACCTTGCAAATGTGTTTGTACTTGTTTTGAATGTACATCTGCTACATACTAAACTAATTTGTAGGAAAAAAAAGATTGCCTCACACATTGTGGTTTATATCCCACTTATTTTGATTTCATTTTAATTAAGCAAGCAAGCGATACTACGACGTAAGGTGTGTTTACTTGCCTCAAACAAACTGCTAATCTCTCTTTAGCTCCTATTGGCTCTCTAAAATTGGTCTTCTGCCTCTGCAATCATCTTTAAAATATTCAAAAGCACTTCAAATTTCTCATGTGACATCCTGAAGTACTGAAAGAATTTCTGGTCGTCTTCAAGTAGGTCTGGATACAAGGCGTGGAATTCTCCTTTTGACAGTCTTGATTTGTTAATACTGTGAACCCAGAATCTGGGCTTTCGACACTTCGCCTTCTTTTCTTCTTCTTCTATTAAAAATGCACTCACAACAATTTCTTCTTCAGTTAACATTGTGTACCCGATGCACGCAATACAAGCTATGGAGCAAGGCGCGAAGCTGAAGCTGATCAGCTGATGGCGGTCGGTATCCTTCCCGTCCCGCCCGTCCGTCCGTGCAACGCAGTGCGCGCAACCTATGTTAAAAATCCTGGTCGTCCCGTCCGTCCGAACGTGCCGTGCCGATCCAATGCGCGCTAGGCTATAGTCTTAGTTTTTTTAAAAACTATGACCCAGCTATTAAAAAAGTATGAAAAAAATTCACAAGCATTCTGAGATGAAGTTTGAAGATTATTTTCGTGCCAGTGTCTGTGTTCTAAGACAAGTAAAACAGTTCTTGTAAATCTGGGTTTAACCTCTTCCCCTTGATTTTTTCACATGTCCCCCAATTATCCCTCAAATATGACGGAATTATTTTTTAATAACTGCCAAACACTATTATCTTTCCTTAGCGTATGATATTCTCATACAAAGGATTAGAAAGCTTTAAAATGATACTTCATAAGTATATTCCAAAATCAAAACTTTATTGGGTGATGCAGCAATGTATACAAATGTATAATAAACACTAAAATAAATGCAGAGAACCGTTGCAGTCAGTTTCAAAGTATATTGAAAGTCCAGGTGCTTTAAAGGCGGGGAAAACGGTTTTTATTTTTTAACTGCAGCCCAGTAATCGGAAAAATCTGAAAAAAATACACAACAATTTGTGTGTGAAGAGGAACCTTTGACATTTTTTTCGAGCCTGTTCCAGGCTTCTAAGACACAGTAAAAATATTTCTTAATATTTTTTTTCGAAAATATTTTTTTGTGTTCGAATTTGGGCCTGAGAAAATATTGAAAAATATTTTTCTGATAGTCCAAGTTGTGTTCTTATTAATCATATTTTTTTTCAGTCTGATAAAATAGTGTTCAGTTGTCGAAAAAAATTGAAATTAAAAAATCACGTTTTTGGCTGTATAGGGGTGTGGGTGGTAGGACGGAGGCTAAAAAACCTTTCAAAAATATTATTTTTATGTCAAAATTATAGTGTAACCATTCATATGTAATTTGGTTGAGGGGAACTTTTTACCATCTTATCGGGGGGGGACCCTTTGGACAAGAAAATGTATCCTACTCGTCGCTTACCAAAGCGTCGTGATGGTGGTTTTTTATTAGACATGTGTTGCTGTTTACATCTGTTTACAGTCGGCGTTTTCTTCGATTTACTCAAAATCTGATAAGCAGGGGCAGGAAGCAAAGGAGAAGGCGAAAGAATGGAATGAGAAAGCGGAGGACTATAAGAAAAAAGTGATTTAGGCAAAAGAGAAGAAGGCGAAGGATATGAGCAAGGAATAGATAGGAAGACACATAACTTCGAGGAGTTCTGTCTACCCAAAGGCAGTGGTGTATCGTGGCAAAATCAAAATGTTAGATGGCAGGATCACAACAGCAATTTTTCAAAGTCGTAATTAATACCCAAATTAATTAGTAATTCCATAGAAAACATCTTCATCTCTGTCTAAATTAATCGGTTGGATTTCTCAAAATACATTTTATTTCATTTTATTCTTTAGTTCACTGTTATATCCAAATTATAATAAACAAGAGAGAAAGAGTACAACATACTTTTTAATGAAGCATTTAGAGCTAGAATAAGAGGATAGACATACCAAAAATATTACACCACAATCTCTGAAACTTTGACTTGTTACTTCTTGAAAGTACACGAAAACTACACGATATTACGTTCATGTGTAAAACTAACGGGACTAGACCAATGACCGAACATACTACGTATACCAGTGACCAATGACTGAATATACTATATATAATTCCAATTGTAATATTTGGAATGATTTTCTATTAACTGAAGAACTTTTCACAAAAACGACCATAGTCCATAATCCATAATTTTCAGGAGAAGGAGAAAGTTCTCTCCCTTCGTTAGTGTTATTAAAAATGGTCTAGAATTTGAAACACATTTGAAGTTTATGTATGATAATTTAATGCTAATTCTTACATGACTTGTGTAGAGCCTGCATAAATTGAGGTTTCAAAGTAGTGAGTGGTATTTGTTGTCAAGAATTGTTAGTACTTTTCCCGAAATTTGAACATCTACAGGTGATAATTTTAAAGAAATTAAAATTTCGTATTCAAACTGGGTAAGGTTTTATCGTATTTTACAAACAATTTCAGGAACTGAATAAAGGCACAGATCATCTGCTTCACTACTATTTTCCCCATGCGACATTTCCCCATTTTATTCAATGGTGTTTTCACTTCTATCACTTGTGTTTGCAAGTAATTTGTCATAGAAGAGATTGTTTTTAGGGTTTGTGAAATACTGAGAAAGTCTCTGAACATCTGCAAGTTTCTTTGGTTTCAGCAGAAGAGGTTTCTTGGAGAGTGTCTGAAAAGTAATTTCCCCACAAAGCTGTTTCTTGCTTCTGATATTTATCTACCCAAAGCACCATGGTATGCATACTTAACAAGAACATGCGACTCTTCTTGCATTATTTTCAGAATTCTAACTTTTCAACCCCAGAAATTTCCTTTTTCAACGGTAACGTGACTAAATCATCTACAGTTGTCATGGAAACGTAATCAACATGCAACAATACAGCCAATTTGTAGGGAAAAACAACCATAGACCATTCCTGTCAATGCCACCTATATCATCAGGCCTATTGGCAGACGGGAATCTTGACGTCACGACTTGTATAACATAACAGCGTGGCAAAAGTGAGTTTTGCGTGTGAATCAGCGTGAACTGTGAATGTTGTGTATGCAAATACTTGAGAACAGTGTTTTTATCCACTTTATTGTGAAATATATATGTATGCTTTAAATGTATACGAACAGAACGTATTTATAGAAGAACGAGTTTGCTTCAGAGAAGGTAAATACTTGTAGCAACTTCTAAAAACGTTTATGTTCGGGTTTCCGCGCACTTCCACTATGAAACTGCTTTCCGTAAAATTCAACAACCCCTAAGTGAAAGAAACAGACCATGCGTTATGGTATATTAGAAAGAAATTTAGTTTCTTGAATGATACAGACAAGAGTGTGGTACTCTTAATGGATGAAATATTCCTGAAGTCAAGTGATGACTGTAAAGGAGGAAGGATAGTCGCAACTGCCATAAATGAAGAAGAAAATTTATCAACAGCTTTTGTGTTCAGGGTAAGTAGCATGCTTTCATCATATAAAGGCGTGGTTCATATATTTACGGTTAGAAAATTGATAGGCGAATTGCTAAATCATTTTATTAAAACCATAATTGTATGGTTTGAAAAGTTGGTTTCGGTATGATTGCAGTAATTTCTGACAACAATCTTGTGAACCGAAAAGCCATGTCATTGTTTTCCGATCCTCCAAAACTAGAAATAGCTAATGAACATCTATGCAAATACCACAGAAAATTACTTGTTTCCTATTGACAGCGTGCACCTCTTCAAGTCCATGAGAAACCACTGGTTAAATCAATATAACCAAATAAAAATACTTTCTTGACGTGGAAAATTATGGTATTCATACAGCGTCATTTCAAGGATGTATAGATTATAATCTATGATCATTTAGTTGCCTCAAAAATATATACCAGTCTGAGAAGCACAACATTTTAATATATTTCAATACTTTAAATTTAAAATCGTTAAATCATTTATCTCCTTTTTGTTAAAATTAAGTGTTAATTGAATGAAATTCCTTTCTGTAAAATTTCATTATTAAGCCGGCGAAGAAGGTAAGTAAACGTTGATTGACTGTGAGCAGCCGGCGAAAGATTCGTTTGCTGTGATGACTACCCATGTGACGTCACAGCGTCAGTCGACAAGCCTTTTACTAGTGTCTGGGTGGCATTGATTCCTGTCAATGGCTGTTTTTGTCGAAAAAGGAGTGGACTTTGGTTGTTTTTTCCAAAACTAGTGATATTTCAAAGCACCATATTTCCCAAATTGGAGGTTACTTTTCCTACACTATTTAATACCGATGAACCTTGAGGAGAGCAGCGTAGAATACTGCAGAAAACTCGAAATCGTCGTTTTTGGACTATGGTCGTTTGTGTAAACAAAAGTTTTCACTCAGGATCAAGGTACTCTTGCCAGCTGCCATCTATCGCCGCCCAGACTACATTTTTTTGACATTTTCTTAATTTTTCGGTTTCCTAATGGTAGAACGGAAATATTAATTTTAGAATATTAAAGAACACAAAAATCTAGTCCTAAATGGCAATTTTCTTTTAAAAATTTTGTGCCATTTTAAAGAAAATGGAATTTTAGCGCTACTAAAAATGCGAAATTTGAAGCTCTTTTTCGCAGAAAAAGTTTGAGTTTTCAAAATATTTCATTTGAAGTTATTTGAAGTACTTACACTCACAAATATAATAATGTTTACAAATTGCTGGTAATGTGCATATTAAAGATGTGAGAGATCTTTCAAAAAAATATATTTGTGTAATTTATGAAAAAACAAAAATATACCTCAAAATAAAATTTACGTCGTATTAAAGAGTGTAATTAGAACTATCCGATCGAAAAGTTTGAAGAAATGTTTTTTAGCCATTTATGAGAAAATTAGTAGTTTTGCGCAATATTGCATGTAATATGTGCAATTATAAAAATTTACAAAAACTAGATTTTTCTCAAAAAGGCTCAAAATTTTTTCTTTGAACTTTTGTACGGTTAGTGGTTAATGTACTCTATCAATGACATAAATGCCACATTGCTGTATTCTTTCGTTGTTTCAAAAAATACATAAATATAATTTTTTTGACTTGTCTCTCACGTCGATAAGATTTACACTAGCGGCTCTGTGTTCACTTTATTATATCTATGAGTACATGTGCTTTAAATAATGTCAAGTAAAGGTTTTCGAAAACAACCGTTTTCTGTGACAACTAGCTCAAAATTCCCATTTTCAGAAACACTCAAACGCCATTTTCTCATAAATGTCTAGAGAAAATTTGTAATGAAATGTCTTTGTGTTTCTTTTCACTTTAGAACAATGACGTTTAGTATATGAATTAATTTTGTGTTACGACAAAAGGAAATGACTTATTTTTATTTTCCCGTATACGTACGTATATACGGAGTAATATACGTAGTATAGGGAAAGTTATGTAATGCTGCGGAAAATCGATTTCGAGATTTCAACGGAAATACACGTTTTGAGGTCCCCTGATACCGAAAAAGTGGGTCTTTTCAAAACGTCCGTCCGTCCGTCAGTCTCCGTCAGAACAACACTAGCGCGTAAACCATACGTGCGATTTCTTCCAAAATAGATATTCTCCGGTCGATCTGTGTCCACTCGAACGCGCCTCGATTTTGAAAAACATTCTTCAAAATTTGGGGTATTTTACATGAAGCCCCCGGACATTTTCAAAATTTTCTCAAAAACCGCTCCAAATTTTTTCTTTTAATTTCTTGTAGAGATAAAGTATAATACACTTATAAATGTGGCATAGGTCTCATATTCACGGATAACTCTGAATTTCCGAAAATTGCCAAAGTTTGAAATTTTCCTCCAAGCGTCTTCCTAGAACCACGAAATGGAAGATAGAGATTTTTCCTTCAAATAAAATTTGTTGTCCAATGTGAGTTCTTTCATTAAGGTCATGTACAGTTTTTTGAAAATTTTACTAGTTTTTCCGCAATATTGCACGCTATATTTCAAATTTTCAAATATTACAAAAACAGATTTTCTAAAAAACGGCTCCAAATTTTTTCTTTAAACTTTTGGTAGGTATAGTGCCTAATGTACTCTATGAGGTGGCCTAAACTCCATATTGCTCTTTTTTTCAAAAATTACAAAAATGTAAATTTTTTGACTTGCCTCTCACTTGTTAATATTTACATTAGTGGCTATTTGTTCACATTATTATATTAATGAGTACATGTGCTTTAAATAATGTCAAAGAAAGTTTCTCGAACATTGAATAGTTTTCTGTGAAAACTAGCTCAAAATTCCGTATTTTCAGAAATCCTCAAACGCCATTTTCTCAAAAATGGCTTCAAATTTTTTTTTTCAAACTTTTCGAACGGATAGTGCTAATTGCACTCTTTAATATGGCGTAAAGTTAATTTTGGGGTATTTTTTTTCAAAAATTACAAAAATGTATTTTTTTTAAGTTTTCTCATGCGTTCAAAATTTAAATTTCCAGCAATTTGTAAAAAACTGTTGAATTTGTGAGTGTAAGTGCTTCAAATGACTTCAAATTAATTTTTTCGAAAACGCAAAAACTTTCTGTGAAAAAGAGCTTCAAATTTTGCATTTACATTAGCGCTTACATTTTCTTGAAAACGGCTCCAAATTTTTCAACTAATATTGCCATTTAGGACCAGGTTTAACTGTTCTTTATTATTCTTATATTAATATTTTTTCTACTATCAGGAAACAGAAAAATTAATAAAATGTCAAAAAAATGTAGTTTGAGCGGCGATAGATGGCAATTATCAAGAGTATTGGCAAGCCCGAATAGCTAGCCGAGACCAAACGAAACAGAATACTAATACGGGAAAGTCTGTGCCATTCTGTAGCACCACTAGTTGAATATTTAATTAAAATTACTTATGGTGTATTCATTATCTTATCCTGCTGCCTACTTTGTTAACAACAAACAAGGATCTTTACGTATGGGAATAATTTAATAGACTAAAATAATTAAATATCTGAAGTTTAATATTTGCACAACTACCAGGCGAGAAAGACATGAATATCCCAGCGGTTGCAGTGATGCGCTGTACCCACACGGAAGCTCCTCACTTGCGTCTCTGATGTGATGCGCGCACAGAATTTGCTTACGGAAAATAAGTGTGAGAAGACATCGTGATGGGTCTTGTAAGGCTCTCTTGGTTTCTTGTATCCTTACCTGCAGGGTGCTGAATCAGCGCAGCGTCTGCCTTCCACTTTGAAAACAGAATCAGAAATGAAAATGTTATACAGAAGATACAGACCATATTCTATTGATTTTTGCAGTTCTTTCCTTTAATGGGTAGAGTTCCATCTACCTTGGGTCTGCTCACTCCACGTATGCGGCCCAGCACAAGGGACATAACCTTAGTGCAAAGATCGTCAAACTGTCGTTCGCGAGCCACTTGTAGCTCGCGGGAACATTTTTGGTATATCTCACGATGAGGTTGGGTAACCTGTTGTTTCTCCACCCAACTCAGGTAGATGACTCTCGGAATCAACTGGTAGGATACTCCGCGCAACTGTCTTTGAGAGTCTGAGTTGACTGTGTGATCGTGAGGTTATGTACTATATTATGTTTTTTCGTGAGTATATCATCAATTTGTTAATGAGCGTAGTTTGACGTATTCATGGATACGAAGCTAGGTTTGTGCTAATGTTGATTAGTTCAAACAAAACACACGAAACAACTTTCCAATGTGATTCGAAATGGGAAATCGATTACTTCTTTACCCAGGCAAAAGACACATGTGGTAATGTGTATAGGCGCACGTTTTCTTGAGCTCCGGAATACATACCGCCACTCCCTTACTGATATATGTTGAATTATGAACAAGTTAGCAACGAGTATTATTTACAAAATCTGATTAACAAAAATGTTTACTCCCGAATAATAGAAACTATTTTGCATTTGCAAAAACTATTTGCAAAAATCGAGCTACAGGTTTGATATTAACTTCTGTTCTCGAAATAACCAATCCCATACTCTTCTCGCATCTAGCAAAATGAGACCTCAAGAAATGGTGTGCGGAAAAGACTTGCAAGTGTATGAGCTAAGAATAAATGGATGCATGTTTATTGACTATTTAGCAAATGTAAGATTTGAAAAAAAAAGTTGGTTGGAGTTGGTTTCTCTAGGTAGCTCACAGAAAGATTTAAAAACGTCACGATTGCTCAGAAGCTTCATACGTTTGACGATCACTGCTGTAGAATGACTGACGTACGCTATCAATGGCGTCTCTCTCACACGTGAACTGGTTCCAACGTAGCGAGTGTGACTGTAATCGCTTAACTATGGAGCGCTCTGACGCGGATCGTTCAAGTTCCGAACGCGTAAGCGTTCGAAATCCTTTCTGCAGTGAGCTTGTGGATGTAGTACCGACGCAACGGGGGCCACGTTTCGCCCAGGTGCTTACGTGCAGGGGGGCAGAGCGGGACGCCCGGGGGACAAGGATGGGGAGACGGAGAGGGGGGGGGGCTCGGGCAAACAGCGTCCGCACCTTCGCTCGCGTCGCGCCTGTTTGTTTTCTGCGGCCTGTGTAACTGTTTGTATCGCGCGCGACGACCGTGTGCTGCGGCGCGCCGGCGGCGGAGGAGGTAATCCTCGCGCCAGGGGTGCACAGTGCGCCGCTCAGCCTCCTCAGCGCTTTGCGCTCGCACGGACCTGTATATGTACATTGGAGACCAGAAGGAAGATCGAAGTTTAACCCGTATGTAAATTGGGGACCGACTCACAGAAGGGTGTACGTAAACTGGGGACCAACTGCCTTATCCCCTTACAGGTAAAAAAGGAAGGTGACACTATTTTCCACGAACATTTTCATAGCCATAATTTTTAAATCACAACTTACTTCCCAATTTTCCAGGGTTTTTCTTCTAAATATGGTGTGGTTAAATTTGGTTTCCATTCAGTTAATGATTTGTTGATTGAATGAATTCTGCTTATCTTGCCATTTTTATATTCTTCCTATTGCTCTCTTAATATTCTTTAACATTGAACATGAAATGTGGCAAAATATGTAGTACTTTCTTTTCATTTTGATATAAGAGCAATTTCGGAAGATTTTCAATAAGGAATAAGGAAAAGCTGGACAGCAGCGCGGCGGTGGCGGCCCCTTATAGCGCTTACTTGCTCAAACATTCCTTTTCCTTACCTTGGTTGGTTTGGTCCCCAATTTACATGTAGAATTAGAAAAGTAAGCTTCCGCGGCGGTGGCGGCCCCTTATAGCGCTTACTTGCTCAAACATTCCTTTTCCTTACCTTGGTTGGTTTGGTCCCCAATTTACATGTAGAATTAGAAAGTAAGCTTCGCGAGAAAATATGAAGGGATTATTTGGTCCCCAATTTACATAAGGCGGCCTGGACAGACCGCATTTAGATTCTCAGACACAATATCGTTTTGTGGCCCGCCTCTAGGAAAAATATTACCCCTGAGTTACTGAAAACTCTAACTGTAATGCAATAACTTTTAGTACAAATGCAAATTATCATGTATTTATCACTTTTCTGGTCCAAATATATTTTATGATTTTTTTTGGAATATGTTTCGAATTTGTTTGCGACGCGCGGCGATTCCCTTTGTGAAGGGGCCCAACATCTACTTGCTTGCTTGTAGGTAAAGTCCGCCCTGCACCTGGAGGTAATATGTTCGTGGAACATGGTAAAAGTTCATGTGTAATTTATGGAGGAGAAAGGTTCGCGGCAGATTTTCTTGGGGTTCCCCCCATTTTCCCTGCTATCATTCCACCATTGCTCCATTTCTGTATTTCATTAAGGTAGCGTAGTAAGAGGCCAGTGCCCATTCAGGATTTAGACATATAGAGGGACATTGTGGTAGTAGATATTGTAATTAGCGATATGATGTCCACAATGCCTACTTGGCTGCGCATGATGACCCCAATTTAAAACAAATGAATGTATAGATTTTGTTCCATTGTGTCTCCACCATTGTCAAATTTGCATAGCGCATAGCGCTTATAGGCAAATATTTGAAAATGCCGTGTGAAAAGCCTTATACAATAAATATACTATTTTTGAGTAACATTGAAAGTGATAAAATGCTTCTTATTGGTTTACTGATGCTTGCGTATTACTATTGTAAGTTACATTGATTATATTTCTTAAAAGCATCTCAAGACATAAATGTTTGTAGTCCCGCTATCGATTTCCAATTAAAAAAATAAAAATCATTTATTAACTATTTGATTTCACATAAGTAGTCGTAATACATTCATTACAAACACAAGTTGCAGCGAGCGTAAAAGCAACGCCTTGTGGGTTTGAGCGCACCAGTGATTGGGTGATCGCGAATCCGATTCTCGTGAGGTACCTGAAATTTACTTTAACATCGGTGAGTTTGTGGTGCCTACAGAAACCGAATTAGTGGAACGACTGCTCAGATCAGTGGTTTTCATGGTTTCCGTGATCACCACCAGGTAAATGTCGGAACTGTGTCTTAGAAATCCGGTCACGTATGGCGCCCGGATCTACAATGTTGATAAAAAAATATTTTAAATTAAATAAGAAGCATTGAGTATGATGCTTCAATGCTACTAATGATTGGTTTACATTCTCCTGTAATGCATTTCAAATGCCTGGATTACTCCCTTTTCCATGAGTTAAGTAGGTGTGAAGTATTAGGAGGAAGGAACCATTTTTACATGGGAGAATTACATGGCAGTCTGCGTTATCAAGGAGAACCGTCAGAGGAAGTTCGCAAATCACCAGGAGGTCAGTCGTGCTTCGCAGACAATTGACAAACTCTCACAGAGGTGAGTAAGGGGTTAGCAAACTAATGCGAAACTGCGATAGGAACGGTATGTTGTTTTGTAAAGAGTCGCTTATTAAACTCATACGTTATCTACTCTTATTAATCCTCCTACGAGACTCGAGATGTCACTGTTCTAAGTTATGTGATAACACTTCCCGTCGTAGCAAGATAGTGAATCAAAAGTTATTTCCACTGCTCTTCTCCCATCTTGTTCTATTTCAGAAACAAAACGCTAGATGCGATCGATTAATACAGGCTAATCTGTGAAAAATGTATCTGGTCGTTGGTCAAGGGGCCAATTTGCTGCTTAAGAGAAAAATTTACACGTAGTCCTTACGGAAATATGTTCGGTTTCACGAAAAAATAACCGCTAATAGAGGAGACCGCATCATCGATGAGGCTGGTTTGAACAGGTTTCTTTACATACTTGAAAGGTTTTCATTTTTAGATCAAGAGATTTCGAATTTTCCTCCGCACATTCAATCGTAATAATCTCCGTTTCGGTGGGTAATTAAGAAAAGGAGCACCAGAGATCCTTAAAATTTAGTTTTCAAGGTTCCCAAGATCCTATAAATTTTGTTCACACATTTTATGTCGTAAATGGGGACTTTTTATTTTGTTTATATTGTTGAGCACTTCTGGGTACCCCTACTCTACGGCACCGGTGGCCAGAGACGTGCAGAATCTTGAATTCTGTGTAGAATGAAAGTGGTTTAGAGTTTTTGTGTGATTTAAATGCACTTGATGTAACGCTTAGTTCTAGGCGTGACCTTGTGAAGAAAGGTGCCAGAGTACGAAGTACAAAATGTTCAGAACGGAGTCAGTTAGTTGTCAGTAATGCTTTTCATTTAGTAACTTACATTGAATTCAGCCTCTAATTTTTGCGCCTTTTATTGATTAGGATTCCTACTGTGAGACGCATCATTGGCGTCTTAGAGAAGAAATTTAAATAAGACAATCTTACGCAGATAGATATACCTGCATAACTTCACTTCGTGTTTGTCTTCCCTACGAATGATTGCACCATTATCTTATAAGTGACGATAACGAATGAATTCTTCGCATAGTATCATTAGTATCATCTGTTTTGGTCTCAAACGATTTGCCATAATATATTCTTTAATATTTATCTGCACATTCAGCAAGGGTAGTTATTCCATTTACAAGGCGTCGCACCACTTTAAAGATTTTTGTATATTGCATATTGAGTCTCGATAGGACCAAAATACTCGTATTCAATACACATTCAAGGATTGGAAATGAATCCAAATCTGTATATTTTCCAGAATTGAGACTCTTGTGAAGATTTATTTAATTTTTCACGTAGCGAAACGTTTGGGTTACGAGATGCTTGTACTTTTTTCTGGAACGCAGAAAGTACATTTACTTTCATCAGTAGGACAAAAAAAACATGTAATACTATTCAAAATTAATGGAAATCAATAGTACTTCGGACGATATCGCAGAAAGAGTTTACTTGTTCGGATGCCGAATTTTTGAACAAAAGGTGAACACTCATTTTTACTTTCCCGTATACTTACGTATACACGGAGTGATATACGTAGTATAGGGAAAGTTATGTAATGCTGCGCGAAAAAATGGCCAATTTTCGGCGGAAAAAAATTCATTTCCGGGCCGTGATATCGAAAAAGTGGATAAATCCAGTTGTTAAATTAAGGAAAAAAATCCCCTAACATGTAGTGTAGCCAGTAACCCTGTTTTGTGGGTCCTTGATAGCGAAAAACCAATTGAAAGGCAAACGTCCTCCGTCTGTCCGTCCGTCAGTCTGTCCGTCCGTCAGTGTGTGAACAGTGCTAGCGCCTAAACCATACGTACGATTTCTTCCAAAATGGATATTCCTCGGTCGATTTGGTTCTAGTCGAAGCTTTGGGATTTTGAAAAAGATTCTGTAAAATTTGGGGGTACTTTACATGAAACCCCGCGGACATTTTCAAAATTTTCTCAAAAACGGCTCCAAATTTTTTCTTTAAATTTTTTGTAAGAATGGAGTAAAATACATAAAGGTGGCATAGGTCCGATTTTCGCGTATAACTCTGAATTTTCGAAAATTGCAAAAAATTTAAATTTTTTTTGCATCATTCTGGAACTACAAAATTTGAGATAGAGATTTTTCCTTCAAATAAAATTTGTTTTCCATGGTGAGTTCTTTCATTAAGGTCATGTGCATTTTTTAAAAAAATTTAGTCGTTTTCGCGCAATATTGCGTGGAATATGTGCAATTTAAAATAATTACAAAAACAAGATTTTGTCGAAAACAGCGCCAAATATTTTCTTTAAACTTCTGGTAGGGATAGTGCCTAATGTATTTTATGAGATGACGAAACGACATATTATCTATTCTTTTCTTTTTTCAAAAATCGGAAAAATGTAATTTTTGTGACTTGTCTCTCACGTCGTTAATATTTGCACTAGCGGCGATTTTTTCACATTATTATATTTACGAGTATATGTGCTTTAAATAATGTCTAGTAAAGTTTCTCGAAAACGCAACTGTTTTCTGTGAAAAGAAGCTCAAAATTCCACATTTTCAGAAACGCTCACACACCATTTTCTCATATATGGCTGCAAATTTTTTCTTGAAACTTTTGTAACGGATAGTGCTAATTACACTCTTTAATATGACGTAAAGTTTATTTTGAGTTTTTTTTTTGTTTTTTCAAAAACTATACAAATGTATTTTTTTAAGATCTCTCTCATCTTTAATATGCACATTACCAGCAATTTGTAAACATTATATTTGTGAGTGCACGTACTTGACTTCAAATAAAGTATTTTGAAAACTCAAAACTTTTCTGTGAAAATGAGCTCCAAATTTCGCATTTTTAGTAGCGCTAAAACGCAATTTTCTTTAAAACGGCAAATAATTTTTAAAAGAAAATTGCAATTTAGGACTAGGTTTTTGTGTTCTTTAATATTCTAAAATTAATATTTCCGTTCTACCAATAGGAAACTGAAAAATTAAGAAAATGACAAAAAATTGTACTTTTGGCGGTGATAGATGGCAGCTGGCAAGAGTATGTGGCAATTCCAATTAGCTAGCGGAGACTCAAAGAAATAGAAAACTAATACGGGAAAGTCTGTGCTATTCTGTAGCACCACTAGTTTAGAAAGAAGAAACCGGGCAAAGCGTAGTATTTCAATTTGTGGCAGTGTCGCCACGTCATCTTATGAAAACGACAGTGAATCAACCGCGTTCTGCGACAGCACTAGAACAAGCAACAGGTGAATGAGAGTGTTAAGTATATTTTGGCTAGTGCTTATCACCAGAGTGACTTCAGCGGAAAATCAAGATGAGCTTTGCCTGGCAGAACACAGTTCTATTAAGATAGGAGAGAACGGATACCTGTAAATATGGCAGAGGTTGACATATTTTAATAAATTTTCATTAAATTTTCATATTTATTAACATCCATAAAATAATTATCATGTCGGTAAAAAATGTTCACAGAATATTGCAATCGTTTTAGTCCCATTTTTAATGAAGCTTTTCAAATTAATAGAATTGTAACGACTTAAGTAACTCTTGCATGAACCATGTCACCACATGTAAATTATATTAATTCTTGTCACTGTAACCTTCAGTTTTTATAATATAGCTGTAGGTCTCAAAATTATTGAGCCAGTATTACCAACTGCTTTTATTTAGTTGATTAAAACTTTATATATGTCCATTTCTTTTTTAAACAGTCATTCCTTTTATACAACATTCTCATCACACATAAATTACAATTCTAAAATGAACACGTTCACTCGCACATTTTAAAATATTTGAAATTTATAAATGTTATTGTCATATTCTTCAAAACCATATTTCTATATATTTCACTACGTTTCGGGTCGTGGTCTTCGACCCACCTACGATCCTTTATTTAGATAAAAGAAAGTAGTTTTTACTTCGTATTGGTAAAGGCAACATACAAATTAAAACAACTGGTCATATGTATCTAATATCCATTTATCTAATTTCATTTCACGAAAGAATTGTAGCTTTGGGATTAAATTATGTTGTTAAAGTCCAGAAAAAACTTTTATTCAAATCACGTACGATTTACATTTCTGTTGTAGAAACAACCAATTTCTATTTAAGACAACCGGACGAAAGTAGAAACAGAATTAATTAAGGCTTACGCTCCAGATTTCATCACCAAATCCCTTTCCACTTTTTCCTCTGAAGGCCACTTGGGACTGCCTGCCAGCAGTTTTAGCCCGCCGCCGCCTGCGATCGTGTTTACGCGACAGTAACGCTCTCGTCCCCGGAGGCGCTCGGTTCTTGGTGAGGTAACTCACGGAGCGCGCCCGTTCGTTTGCTCTTCTTATGAGCGCCTCCGCCGAGCGTAAAGCCAGGCTGACTAGAGCGCCCAGGAACGTGAGACAAGTGTGAGTTCAATGACGTGGCCACGCGTATGATTCGTGTTTTACCGGAGTACTAATGCTAAACACCCACTAAGGCTAAGCGGAATTTACATTTCATGGTGCCGTCAAGAACTGCTTCTTAACCAGTTTTTATCCTGTAGTTCAGTTTCTTCTATCATATGTGTAGTTCGTGTTAACGATGAACTTTGAGATAAATACAGTTTTTGTTACAAATTTTCATAATATTTTCAGCTCACAAACTTGTTAAAGCATTACAGCCTTCCGAAGTACTAGGTAACAAACGTAGCTCACATTTTATCAAACGAATGCGGTTAAGTGGTCAATTGCATCAATGTGGTTTCCAAGATTTGGTAACAACAAAAAAAAATTTGTCAGTTATTATAATACGGGCACTTCACTTGTGACAATAGAGATAAGGAAGTTTCCTTAACCCTGAAGTATTAATTTGTTCCCAAGATTTGGTAACAAAAAATTACGTCAGTTAAATTCATGACACAGATATCAAAATTTGTCGAGGAAATGAGTGTTTTTCTATAAAATTGTTACCAACGAAATCCTCGAAAACTAACCCAAACCTGGATATTTAAATGACACACATTATTGAGCACATTTGGTGAGTTTTATCACTTGTCGTCGTAAATATTGCATTAGGTTATGTATTGCTTTAATTAGTTTTATAAAGATAAGTTTGTAATGGACTCAAGGTTTAATAGTTGAAGGGTTTGCTGCAGTTATTGTATTTTACCCAACCGTTACATTAACTCAAAGAGTATATGTTATGCTGTGACACCACACATTTTTCCTTTCTAAGGACATATGAATGAAAAATATTGAGTTGGAAGAGAAACAAAGATGTTGATACTCCTTTTTTGTAACTTCAAAACAAAGGTCTAAACTAACCTTCATCTTCGTGGGAGATTTTGTGACATTTGGGCCTTTTTTCGTCTAGTTGGTCTGGTGAGTCTCGGCGCCGGTGGGGCGTATCGATTTGTGATTTTAACCACTGTATAGGTAATGACAGGAAAACTTCAATAGAAAGTGAAAACATTCAACATCGACGTAGTTTAGCTATAAATTGAGAGTTTTGCTTTTTGTTTCTCAGCAGTGATTCAATGTGCGAGAAAAGTTTCACTTCAAAAATGCCCTTCCTCCCTCAAACACCTTTTAGGTAGTCACTCTTGTAGTAAACATGATCCATCTTTCAGAATTAATTTACTATTTATTGGCAAGCGAATATTTCAATAGTCGCGTACTCTTACGAGGCCACGCCTCGTTGTCCGTCGCCTCGCGTGGAGTTTACATCACGGCCGCCTCTGCTTTCCACATTGGCGCGTTGCGCGTTGAATATACTTTGGAATAGCGGAGTTGGGAAGAGCCGTCGGGGGCTGTCACCACCTGTCACCGCGCCCTTACGAACGGCCCTGCCCGGCGCGCTGTACCGCGCGCGCTGCCTCGTCGAACAGAAAGTTTCAATTACCGAGCATGTCGCGCGCGCTCACATAGACACCTCCGCGTTCGCGATGCGATGTACCGCCGACGCCCACCCCCGCCACCTCGCGCTTTCGCGCGCCCAGGGCCGGATTAATATCTTAACCCTAGATTACAAAGGCGACCTGTACCAAGCATTATTACAAAGGCGCAGTCTTACAGATTACTTAGAGTACAAATAAAGGAAAACATTGAAATTGTTTAATGAAACACTAAATGAATGGATTAAACATGCATTACATGAAGTTACAAAACACATTTTAAAGGTTTTTGTAGATACAACTATATGACGACTCTCACAGTAGACATTAGCTAGGTACTGTCCACACACGGCTTTTGAGAAGCGTCCGCAGAAGTACCTTCACGTGCGACCTTATTTGTGTTCCCTTCTGATTGCTAAATGTTCAGAACAAAACTTAAATGGCACACGCATGACTGGAGACTTCTTATAATATTGAAATATTCAACCTCTGTATCAAAAGTCAATGTTCTAATGCTCTAAAATTCAAAAAAAGCGGCTTCGGTGATATAACTGTTAGAGTATCGGTCTATTGTACCCAAGTTCGCGAGTTCAAACTCGATCGAAAGTGTGGGTTTTTAAGGGCGAAAAAATCCTTCGTGCGTCTTCCTTAAGAGGAGAATTAAAGACGGCTGACCCATATTATAGATATACTGATGCAGAAGATCCTCAAGCCTAAACGAAGCATCTGAGCTAAATTTAAAATCGCCTGTTTCGACGCCCGAATAATATCTTGTTTCTCCGCTAAATGGTGAAAGGGGCGCAGCGAAATTTTTTTGGTCAGACGGAAGTGCAGGCAAGACGGCCTGAGTCTCGCCGCGAAAAATAAAGTATCATTGAATTGAATTAAATGTTTAGTACTCCATTACTGAATATGAATTATCTATTGATTGGGAAGGAATTGGGTAAAAGAAACCTTCCTTGGGTAGAAAATTAAGAAAATGTCAATAAAATGTACTTTAGGCGGCGACAGATGGCAGCTGGCAAGAGTATGTGGCAAGTATAAATAGCTAGCCGAGACCCAAGGAAATAGAAAACTTATACGGGAAAGTCTGTGCCATTCTGTAACACCACTAGTTCGGTATCAAGGACCCACAGAAGAGGGATTCTGGCTACACCACGTGTTAGGAGATTCTTCGTCTCCTGTATTATTTCAGTAGTATACCTTTCACTTGCGGCTCTCATACGCAATCAATTTGTATAAATGAGGTCTCTAAAGAAAGAGAATTTCACGAAGACATGACGAATTGCACTTTGGCTTTAAAAATATCAAGGATTTGTTTGAAAAAACGCATATAAATATTCATGTAAAATGCAACCCGCAGCACTTGCTAATGTTTTCGAATCTATATCGTCAAGTAAGTCCTAAACAAAGCATTTTAGGTCCTTAAAAACTAAAATTTTGAGCCAGGTCTCAAAGAAACGTTTTTCACACAAGATGAGACATTCTAGGACATTCAATTAAATTTGGTGTGGTTGGTCAATTAAATTTGGTGCTCCGATATTACCAAAACCACCTGTATATTTCAGCCTTTGTTGCTGGTATACTTGGGTTTTTATTTCTTGAAGCGTGGGGGCGTCTCATCACGATGGAATATCTTACATCCATGTATGCGAAAATGGCGTTTGAGCGTTTCTGAAAATGCGGAAATTTGGGTTACTTTTCACAGAAAACGGTTGTTTTCGAGAAACTTTACTTGACATTATTTAAAGCACATGTACTCGTAAATATAACAATGTCAACAAATCAAGGTTAATGTATATATTAATGACGTGAGAGACAAGTCATAAAATTACATTTTTCAAATTTTTGAAAAAACAATATAATATAGCAATATGACGTTTTTGTCTTCTCATAAAATACATTGGGCACTATACCTTCAAAACGTTTTTTAAAAAAAGTTGGAGCCGTTTATGAGAAAATCTTTTTTTTGTAATTATTTGAAATTGCATATATTGTGCGAAAACTACTAAAATTTTCAAAACAATGTATATGACCTTAATGAAAACACACTTTGGACAACAAATGTTACTTAAAAGAAAAATCTCTATCTTCAATTTTGTAGTCCCAGAAAGATGCCGAAAAAATTTTAAACTTTTGCAATTTTCATTCAGAGTAATCCGTGAAAATCGGACCTATGCCATCTTAATAAGAGTATTTTACTCTATTCTTACAAGAAATTTAAAGAACAAATTTGTAGCCGTTTTTGAGAAAATTTTGAAAATGTCCGGGGTGCTTCATGTAAAGTACACCCAAATTTTACAGAATCTGTTTTAAAATCTCAAAGCTTCGACTAGAATCAGATCGATCGGGGAATATCCATTTTGGAAGAAATCGTACGTATGGTTTAGGCACTAGCAGTGTTCACAGACGGACAGACGGATGGGTCGACGGACAGACGGACGTTTTCCTTTCAATTGGTTTTTCGGTATCAAGGACATACAAAAGAGGGATTCTGGCTACACCACGTGTTAGGGTATTTTTTTTTTTTAATTTAGCAATTTTATCCACTATTTCGTTATCACGGCTCGGCAATGAATTTTTTTCTCCGAAAATTGGCCATTTTGTCGCGCAGCATTACATAACTTTCCCTATACTACGTATATCACTCCGTGTATATGTACGTTTACGGGAAAGTAAAAAGCTAATATTTTTTGTGACTATCACTAAAAGCTAAAAGTTAACTGTCAAATAATATTGAATAATTAATTAAAATGTCTGTAAGTAAGAGTTGTGAATTGTTCCAAGAAAACTGTTCATAATACTGAATAAATCTTAATTGAAACTTTTTTTAAAATTTCATTATTTTTTCTTTTTATTTGATATTGTGTAAGTGCATTGCAAGTTACCTTTATACAGTTTAAATAAATAAACACGTTTCGTTAACAAATTTCCCTCTTAGAATGGAAATAGAAAGAGAGGGATGAATGTGGGGTTTGACATGCCAGAGGTCTCGCACGGGTAGGCGGAGGTAGTAGGGTAAAATTTCTGCTATGGCACAACGTAAGGAACAATTTTTTAAAATTAGCTACTGTAAAATAGCTTGAAATAAATTAAAAACAAAAATGAAAACGCACTAGCCTACAATACTACGTGAATTAGTTTTAAAAAAAACAACTAAATTTAAAATTATAGAAAGAATAGTGCAAGTGACTCGACAACTGCCAACGATCGCAGTCCAAACGCACGATTTAAATGGTGCTGGTATCTGGAAGTATGTATATCAATGCTCAGCTGCAACCTAGTATTGAAAATAAAACACCGTTTGACACTGATTGTCTCAAGATGTCGGTTCGTTAAGATATTCAACAGCAAACATCATTTGAGCAGGATTCCCATGTACCGAAGTGAAGTCTAAGCCTACTAAACTGTTTCTAACGGTAACAAATGGTATTTAGTACTAAAAAATTATTAGTTTGATTAGTTTTCGGCTCGGAATTGCTTTTCTTGAGGTACGTAAGAGTGCAGAAAATAATTCAATACTTTTTAGTATACAGATAATTTTTCAGTTTTCGCACCTCAGCAAGCTGGCGCTCTGACTCTCCAAAATCCCCTCTGTTCCTCATAACAAATCAAGGAAAGTTAAATAATGTCGCAAAGGTTGTCACTGCCCGATCCAGTATTTTCGCACTTTACTTGGCTTTCTCAAGTGTAAAAACCTTTTCTAATATTTTTATGACCATCAAGGAAAGCGAAAAGCTAACTCTCAATGAATGATTATTTCAAATGTTATTTTTAAAGAAGCATTAATTGTTCCAAGAAAATCTCTCTATAATATTGAATAAACCTTTATTGACAAACTTGTTTTCAACATCAATTGCACTGTTATTTTTGTTTGATATTCAGTAGGTACATTAGAATTTATATTTACACACACATGACTTTCCTTCTCAATAGAAACGATAGACAATTGGATAGGGAAAGGGTGGGGTTTAACATGCGAGAGATCTCGGAGGAGTACGCTACTTTTACTTAATTTAGCAACTGAATTTATTAACTTTTTCGATATCAGGGCCCGGGAATGACTTTTTTCTGCCGAAAATTCGCCGTTTTTTCGTGCAGCATTACATAACGTCCCCTGTACTACGTATATTACTCCGTATATATGTACGTATACAGGAAAGTAAAACGATAGTGCCAGTTCCATTTTTGGGGAACTCTCTGAATTTTCTAAAATTGCTAAAATTCTTTGTTGGAAATATTTATTTAAGGTAAGTATTTCATTCTTCACCGACACGTTAAATGCATCAGTAATAAAGTATTAATGTATATAGGAAATAATTTTAATGGGTGTCTCTTCAACTTGAGTCTTGCCAAAAATATCGAAAATTCTGAAACGAGTTTTCTAGATTCTTTTTTATTCATGCTTTCACAATTACTTGCAAGCAATCTGAACATACGTCTAACCATGTACGTAACTATGCATTACCATTTACACATTGACGTATCAATTATTACACTTGAGCGGACAAAAACTGCATTCGTCCAGAATGCGTAGAGACAGCACAATACGCAGTGCATGTGAAGTTTATTTTTAAATCTTTCCAATGCTGAAGCAACTCTTACACACAATGTTTGCGTTCAAGGACACAATGGGCGTAAAACATGTGTTTCGGTAGCGCACAGACCGCTTTCAATGGAAATCTTTACAACCCTGTAATGACCATAAATACTTTATCTTTAATGTGTGTATTTCATCAGTGAGTTATATTAGTTTGACCTACGTGAGTATTTTAATTTACTTTTGTATAAATTCAAGAGCAAAAGTAAAAAGTAAGGAGTAAAGAAGAGATTCAAGAGTAAATTAAATATACCAATGTATTAATACATAATGATAGATGCAGACATTAAATAATTGAAGACTTTTCAAGTACACGTTAGTAGTTAGTTGTTTAAAAACACTGTTGATTTATTTCAATACGGTTTAAATATTAGGAACTTGTATTTTATACAACCAATAAAGAAATTAATATTTTCACTTGTTTTAAAAATAGTGTTGAAAGGAAGATGCTGATTGCATGACTGTTTTCCCCCTTTCCGTTCAACTCGTGACCTTGATATGCATCCCTTTCAGACCCTGCCCGCACAATTGTGCGTTCGGGTTGACAGCGAATTTTTGCTGATCTGCGAGCGCTAGGGCAGTGAGGCCTGCAGCGTACATTTGTGCGCAGCCCGTTTAACGACCACGCAACCGCTTTTCGTTCAAAAATTGAAATCTTATTGGAAGTGCAACGCATTTTGTTTGAAGCAGCAGACGATGGCAGCCAACAGGTGTGCACGTTCAGGTAATATTTTATTTTTTAACTATTATTTTGTTTTCAAAAAAAATATATTTGCTTCACAACAGAATGAGCAAATTAATTTTAATATTATTTAATTGTTTAAATACACATTTCTTTGTAAAATATGTGGGTGAACATTCATTAATACAATTGTGCTATCTGGGACTTAATTATATATATATGAATATATACGTATTACAAAATAACAAATGTTGTTTCCTAAAATGTAGAATGAATTTTGCGTCGGCATTTTCTTCGTTGATTTTGCGTGTTTAAAAAAACAGTTTTGAATTTACTTCAGATCTAATTGCTGATGACGTAATTGCGTCAATTCTCGAAAATTTGGATTTAGAAGATTTTAGTAGTGATGATGATGTAGCAGACCGTAGTTGGGTACCTCCGGCAAAGACAAATGTTGGTGAATCCGATTCATCCGGTCAATTTGATTGTGAGAATCAAAGTGATGATGATACCTGTGATGTTGAAGTTTTTGCTCCGTCAACTCATTCTTAAGAAATTAAATCTGATGCGTCTCAGAATCAAAACATCACAGCTGTCAGATAGCTGACAGCTGAGAGAGACATTTTTAATTCTGATGAAGATGAACCCATCACAGAATGCGTCAATACTCCACTAGTTTACCTACAAAATTATTTTGATGACAAGTTTTTTATTTAGCAGCGAAGATCACAAACATGTCTTGGAAAGCAACGTTCTGGGTACATCAAGTCAAGAAATTAAAAAAATGTTTGAAATTCATCTATTAATGGGATGTTTTAAATATCCTAGAATTCGTATGTACTGGAAAAGAGGTCTTTCCCTTGATT
>JAHLJT010009436.1:78507985-78886019 GCA_031308135.1 Acheta domesticus | reverse complement strand
ATGGCCAAGGTTAAACTACCTATTCGCTAGATATCAAATATCCCATTCGCAAATTTCATTGAAAAATTGTAATTGTTTGCATTGTTAATACATATTTTTAAACAATATGAATAATTATATTTAAAACATTTTTTTTTTGGTTCGGAAACATTTCAATGAAATTTCGTTAATTCCTGAATGCATTGACCACCTTCGAACTCAGACCATATTTGTGGGATTGAAACTGAAATGTAGTCTGTGTTGGGAAGGTAATATAACTTGACCACCAAGATCGTTCCAATTATTTTCACTGGAAAATGCTACAGGCATTGCTATTTACTAAACTGTAAACATAAACGCTAAATCTCTTTGAAGTGTTTTAACATGTTTCCATAGTAGTTTTTATTAGTATCAATTCGTATTACCAAATACTTATCTTTGTTGTATTTTAAGACGCTACAATAATTGAATTTTAGAAGTATTTATTGTAAAGCATTTAGAAATTTAGAAATCACCTGCGAGCGATTGGTGAACGCGTCCCTCCCCGTGGCCGCGGGGTGTCCAAGTTTGTCGGCACCGTTGAGAAAATTTCACCGGCGAGATTCTCTGAGAGGTAGTGTACATGGCGAGTAACGCAGGAAGGCGAGAGTGGTCCGCGGCGAAGTGGCGCGGGGCGGGGCTGCGCGGGGCGGAGTTGTGTGGCGCAGAGTTGCGCGAGGCGGAGTGGCGCTGTTGCGGCCCGGGGAAGGTTGCGTGGTGCGAGGCACATGGGTCAGAGGACATGTGACGAGTGACGAAGGGCAGGAGTCTTGTGGCAGGGCAGGACTGAGCAGGGCGGGGGGGAGGGCGGGGCGGGGCGTAGCAGGACGGGGCAGGGCGGAGCATGGCGGGGCTGGGGCGGGGCGGGGCTGGGCAGGACGGGGCATGACGGGGCGGGGCGGGCGGGGCGAGGCGAGGCGAGGCAGAACGGGGCAAGACGGTGGGCAGGGAGGGGGGAGGGGAGGGGCGTCGCGGGGCTGGGTAGTAGCAAGCAGATAAGTAGATGCGCGGGGGCTCGGCCCAGTCGGGAATCGGGCGCGCATCGCGCGAGGCGAAGTTTTTTGCGCGTTCGCGGGCGCGTCCCGAGGAACAATTTCTCCTTGCTCGGCATAATGACTACAACGGTTTGAAATTTAAACGAAGGTAGTAGTTCCCGCGCATATGTTAACCCGACGCGCTCGCGAGACACGGGGCCGAAGGCTATGCTCAAGCAAAAGGAGCACACAGTTGTGAGGATTGCAAGCTGTTCTTAACCTATATTTGAGTGATTCTAGTTATTTTTCGGTTCAAAGAGGTTGTCTGTTTTACTGTAGACAAACGAATAATATAATTACCTTTACAAGCAGGTGCGTTGAGTATTTATTCTAGTTTATTATGACCATCTGTGAAATTTCTTATACCTGAAAGTTCTATTTTGGAGGATAGGCAGTACCAGCTTATTGTTAGAATTTTGGCGTAATTATGCCACATCTTGGATCATATTTTTATAGATATGCTGCTTTTATGGTAACTGCGTGATTTTTCTGCGATCAGTTCTACGCAGACGCCGGAGTAACTCATGAAGCAGCGAGCCACTGCAGCGCAAACCATAAAATCCATCTTTCCCCCCACAGTCAACTCCAGACCCGCACTGATTCCCCAACGTTGTAATGGCCATTTAAATGAGACGTCTTCTTGAGTTTATTGTTTTTGTCCAGAATTTGAGCCTGACAGCGAATTTCATCATTGTAAACTACAAACTGTTTACAAAATATCTTTTATCCTTTATACTACGTCAGACACTTTTAAACAATGGAAGACTAAGAATTGGCCAATACCGTCATGTTATTTTATTATTATTCGCGTTTGGGCCACAACTGATCACGAAACACGTTTCTCTCTTGTTACGTCCAGTGGTCATATTTTATTTTTATTAAAAATAGTTCCGTTTGTTATAAATTCAGTCAAACGTATAGACCTGACTTTTTGACACGATTTTTAATATTCCTAAACATCTTTTGCATATAAGTCCTTGAATTTCCAATGCATATAATTAGTATCTCTAAATTAAGTTTGAATTCACAATGATTAGAAAATCAGGATTAATTTAAATTACATTAAAAATAAGCACCTAATAACTTAACTATACAAAATCATTTGCAACCTGAAAGGAAATTAAGAGAGAAGTAAAATCGGACTTAAAGTAGCAATTCTGAGTTAGAAAAACGATGATGCATTGAAATGAATTATGTACACGAAACCTCACAGGCTTTTCTCGGAACCTTACAGGCGTGTTTATTTAGTTCGCCATGTAATCCAGATATGGGACAGGCAGAGATTTCTTTTTTTTTTCTGTCCCTGTTAGCTTCTTTTTCCATTTTGCGTCTTCTTTGTCAAGTTCAGAGCAGCTTCCAGTAGCGGAGCGACCAGGCTTTCTCTCCAGACGGCGATGGCTAGCTTGGAGGGAGGGGCGGGGAGGGGGGAGGGGCGAAGAGTCGAGGGCGTGGGCGCGTTGCCGCCGGACGCGTACATTTGATTGCCTCCCGCAAGACATGTCAGGGCGAGGCGGGCGAGCGGGCGGGCGGGCCCTCCGCCGCCCGGTGGCGGAGGTCGCCGTATTTGGTCAAAGGCGCGGTGGGCGGCGGCGGCGGTTGCGGGCGGGCCAGCGGGCGGGGAGGGCGGCGGCCGAGGAAAGCCGTGGGCGGAGGGCGGGAGATGGAACAGAGAAGAGCGGGCCTGGGCGGCAGTGGATGTCGAGCAGTCTGCTACCGGGGAGAGGATGGCGTTTAGTGGTTGTCAAGTGGTAAATCTTGAAGCTGTTCTGGAAGAGGGTGGCGGACATGGAAAGCGGAAGGCGGGCGGCGTGCGAGAGAGGAAGCGAGGCGTGGGTGGCGATTGAAAATCGATTAGTGGGAGATGTGGAGGAACCTGAGGATAGGGGAGGAGAGGTGATGGTTGAGGTCAGGGGAGAACGGGAGAGCAAGGGAACTGGGGCGGCAACTGTCACTTGTCTCAGATCCCCTGAGACCATGCCAATGATTGGGGAATTGGGAAGACAGAAAATGACAAGAGATAGTGGAGAAAGCTCTCGCTTCTGAAAATGCGTCAGAGAAAATAATCAGAGCTTGTCAATACGAGGTTTAGGTATAACAATAGTTTGATTTTTTTGCGCTGTACTATTATTACTCTTCTTTGACAGTGCTAGACTAGTTCCCGAGCAGACGAAAATTGGGCAGCTATTAAGTTATAATCAATATAGAGATGTCGTGAAGCTAAACTGCACGTTTCCTCCCAGACAATGGGGACGACAATCATCTCATTGCCCCTTGATTATTATTTCAGTCGCCTGAAACAATACTCTTCCAAACACAAATTTCGTTGGAAAAATGATGAGAACACAACTAACAGCTAAGCCTGTAATATACAAAGACAATAATTCTTGACTTCATGCACATCATTCGTGATACACGGATTTGCATTCGTATCAATGTGCATGCAAAGGGAAGTGAAGAGTGAACATTGGATGAAAGGTGTTGGTGACAAGACTAAACCAGGTGCCTGTCGGCATGAACCAGGTTTTAGAATCTACAAGAAAGTAATGGTAGGGTGTCGCGGGCAATGGTTGGCACTCAAGAGGAAATGCAGTATAATTAAGACTAGCTGAACCCCTGCTATTATATCGCACAAAACGAAAAACTCCAGAAAAGTGACAGGAGAAATTTACGACATATACATTAAAAGGAAAATTGAAAAATCACAGAGTATTATTTCAGGTCGTTTGGTACCTTACTTCCCCAAGACTAATGAAATGGGGAAGATTAACGAACACTACCATCACTGAATGCTGTGAACATAGAGTTAAAAACACGTTTTGAATATGTTATTGCAAATGTTTTATATTTACCAAGAGCTGCAAATGAATGTTGCAGGGTTTTCTGCTACACGCCTAACTGATAAACGTAAAGCATTCATATACAAATAATTATAAATACTGAATTTCTTTGTAAAAGGATACATAGTTCAAACGATTGCTAGGGACATTAGGTTTATAAGGAAACATAGAAATAAGTATAATTACAATATGTGCATATGTGACACTTTGTTCTGACTTGGGAACAACCAGGGACGTTATATACTTCTCACTAACTTTTGCATTTAAAAACACTCAATCTTCGAATTCAAAAAACTCTCTATCATCACTTCACCAACTATAACCTCACGAAACCTCCATTGCTTTTGATAGATCAATTGCAACTTGCTACAATACAACGACCAACTTCCTACATTCACACGCTTACAGTTTGTTGGTATTGAAAATGGTGTAATGAACAAATAACAGAATATTGGTGTTAATTGCTATTAATTTTAAGATATTATTAAAATTTGGTGTTGGTACTACAAAAACTAACAAGAGGAAGTGATAATATATCCAGGGCCCACTACCTTTGATTCAAAGCAAAACTCACGAACTTTGGTTGAGTAGAAAGCTGAAACTTCTTTCTAAACGAAAATTCTTAATGCTGTGAATAATTAGATAATTCAATCATTCTTCAGGTGATAAGAAATTACCACCTTTCCAAATCAGCGTTTGCCAACTTAAAACACGTCGTGTTCTTCTTACTAATCTTAATTTCGTAAATATATTTTTTACGATGAAGAAATAAAAACTAGTGGTGCTACAACAGCACTTACTTTCCCGTATTAGAGGAAACAGCTAAGTAGTACTGTAATATTGCACTTTATGCGCTACTAACATCTTCGCTTGGAACTCACTATTTCCATTGCAGTGTTGTCAGAACTATGTGAATTCTACAACTTCACAAAAATAGAATGCAAAAGTTTTTTAACCCTGTATTGGAAAAAGAAGCCTGAAACCCTGGAAATATAGAAATGCCTTCCATTGGGCCATGATTAGGGAAGAGTATTTTAAAACCATGCAACAAATTCTCTACTCACTACAAATGGTACAGCATTTGGTGCAAAACTAAATATTTGCCTGCAAATATCAACATAAATTAGACAATTATAACTCCTTTTCATACAGCTCCATTAGGTCACAACAATGACACTAATTCACAGATATTCGCGAGCGCAAAGTGAATTTCATTGTTGCAGACCCTGCATTGTCGCTATTTCTGAGAGCTATTAGTTCTTTTTACTTATTTCAAATATTTCAAAATAAACAATTTCTAAAATATTAATGTGTAAGTCTATAACAAAGTTCGAATGTAAGAAACGAAGAAAGAAATAATATACAAAATTGCACATTCTAATTTACGACGCATCCAGCTGTCCGAAGCGCAGTAAATTTACAGCGGCCAATTACGTTTCTCACAAAATTAAAGAAAAACTACTCGTATTTTGAAAAAATTAAGCATGACCGTATTTATTTTATTTATTTATTTGTCAAAAAACAGAAACAGAATGGCACAGACTTTCCTGTATTAGTTTTCTATTTTCCTGGGTCTTCGCTAGCTATTCGGAATTGCCACATACTCTTTCTTGCCAGCTACCATCTATCATCGCCAAAAGTACATTTTTTTGCCATTTTCTTAATTTTTCGGTTTCCTATTGGTAGAACAGAAACATTAATTTTAGAATATTAAAGAACACAAAAACCTAGCCGTAAATGGCAATTTTTCTTTTAAAAATTATGTGCCGTTTAAGAGAAAATGGCGTTTTAGCACTATTAAAACTGCGAAATTTGAAGCTCATTTTCACAGAAAATTTTGAGTTTTCAAAATACTTTATTTGAAGTTATTTGAAGCACTTACACTCACATATATAATCATCTTTACAAATTGCGGATAATGTGTATATTAAAGATGTGAGAGATCTTTCAAAAAATTTACATTTATATAATTTTTGAAAAAAACAAAAAAAACTCAAAATAAACTTCACGCTATACTAATGAGTGTAATTAGCACTATCCGTTACAAAAGTTTCAAGAAAAAAATTGCAGCCATATACGAGAAAATGACGTTTCAGCATTTCTGAAAATGCCGAAATTTGAGCTACTTTTCACAGAAAACGGTAGTGTTTTCGAGAAACTTTACTTGACATTATTTAAAGCATATATACTCGTAAATATAATAATGTAAAAAAATCGCCGATAATGTAAATATTCGGCGTGAGAGACAAGTAAAAAAATTTACATTTTTGTAATTTTTGAAAAAACCAACCGATAGACCAAAATGGCTTTTATGTCATTGATAGAGTACATTTACCACTATCCCTACCAAAAGTTTATAGAAAAAATTTGGAGCCGTTTTTGAGAAATTTTGTTTTTGTAATTTTTTAAAATTGCACATATTGCACGCAATATTGCACGAAAACTACCAAAATTGTGAAAAACATTTATATGACCTTTATTAAAGAACTCAATATGCAGAACAAATTTTATTTGAAGAAAAATCTCTATCTTCAATTTTGTAGTTGGAGAAAGACGCCGAAAAAAATTCAAACTTTCACAATTTTCGAAAATTCAGAGCTGTACGTGAAAATCGGATTATGCCATGTTAAAAAGTGGCAAAAATTTTCCTCTATTCATACAAGAAATTTAAAGAAAAAATTTGGAGCGGTTTTTGAGAAATGTTGTAAATCCCCGGGGGGGCTTCATATAAAGTACCCCCAAATTTTAAAGAATCTTTTTCAAAATCACAAAGCTTCGACTAGAATCAGATCGACTGGGGAATATCAATTTTGAAGAAAATCGACCGAACGGTTTAGGCGCTAGCGTTGACCACAGACGGACAGACGGACGAAATGCCGTCAATCGATTTTTAAGTATAAAGAAGCAACAAATCATGGATTTTGACCACACCACGAGATAGAGGATTTTTTTTCTTAATTTAGCAACTGGTTTTATCCACTTATTCGTTTTCACGGCCCGGCATTTAATTTTTTTCCGCCGAAAATTGGCCATTTTTTTCGCGCAGCATTACATAACTTTCCCTATACTACGTATATCACTCCGTGTATACGTACGTATACGGGAAAGTAAAAACTTATTAAAAAGACGGTTAAACACTTGGCTTTCAAACGACACCTCCGTCTCATGAATCGGTCATGCGGATATCCAGAGCTCGGTCTGCCTTTTACCGTTTTTAATAAATAATACATTTTTTTTCAAATGTATATGTACTGCGTCTAAAAATATGTTATAACAATCGTGTTGCTTTAAGCAGTCAGAATATATTTTCGTGGCGAAAATTAGCTGATGACTTTTGATGTTTCAATGAAAATCGGGGTCAGTGATGAGAAGTTTAATCGGACATCAAATTCTCACTCAATAAAAAAATGCATATGTAGCTATTCATTTTTCTTGATATACCAATCAGAAATTAAAATTATTTTGAAAGGAAGATGGAAAATTTTATAATTGAACATAAGTTCATACTAAAAGAAGAAGTTGAGAAATATCAGGACGAAAGCAACAAAGGCCTGTCGAGTTGTGGCACATTTTCACTGAAGGAAAGTCCATCCTTACAAATCGAAAGAAGAAATGAACAGCGTGCGCTAGACGTTCAAGGAAGCACAACATGACATCTGCCTCGAAGAGTGACACCAGGCGACCGGAGACGAGGAAAACAATGGGCGTTCCGTAAGTCGTGTCATCGGTATGGGCAAGTGACAGTAGTACGATGGGCAAAGGAGAGGGGGGTCAGTGTCGTCTCAGGGATAATTTAAAGGGGGCACCGGTAGCGTGAAAGAGAACAAGAAAAAGGAAACTAAGAAAAATCGAGACCTGGGTAGGTGAAATTGCTACTGCTGGAAGTAGTATGTAAATGTGTGAACTATTCCACGTCCTAAAAGGTCGACAGGGGTTCCAAACTCATTTTGGATATGTGTTTGGACTCTTTTTACATTTCATATCACACAGTTCTCCTCTTCGGCTACCAACTCGTGGAGATTGATTTTAAAACGGTGTTCCCCTCATGTACGTTTACGGTTAAGAGAAACGTGGAAAACATGGAAACGGTTAAGAGAAACGTGGAAAAAATGTTTGGACTTGTGACCCGGGATCATGGTTGTCACGTAGTCCAACGTTGGAAATGTTTGTTAGAAAGTCACAGGAAATTATCTCTCGCCTGTATGGGATCAGAGCAATATTCAACACATCACTTTCAACCCAACCACGACGCTATTTCATGATTTTTACTTTCTCGCTATCGCTTACGCAGTAGAGAGACGTTATGTAATGCTGCGCGAAAAAACCGGCGAATTTTCGGCAGAAAAATACTAATTACAGGACCCTGATAACGAAAAAGTGGATAAATCCAGTTACTAAATTTAGAAAAAAATCCTCTAACACGTGATATAGCGAGAATCAATGTTTTGGGGGTCCTTGATACCGATAAATCGAATAACGGCAAAACGTCTGTCTGTCCGTCTCTCCGTCCGTCTTAGAACAACGTTAGCGGCTAAACTGTTCAGTCGATTTTCTCTAAAAATGACATTCCCCAATCGATCTGACCGATAACGCGGCTTCTTTAATTTGAAACCGATATTTTAATTTTGGTGGGTACTTTACTTGACACTCCTGGGACATTTTCAAAATTTTCAGAAAACTGGCTTCATCGTTTTTGATTAAATGTTGTGGCATAGTGTGAAGGACGTTTAAGAAAATAGTTTCTCATTTTCGTTGAAGATTCTTATGCAGAATTCAGTATTTTTCGGCGTCTTCCTACATCTACAGTTATGAAGATATATTTTTTTTCTCTGAAATCAGTTCCTCAAAGAGAGTTTTTAAAATAATATCATGTACAATTTTTCGAAAATTTGAGCACTTTTCGCATAATTTTTGCGAGAAAATACGTGCTGTTTTAACACCATTAGTTTTTCTTTTGGAGCAACAACGGCGCGTCCCGCGACTTGAGACACCACTAGTGCTTGGCGAAGATGGGGACGGCAAGTGTGGCGGAGCGTATCCGCCTGAGCGTTACGGCGGCGGCGGCGGCGGTTTAGCGCGCGCAGTAAAAGGCAAATAGAGAAAATGGGCGCGGAGATCCTCCTCGGGCGGGCTGCGTGGCGGCGCACCTCAGCCTGCGCGGGGCCGGGTCGGGGCCGGGGCGGGGGTGGAGGGGAGGGAGATGGAGTACGGAGAGGACGGACGCCTGGTCGCTCCCCGCGGCGGCGCCAGGGTGGTCCTCGTGCGCCGCCGTCCTCATTAGCGCCCTCGCAGTCCCTTTCCTCGCCCTCGCCCCCGCCCCCACCGATGCCCTCGCGCCCGCTCCACCACTCCACCCGAGGCCCAACTCTCACCGCGAGTACATACGAGCAGATTCCCACTCGCCGCTTGAAACACTTGAGGAAGATCGTACTGAATGAAGAGATGGATATGAAAATTTACAAAAGTTTGATGTCTGTTGTTGTTGCTGATGTTTTCAATGAAACAGCTTTATAATTAAAGACCTCTTTATTACAGACATAGTGATGTAATAAAATATCTGTAACACATGTTCAATCTACTGTGTGTAAATTTGTTCCAAGAACGTCAGTAAGACGTTCAAGGCATCGACGTAAGTAGGCAATTCAATTATAACAAGGTTTTTATAGATATGAAAACATATCCCAGAACCTTGGTATTGGAGAAGTACTGAATCTACATCTCTATAAAATTAATGGAAAGTAAAAATAATAATTCACAATGAACAATGTAGATGATTCTGACAATGAGACACTCCAAACATGCATTAGGGTTTATTTCTCTTTATTCGGGGATTATCTTAAATGGAATTTCAACCAAGTATCATGTACCAAAAGTTTTAGTGTGCACCCACATAATGCATACAAACTTTCTCACATAAAACGTGTGATCACGTCATCTTGGAACCTCTATACGCACTGAAGTTGGGAAATAATTCCCAAAATATGACTATCGTCCCTTTGTAAAAACACATATTACATACTACTTTTCACTGAGATTAATTTTTTCTCTTTGACCTTATCGCGACAAAAGTTCATTTGAAATCATCGAAATGAGATATATATATTATATATATATATATTATATATATATATATATATCAAACAGGATGTTGGTATGTATATAAGAGCAAAACTCCAACACCGTTGGACCGATCTCCATGAAAGTTGGCACTTCTTCACCGAGAAGGTTTATGTTTTTTTAATTCTGTTGTAACTCCACTACATGGCGCTACATATTCACTACATATCCACTACATGTTCACGTCAAATGCAACCTCCAACACACTCGACAGCTTTTTGAATCTATATCGTTAAATAATTCCTAAACGAGGCGTTCTATGGCCTTAAAAACTAAAATGTTGAGGCCTGTGGCCTCAAAGAAACGTTTCCCACACCGTAATCTACAGAATGACCTCTTCCCGAACATTCTATTACATTTTTGCTAGTACTGCGCTTCCCGATATTACCTCGCCTGCTCAGAGACGTGCAGAATCTGCAAGTAAATGTGAATGAGAGAGACAGAGAGCGGTAGAGACAGAGACACACAGAGACAGACAGGGACAGAGTGAGGGAGGGAGAGACAGTGAGAAACGGAGATGGGAGGGAAAAGAGGGATATAAAGGGCAGAACAACGTCTGCCGGGTTTTCCTAGTTCTCTATAATCAATTTAGAATATTCATTTAAATCAGGGGTGTCCAACTTGCAAGGCCTCACGGGCCAAACCTAAAACTTTTAATATAGTCGCGGGCCATATTTTCATTACTCGGACAACCCACACCTGACTTCCCCGTACTGTGGATCTCGGCACTTTGACCGGCAGCTCTGGTACGGGCGGGGGGAAGGGATGGAACCGTGCGTGATGTCGGGCTGTACCATACATAACGCAATGAAACACATTGGAATGGTTTTGAACTTCTGAATTCACCAGAAAAAAATCTTAAATCTACTTTAACCAATTTTACTTTGAGAGGATGTTGACCCCGACAAGGCGCATGCGGTAGATGCACAGTGTTCTCGCCCAACATGAATGAAAGAGACTTCAGCTTTTGACTGGGAACGGATGGAACCGTGCGTGATGTCGGGCTGTACCATACATAACGCAATGAAACACATTGGAATGGTTTTGAACTTCTGAATTCACCAGAAAAAAATCTTAAATCTACTTTTAACCAATTTTACTTTGAGAGGATGTTGACCCCAACAAGGCGCATGCGGTAGATGCACAGTGTTCTCGCCCAACATGAATGAAAGAGACTTCAGCTTTTGACTAAAAACCTTTCGCGGGCCGCAATTAATGGCGTCGCGGACGGCATTCGGCTCGCGGGCCGCCAGTTGGACAGCCCTGACTTAAATCGTAAATTACATGATTTAAGTTTATTAACTCTATACAGGTGTCACTTAATTTTTCTTTGCAAGCGCAGTCAAATCCCGAGTGAAGAATTACCGTAATATGACCTTGCTTGTGTCTAGTACGTTTTGTAATATGTAAATCAAGAGTAATTCCGGTAATTTCCTTCATGATTATTTTTTGCTACAAAAGCAGACATGTGCTATTCCTAGTACAGAGTGGAGTCCATGGAGTCCAGTGTGGAAACTGTTTTTCTACCTAGTCATAGAAAGAGTCCAAAATGTGTTTGAACAAAAGAAAATTTGCCTTACAAATTAATTTCAAAGAATAATGTAGTACATTTGATACAAATATTTCCAAACTAGGAAAAATTCAGTGGTACTTTTTGTTATTCAAAACTACATGTTTAGATGCCCCTGTGTCAGTTTCTATTGAATTTTAAAACAGTGCCGAAACACGTGGACATTTATGTTAAATAAAATGTTGTTTTGAGTTTGTATAGAAAACTGGTACAGAAAACTGGTCTTTCCTCGTTTGATGCAGGTAAATATTACATTGCAGAGAGTAATACAATTAAATGAAACAAGTTTTTAAATTTAAAATTTTCTGCTAGTTTAGTCATGTTTGTCCATGCTCGTTATTATGTGCTTCTCCTGTATGCGTCGTGTCTGTAAACCTGATAATAGTCGTTCAAAAGGTCGTTGGAGAACTGGTTTTACTAACACGAAAAACAGCGTAAATTATTCTCTGATTGCATCATCACATGAATGCACATGTAGTAGGTACAAGGTTTATATGATTCTGCCACATACAAAATACATATCGCTTCATTTACAGAATTCAAAATCATTGTGGGTGATTTTTGTGTCCGTAAACTCAAGAAAATACAAGCATAACTTCGTTTAATTTTAATGGAGCTTTCAGATTATAACTGCATTTTTTTTCTCTAAAGAAACACAAACTGATTTCATACCCATTAGACTGCTGGACAATCCTTTATAATTTAGTTTCCAAACTGATGAAGTGATGAACATTTGAAAAAAATGGAAAAGTGGATAAAATAAGTCATCCGTATTGTTAAAAAGAAATTAACTGAAACGCTTTGGAGAAAAACTGGGGATCTCTCCTTACAGCTACAGTTGACCAACTTACTCGTTGAAAACTATTTAAAATTGTTCGAGTAATGGTGAAGAATGAAAAGAAATCGTCCCTAGTAGGAATTTCGTCTTACTTAGTGCAAACGTGGAATCGTCGTACATTACCTCTTTGAAAAACATTTCAGGTACGTTTTTGTATATCTCGGTGTCCATTCGTCTGTTCAATTAGTCTTTTCGTCTCAGGCGTCGCGAGAGGAATTCACACTAATATACATGTACGTAATACCCGTACAAATTTATCAAATTTAAATATACATGTAAAAATATATTTAAATTAGTTGCCTGCAGCAGCAAAAATGCTACAGTACATACACAAAACAGTTTTTCAAACAGTAGCACGCTAGTGCTCAAGAACAAGAAATAAAAGATTTTCCGTCCTAATATCCGAACTAGACCTCGGATATTAGGACGAAGGCCTATTTAGTTCCTTTAGGATGCTGCGGAAACTAATTACAGAAGTTCACGAATCATGAAAAAAGAGATCTACTGTAAGCGTCTAATAGTGCCTAAAATGTCCTAAAAGGGTGGTTGATGCCTATTTTAATGTTTTTTGCCTAATACTGCCTAAAATAAGTCATTTTCAAGAAGGATTATATTTTGAATGCTAATTTTTGAAATTCGTTTTACTGAAACGCAAAATCTTTCCCAAATTTTCCGAAACGCAAATATTACGCAATCGAATATGCAACCGACTTCGAACCGAAATTTCTTACCCAACACAGCGAACACGAGGAGCCCTGCAAGTCAACTTATTAAGGATGTTTCACGCTCGTCTCCGATCAGCACGCACTTCTTAGGTAATTGCATCCATTGCTGGTGCAGTTGAGCTGTTGACAGATTGAGGTTTATCGCCGCAGCGCGTCGTCTTCGAAATCCAGACGAGGAAAGACAGGTCAGGCGAAAGCCTACTCTCGGAAACGCGAAGCTTACAAAATGATTAAATGTGTCGTGTGGTACAAGTTATTGTTTTTATTGGGGGTGGGGGATGAAGAAGTTCTAGGAGTGAGCATGAGCAATGTGACTAAATTCGTTTGCTTCTATTATCCTATATCAGTGGAAACTTCATTTTCAACTTTCAAAATGATTTTAACAGATAAGACACAGCCCTACTGTAGAAAATGTAGAGATAATATGAATTATATACTATAACTGCTAATTATGAAAGTGAATAAAATATACTTGTAGTCTCTCTCATAAATGTAACATTTCGCAACATCCTGCCTAATAAAAATTGCCTAATATAATCCTTTTGTGTTCAGTTTTAGATGCCAGAAGTATAACTTTTTATGTCTAATATTTTTTCTTCTTGGTTCAGTCATTTTGTAACCCATTTTAAGTGCCTAAAATGTCAATTTCCATGCTTAATAGTACCTATTTCCTAACTTTGTTACCTAGTTTAGGTTTCTAAATCATCACTTTTTGTGACTAGAAATCTAAGGTCTTCTTAAAACAATAAAGTAAATAATTTAACAAAATCAGTTTTCAATAAAACTGTTTTAAGTAATTACAAAGTGCAGTACATTCATGCAGTACAACAAGTTGTACATATTAAAAATATCAAAAATATTACTGTTCCTGATCACTTGACATTTAATTGCAAGATGTCTCTTCCTTGAAACCTTGCTATCACATGACGTCAGTTGTATCGTAAGTAGTGACGCACTAAGTTTAATAATTCAGTCAATACTTTAAGTATGTGAATAGGCGAAAAATCATTGCATTTTGAGTCTAAATCGAAACTGTATCATTGGTTTTGGATTTTTTCGAGATCCTTGGTATCTAGCGAAACCCCAGAAATCTCTCACAAAGTCGGAAGCTGCATACTTTTCTTTCAAGTTCTGCGCGCGTTGGAAATTAGTAATATAGATGCCAACAGTTCTGATTGAAACAGAGAGAAAATACACTCGTCGCGCAAATGAGCTGCTAACTTTTGACGACAGTAATACATATTAATCTATCAGATCTTTTTAAACTCATTATGGCGAGGCGTGAACGTCACATGTTTTCTCCTTGCAGAATTCGGCAACTTCAGCACCTGAATTGAAACAGCGCCACCGAAACATTCTCAACTCCGCCTCTTCGCTTATTTCCCTCACACACATTCCCATTTACCCACGATGAGTTCACTATAAATTTGTGAGCGTTTCATTTTCATGAAAATTAATTATTAAAAATGAATTAATCTACATACAGTGTAATTAAAAAATCTTTCGAAGAAAAGTTAGATTATAATCTAATACTAGAGCGTTACCAACGCACCAAATGTTCAAATGTTTTCTTTGAATTTTGGCTGTATATTAACCCTTAAGTGGACGCGTTGGCGCACAGCGTGCGCCATCGGCAGATATTGTTGCGCCATTTCCGGTAGATGAGTCGACATTCGTTATCACTGCGTGTAACCTTTCAGTGTAGTCTTGGCTTCCCGTGTGTGAAGTTTCATTGTCCTCACTCAATCCTGGTTTGATTTATTGGCGGATTAGTCATCGACGGACCGTCTGAGTCATACTTCGCCCGCGGGTAGAGTTATGTAGAGTCTCAAATTATCCTTCTGTTATGAACTTTGATCTCTCCACGTTGATGAAAAACACACCTTTATACTCACTCTACAAAAACTAGTAAATTCAAATCGTATTCTTTTGAGTAACTTTTTCTTCCAGGGGTGATTTTGAGAGAGAAACATGTATTACAAAACTTTTGCTCGAATACGAAGAGGAGGAAGAAGTGGGTTGTAATGAATTGACTGTGCCTTTAATAATTGACTGTGGTGATATGTGTTACAAATTGAGATACAAATAACACAATATAGTTGCAGAAAAAACAGAAATCTGCTTGGCGCACTCGGTGCGCCGCGCGTCCACTTATATTCCGAAATTTGACGGGCGCGCTTAAGGGTTAACATGCATATTAACCTTGAGATGCTGTACCATGGTTGATGAAGGAATTAAATATTAAATTAAATCCATGGGTAGATAAAAAGATCGAATGAATCATAGAAATAATAAAATAAGAGGGGAGAGATGGGGATTCCCCAGAAAATCTGCTGCTAACTTGCATTTTTCGCTGCAAAGTTTGAAGAGAATTTTTTTGGATCGTTTAAAATATCCAAGAGGTGTGTAACACCTAACAAATCGTGGAAACCTAGAATAACCGCAGCTTCATTTCCGGACATCTATGCTGGATGTAAATTGCAATTTTCTCCAGAGTGAGGCGATCAAAATTCCATGAAGGCACGATTCGACGAATTGACGAGCGAAACGAAGACCACCTTCGCAGTATAGTTTAAGGGAATTCTAAGAATGTTCTTCAGAAAGTTGCCTTATGCTTGATTTGATCATTTTAAGATGTTGATATCACAAATGAGGATCCTAGATACAGAGTGTGTCCCTGACGGGGACTAATTACAAATTTTGCAGCAGGAGACATCAAACTAAGGGGACATCATCCCTCCGGTCAGTTCGCACCCTATACCTCGTATGGACCCACTAAGAAACCTACAGTTCATTATGCTGCTTTATTACCAGGCGTTTGAAACCCCGGGGTGGGCTCCTAGCACGTGTCGTCATCCCCACACTCGTTCGAGTGCGGAAACACACACCGTCAGTCAAACACCTGCGTAAGCAAGAGCGCAATGCTCCCCATAAGAACATCTACGCAATCTTGGGCCTCCGTCGCCAGGTCGAAGCTTACCAACGGGAAACATTCGAGACTCACATGCGTTGGGAAAACCTCAATTTCTCCTGAAGCACTACCTTGGAGGCACTACCACAACGATTTCTGGAACCAACTGGGGGATACCCGGGCTGGTCAAGCCAACAACGGAAGGGCACGGAACGCCAATCGGTCTCATCCATTCGCCCACTTTGGCACGAACGATCCGACTCCCACCAAGTGGGCACCTGAGCAGGAGTGCTTCTGCAGGTGGAATCGAAGTTCCATCCAGCGGCGGCCGGTGGGTTGCGAATTAGGAGGGGCGGCGAACCGAACTATCACTTACATTTTACCTCTTTAAAATATTTCATTAACGGGGAAAACTATGGAATGTAGAGTACAATCTATTTGCACGTATCTGGATTTTAATCCTTGACTAAGACCACTTTAACGTTGATAACAGAAGATATAATTGTGCTCATGAGATTTTTTTAAAAATATTTCTAACAAACAAAACAGTAATTTATGAAATAAGTTGAAAGAGTCGGTGTCTTGGCTTAGTTAATAGCCGCGAACTCTGCCGAATAAAACTCTAATAGGAGCATGCCCCATCCGACTCCCAGTACCCCCACTCTTCCTCAAGCTTCCATTGCCTCACTGTATCAGTTAAGGATGGACTCCCGATAGACCACGATGCAACTCATTCCAAAAACATTTATTTTTCGCACAATCGGGCTCTTAAAACTAAATTCGTCCTCAAAAAATGCGCTGGTGATATGAACAAATTAAACATGTCGTTTTATGATAGTTTCATACATTTTTCACTTTCGGTTTTTCTGGGGAGGGCGCCGCCCTAGAGCCCTTAGGGAGTAGCCACTGGTCCCAACGCCGCCCGCAACGCCGCCGCATGGCAGTGGGGTTAAGACGCCGCATGGCACTGGTGGCAGAAGCACGCGTCGTGGCATCCGTAGCACTGCAACGAGCTTCTCTGCGCAACTAGCGTCGGGAAAGGGAACTAATACGAGTAGTAGTAACTCCACCGTTTTACTATAGGGATGGCGTTGTCTCTGGTGGCAGGGTATTGAACTGCGTGAAGGGGCGATTTCGTCGTGGCACTCGCGCCACGGACTCCTGCTCGTGGCATCGATCCTTGACAACACTGCCGTATGGGCCCAATTGAACACAACCGGATACGCTGTCGCGCCGTGCCGCGCCGGCCGGTCCAGAGAGGAATGGAAGCGGCCGTCCATTGCGGCCGTCACGGCCGCCGCACTCTACCGGCAGATAAAGACGCGATTGCACAATTGCGGAGAGGTGTTGCGGCGGCGGCGGCGACGGCTGCGGGAGCGCGGCTTATAAGGGCAGGGCGCGTCGCCACGCCACGCGACGTCACGCGGGCACCGCGGGCAACGCCTTGCGCCCCCGCCCCCGCCCCGACCTGTGGTGCAGTGCTGAGACCACTCCCCTTCTACCTCTAGGTACTGGGGTTCGAATCTTCCAGCCGATCCATTTAGTCAGCGCGTTTATTTTCTCGGGGATCTTCCGTTTCCCTGCATCTCATTCCACCACTCCATCATAATGGTTTTCTCGTAGTTCTCCCGATTTCTCACCCTCCCGCATGAATGTACATCATCATGCGACATCATAATCAATATTACAGTGAGGGAAGAAACTAGCCTCAAGAGAGTATCGTATAAGACCCATAGTGTACTGGTGAGACTGCTCGCCTTCTGCATCTGAGTACCGAAGTTTAAATCCGGTCGATCCATTTGAAATTTGCGGTGGATGAAGCGGGTTCGCTCCAGAGTTTTCTCAGAGTTCTCCGTTTTCTTTGTCTCTCATTCTACACTACCTTTGCTCCCTTAACATTCTTATCATACCATCATACTCGGCAATTCATTGAAATCATTTGCCCACTGTACGTATGACTGTAAGACCACAGAACCAACTTAATAAGAATATACATGTCCCACACTATTTGCCGGATGACGCGTTGTGTGGTCAAATCACACACTTTCCACCTCTGGATATGGGGTGCAAATCCGGTCGATCTACGTGGAATATGTGGGTGTTCGTATCGGTTTTATGACAGATATTCTCGGGTTCTTCCGTTTCCCATGGCCTTCATTCAACTGTTGCTCCACCATGATTATGCCATAACATCATAATCATCAGTCCATCAAATTCGTTTGTCCACTCCAGATATGGCTATAAGGATGGGGACAGGCATTAGATATCGCCACGACACTCTTGTCCGGATTCCTCGAAACCTCCGCCACTCAATTACCACTCTCCGCTTGCAACACATACACGAATGGAAAAAATTAAGGTGGTTGGCACTACCAGTTTGGCAGTCAGCACGATGACTTCCAAATGAGTTCTCTTTGACTGTTTGACTCTTTGACTGTTCTTAGTGTTGACCGATCAACGCCATGACGTGGAAATCGCTGTAATTAATATCCATCCATACATTCTAATTCCCAAAGGTTTTATGAGACGAAGCTACTCACAGTCGCCTACATAGAGTTTATCATTATTACTTTTTTATTAAAATTTGTTATTTCCAATAAATAAACATTTTGCTCCAGATTCCGAATGGCTATCTTCACGCCAGTCGGACCAGAACGATAAAAACGGTGTTAACGGTGCTATCATTGTTAAAGTGTTAGGTTAAGGTCTGCATCCTCTTTCAGTCAAAAAAATCTTAGTAAAATACACATTGTTAGGTAAACAGTATAGTTTTTTGCATCTCTTATGGCACTTTTTTACCTCGATACGTATGTCTGGAAGTTGCAGAGTTTCTTGTTGGTTTACAGTGATCAGATACTGGCAAATTCTCTTTGACAGGATTTTCTTCATCGATTCGTCCTTGAGCCAACACAGACCCAGTCCTTCTAGCTAGCCTCGAAGGGCATTCCCACATGAGCAAAATGTTGTGTATTTGACTGTATGAAAGCGATGTCTTCATAGAAAGGTAGAGATGAGAAAAATAGGGGAAAAGGGATGGCTCTTGGTCCATTATGTTATATACGGCTCCATGATCAATCTGGAATTTGTCAGAAACCACGCCAACGACTGTCCAATGCGGCCGGCTATTGTAATTCTCCATCAAAGAATGCTGCTAATTATCTTGTTTAAAAAATTATCCATCGTCGGGGCCTGAATAAATGATCTAAATAACAGACCCGAACCTAAGACCAAATTCTGAAAGGCATATCTGAATTAAGGTCATGAAACGAAGGGTTACGAAGGATTACGAAGCTATGCACACTCATCCACCATAACATATCTGATTCTCCACCGTCGGGGCCTGAATAAATGATCTAAATAACAGACCCGAACCTAAGACCAAATTCTGAAAGGCATATCTGAATTAAGGTCATGAAACGAAGGGTTACGAAGGTTTACGAAGCTATGCACACTCATCCACCACAACATATCTGATAAGATTCAATCTGAGGACAAATCTGGTAGGACGCAAATTAATCACAAGTAGGGGCGGACTTCAATGACCTAAAACATCGCCAAAAACGATCAATAAAATTATCTTAATATGCTTTTAAAATGCCCTTAAAGCAAAGGTAGTGCAGTTTCCGCACCCGCGCACTGTGCTGGCGGGCAGGCCCGTCGCCTTCTGCAAGGTCCGAGGCGCCGCGCCGGCGCCCACTGCCCCCTACGTCGTATTTCTCTGTAAGGGGCCGAAGGCGGGGCAGGACAGAGAGGGGAGGAGTAGGGTGCGGGTTGGCGCGACGGATGGTGCAACGTGGAGCACCCCACCGTGCCGGGGCTTACTTTGCCGGTAGGTTGGCATTGCGCCTAGTAGTTGTGCAACTCGCTACATATTGGCTTCGTGGTTCTTAATGCGCTGTTTCCTCTTGCTGGTTGGAGCTATTTCCAGGTTTCAACTTAAGTATCTGCCTTGAAGACGAGTTATTTCCTTTCGTCTCGTTTTGATTGATTCATTGATTTTTATTTATTTATAAGTGGATGACATCAATGAAAATATCCTTGAGAATGGAAATGTTTGTACATCTCATTAACTGACTTTTGAAATGAAATCTGAAAACAGGGAAGGATAGATTTTCAGAATGCATTAGTGAGTGTGCAGCAGCGTGGGCCCGGGTGGTGGGCGGGGCATGTCGGAAGCCGCGATTACATGGGCACTGTTGCATGCACCGATACAAAGATAAAAGTAGTCGTGATGGAGACTTTCCCGTATTAGTCTTCTATTTCCTTTGGTCTCGGCTCGCTATTCGGACTTGACCCATGCTCATGCCATCCGCCATCTATCGACGCCCAAACTACATTTTTTTGGACATTTTCTTAACTTTTCGGTTTCCTAACTGTAAATCGGAAATATTATTTTCAGAACATTAAATAACAGTGAAACCTCGTCCTAAATGGGAATTTTTTCTGAAAAATTTGGAGCGCTATTTTAATATATATAAAACATTGCGTTTAAGTGCTAATGTGAATGCGAAATTTGAAGCTCTTTTTCACAGAAACGCTCCAGCCGGATAAGGGGGGAGGGAGGTCCCGGCCTTAGTTTGCAATTCGACTTAGATTTTTCCCACTTGTTTGAATGGAGAATATATTGTTATTTTCGAAATATGATGCTAAAATATCCACATACTTACAGCGAAAAAAGTTTTTTCGTGTTTAAATTATGAAAATAATAATTTTATGGCATTTATTTTATTTCTTTGCTTCTGAACTGCTATGAACTTTGCGTAATAATTGGTTACAAAATATGATTTTAGATGCCTTTCAGTTCATAGAGTAATAAATTGATTAAATTTTTTTTTCTATAAAGATGTTAACCAAAAATTTCTTTTTTTCATAAAACTTCACGAAGTTCATAAACTTCCTGAAGGAGTTTCAGATAGTGTTACTTATGAAAAACAGACAATTTTATATGCTTTTGAGTGCCCCAACCGGTAAATGTCTAGAATGTGATTTACGACCAGGCGAACCGATTCTGTAACCATGCTTTTTTACGATTTCCTTGTCTTAAATAATATAATAGATTTTAATGTGTTTATAAAATATGTAATATTATCAAAATTGATAAAAAGGTAATAGAAAATGTCTTAGTATTGTTGGAAATCTTTATTATACATCGAATTTTTTTTTTTCAAAATAAAACTGCTTTATATGTCATAAAATAATCGTCTCCTGTATTATTTCAGTACTATACCTTTCCGTTGCGGCTCTCACATGCAAACAATCGTTATTAATGAGGTCTCTAAAGAAAGATAATTTCACGGAGACGTGATGAATTGCACTTTGACTTTAAAAATGTGAAGGATTCGCTGAAAAAAAACCATCTAAAAACTCATTTTAAATGCAACCCGCAGCATAGGACCCCATTGTCAAAATGTATATAGTTAAATAACTTCTAAACTATGCATTTTAGGGCTTTAAAACTTGACTTTGTGAAGCCGAAGGCCTCAAAAACTTGTTCCCCGCATTAGAATCTACAAAAAGAGATATTACTAAACATTCTAGTTACATTTTTCTGGTACAGCGCTCACCGAAATTACCAATACCACCTCTATCACAAGCATTGGCGCAGGAGGCCGTGAACCAAGTCAAACTATAATTGACAGAGGAAGCGTTTAAATTTTTGACGTTCTTCGTCGGAAAAAGAAGAAACAATATTGTCAAAGAATGGACGATTCTGAACGATGAAGAGTGAAGATTATCTTTTTAGGTTTGCTAATAAAAACAATTTAATAAAACGATTCCTATCCGGTGAACGATAACATCCCAGCGCACCGAATGGAAGCGAAATGGATCAAGTCAAGGCAAGCGATATCCTGTTCTCGTATAATAGTGAAGAAGTAGGTGCACAGTAATCCCGAGATTAAGCGGTTTGGTGTGTGTTTCACCTGTGCCAGTATTGTTATCAGCAGTGATTCGGTCAAATTTTCAAGTCAGCGTGTTCAGTCATAATTAAGGCCGGGATAATTATGTACTAAAAATTATGAAAATATGTACATATATATGTATTATAATGTCTAGAAATATGTACTAAAAAGTAAGAAATATTGTAACATTAATTATTATATCAATTCGTTTTAATAAAATATTTTTGCTTGAGTGCTGATCTGTAGACTTAATATACTCGTAAAGAACACAATTAAATCATAATACTAGTCAAAATTCTGTTATTTACAATGATCTCCGTAATAATGAGAAATAAATATTTGTTTCAAATACTTGGAAACTAGTTGAATGTAATGTCGCCGTCGCTTTAAACTACCTTCGGTTGTATCAGTTGTTTTTTTCTTCGTCTTTCTTGGTCTTCTTCTTCGTCGTCTCCTTCTTCTTCATCGTCTCCTTCGTCGTCTCCTTGTTCCTCGTCGTCGTCGTCGTCGTCCTCGTCTCTATATCTTCTCTTCCTCGGTATTGGTTCTGGAGTTTAATCAACGCCACCTACATCTATACTGTGATTTCTCTTTGTCCCTCAAGGCCATTCAAATCCCATCTTCGTAATGGAGTAGGTCACGGCATTTCGCGTCTTTCTCGGTGTTGCCGGTAGAAGTCGTATGATTGCAAGCACTACTTGATGCGGTCACGATCATGCGAAATCTAGCGGAACGACTGAGAAAGATGCGAAATACCGTGACATATTCCATCGTGAAGGTGGGATTTGAGTGGCCTTGAGGGGCAAACTTAGAAAAATCGCAGTATAGTTAGGTGGAGTCGATTTAGTTCTCGATAAACTTACCAAGATCACAGCGCCAAAAAACGAAAAAACACGTTTTTGGAAATTTCTTTAAATTTTATGGCTACATCTGGAAACAAATTATCAGTTCCCCATCAGGGGGCCAAGACGCGTCGAATAACACCTCGTTTGTCTCGATTGGTGCACGGGAAGTGGTCTACCCGTGAGAGACGGAACGTCTCATTTGCAAGCATGCACACGAGGAGTTTACTCAAATACTATTCACGGATTAGGGAATAAAAACAATGCTGGTTGATATTTAATCAATTGACTCTTACCACAAATTCCGCTTTTTTTAATAATGTTCTTACACAAGACGCTATTACTAGACTTCTCTGAAAAGATAAACCAAACTTTGCCTGTGGCAAATTCCCTGTCTGCACTACCACAAGGGTTAAGCCAATGGCCGTGAATTATTTTATGTCCTTTTCTTATCCAAAAGCTGCAGTGCCACATCATGATTTTACTGAAGATTTTCACCTCACAGAGATACTTTACAAACAAGTGTTTAGGCTCCAGTGCAACAAACGGGGAAAGAAAACTGTCAATGGCGCTTTCTGAGCTGCGTTGGGGCGTGTAATTTTTGGCGAAGGGTATTAAGGTCAAGGGAGACCTCTGAAAAAAAAAGCCTTTGTGGGCGCGAGTTATTGCTCACTAGACTACTATTTTCATACACAAAATTCCCTTCTGAGTAGTATTTTGTTCTCTGCTTTACTCGCGCAGAATGTCTACACACCGGAAGCTTTGGAGTGCAACAACGCCTTACCCTTTTGTAGGATTCTGCGTGCTGCAATATCAACATTTTTACGCAATGCAATAGCGCCATTTTAGAGAGGAGGCTGCAGAAAAATTGTTTGACAATGCTGAATTGTTTGTCTTGGTTATTTCTTATCAAAAACATGTAGGATAAATGAAGAATTATACAAAAAGAATGCAGAAAAACGAAAATATTAAGAAATATTTAAAAATATGTACTTTCGGGTAAAATATGTAATTATATGTACTAGAAAGTCAACATTTGTAGGCACTAATCGGCATGAAACGTAAATATATCGTGGTTTTGACTTGATAGAGTTAACGTACGGAAATATGTATTTACATAATTATCCGGGCCCTAGTCATAATATTGCATTTGCATGAATATTAACAGAAAACAAGTCGAACCGTTTGCACGAAAACCATGAAGACTTTTGACTTAGTACATTCAGTAATGCTATTTTAAGCATGTCAGTAAAAGATCTAGATGTTATGTACAAGCAAGTTAAATTTATTATTAAGTATATTGATTAATTAATCATTGAAGAACAGTGTTACAGATACAATACTGATTTGTCCGCTTTCTGCAGTATTTTTTTTCCTATTTCCCCTCACACATACAATTTTTTAATGAATTCGTGATATATCTCTCCACAGCTACGAACGGTTAAAAAATGTACCCGGTGTGTAAGATCAGCCCACAGAAAGAACAGAGAAGAATATTTTGGAATGTGCTAAGGAAAAGTGCGAAACATTGCAGGAATCAGATTGCATTGGTTCATTAATGTTAGAAGGAATTTGTATTAAATATTTCTTAGACAACAAAGGCAAAATTACAGATTTTACATCATACGATAGTCCAGATGCTGCTTCATCAACTCATGTTTTTTGTTTGTATTACATAAATTCCTCTCTTGTGTTATTTCGGTAGTCTAGATGCATTTTGCGGCTCTCGCATGTCACGAATCTTTATAAATGAGGTCTCTAAAAAAGAGAATTTTACGGAGACGTGGCGGATTTTACGGATACAACCCCACCTATTCGAAGACGTGCAGAATCTGCAACTGTAGGTGAAATTAAACTAATTTCTTGATATTCTAGGCTACTGAATTGCACGGGTGTTCCTCTCAATTCGGTAATAAATTTAAATAATATTCTAAAGAGTAGAGTAGTACTTGCCCAATGCTGTATTTTCGCATGGCCAACTTTCTCAAGAGTAAAAACTATCAGAAAAAGTCTACGTGGCTATCAAGGGAAGCGAAAATCTGTCAAGGAAGGTTGTATAATTGTTTCACATGCTTTTTGTAAGGAAGTGTAGTGAATTGTTCCAAGACCATTTGCCAATAATACTGAATTTATTTAAAATTTCTTTTCAGACATCAATTTCATTGTTTTTCGTTTTATTTCATGTTCTATAAATAGATCGGAAGTTATAATTATACATTTTTTAAACAAATTAACACGTTTCGTTAACAACGTTCCGTCTGAATATGGAAATGGAAAGATAGGGAAAGGGTGCAATATAATATACGAGAGTTCTGGCACGGGTATGCTAGTAAAATAATAAATCGCGAGCAAATTGGATAGTTCTCTTTGTCAGAAGAACGTTTGTTTACATTTACTGGATAGGTTATAGGTTTTAGTGTTCTTTAATATTATAAAATTAATATTTCCGTTCTACCATTAGGAAACCGAAAAAATCACTGCTGCCTAATAGTGAATGAAGAAATCAGAATTTGAGCAGTACGGCTCAAATGTAGGTCGTTAAGTGATGGCGCGCAGTGCAATTTTAGCCGATTGCGGAGTGATACTTAAATTATTCAAAGTATGGTTCTTAAAGTAGAAATTTCAAGGTTTAATCTGATCAAAATGAAAAATGTTTAGAATAAATATTTGGGGAGCTATGGTTATTTGAAAAGTGTGTACTTCTGTCGTTTTAGTGTAAAATTGACCATATTCGGAATGATGTGGCACACTGTTTGAGGCAAATAAGTAATATTTGACTATCACAAAATTGTTATGGGTAAAATGGACACCCCAGCAGCAAAAAATTCGTTGATAAAAATACAGTTAATATTTATTCGTTATTTTCTATAACGTAGCGAAAAAGGCGAAAAGTTTGTCTTGTGTGCTTATGGGGTTTCGTGGGAGTCCTAAACCCTTTTTAAAAACAAGTTTTATGGGTGCCGATGTTGTTCTTGTATCGAAAACTAACTTCTTCTCGCAAATATTGAATTCTACTTTTTCGGTACAGTCTAGAACACATATTTTCACACTTATTTTCTAGTCGAGTAAAGTGAATATAGTTCGATGTGTAACTTTGGTTGATTTGTGTTGAATAGATGAAGTGCTCAACAGATGATAAGGAAATATATAATCGTTCCTCAAACGTTATTTTCGTTTTCTGTGCTTCAATTTGACTCGATGCTATAATTTACTTGATAGTGGTACGTGTTTTTTTCTCGGTACTTCAAATTCTCATTGAATATCCTATCCATACGGTCGCATTGAATTTCGCATTATCTCAAATATTCTGATAACATTTTATCCCTATATTCTCTACGTTATCCATTTATTCATATTTCCATTTACACGTAAACTGCAAAAAGCCTGCACTTTCCTAGTTATACGTCTGAAGCAAAATACATCTGAAATGCTGGACGGCAAGAGCCGTCGGGTCGGGTACTATCTTTATTCCGATATCTAAAGACATTCATGAAACCCAAGAATTTGAGAGGGACGTTTTCTCTTCAGTACCTTTTACGTCACCACTGCAATGTTCGGCGACACACCTCCATTTCTCTCTGGATGCCCCTGATCAAATAAAAAATCTTTCCTCATTACGGTAAGCACCTATTTCTGAGAATAACCAGATACGACCAATGAAACACACAACAGATGTTGGTTTTGCACTTGTACTAACATTCAATGCCGCAGCCGTTTGCGGAAGAGGAAAGTAAACAAGATGTTTGTCGTCAATCTATGGAGCAGATGGGTTTGACTACAGTGGATTGACGGGGTTAAGAGGCAGAATATTCTTTAATTTGTTTGACCTAGGGCAATGTATTTTAATCTTCGCTATATTTCTTAAATTACTGAATTTTGACTATGGGTTTCGTTATGGATTATTATTAGTTATTCGAATTATTTTCATTTCTTAATAATATATAAATGAAGGATAATAATTTATACAATACCGGGCTGCAATGCTATTCTAAGTCTTGCCTGAAAACTATCTTGTGTAAAAAAATGTCGCCTGGTGTTGATCGAAGAAACCACGGAAAACTACCGATCAGGCTGATGGCCGCTAGAATTCTCCTCCAGAGAGCGGCTGAATTCGAGTTAGCTTTCTAGCTAGTGTCGAAAATCCTGGCAGCATTGGGACTCGAGCCCTAAAACCTCCCGGTCAGAGGCACTTCAGTGACATCAGTTGATGCTCTGATGCACCTGAGCCGGAATTTAATTGGGAAGGGCGTGTTGATTATGAGTGTAATTGTTGCGTAATATTTTCCGCTTCTTATGTGTGCGTAATTAAGTTTGTAAGTCACGGAAAACCTTTTGACCTGAAAAGCTACACCAGGTTGGAATATGTAAAAACATGAACATGCATTTTCCCTATTCATGTCCCTGTTCTTGACCGGAATACCACAAAGCAGACACAAGTGCGTACAGCATGATATCGTACCTCCGCTTGTTATCAAGCGAATCCGCATATTTCAGGAAAAGGAACTCAAAAATATAAAGGTTTTGCGTAGAAGTGTACAGGAAAGTGGTACGTTGCTGACGTCAGTTGTGTACATCGGATATGATATTCGTTTCTTCTGGTTTCACCATTGACTCCTCAGGAACCACTGAACAAATGCTAATTTTTTCTTTCCAAATTATTGGTGAAATGGCAGAACTTCTGTAATTATAAAAGTTGTATAGTTAACTTCGATCTCCTAAATTGTTTCAAAATAATAGTTAATCTTTTAATTTCAATAATAAACGTAATGAAACAATGTTTCACGAGATTGAAATTGTGACCAATATGAAGTGAAGAACTTATAGTAAAAGCACATTACTCCAACATACACTACACCATGCTTGCTAAGGGAGTGGACATTTTCGTTTCAGTATCAGGATGTCGCCTATGCAGTTTGAGAATAGAGAAAATTTGAGTAACACCTACACAAAATTGTTCCTAATATAATCGAAAGTTCTGTGAGAATAAATGTGACTACTGTATCATTTACCAATTGTTATTAATGATATATTTAATTGATAAAACAGGAATGTCTTTGCAAACAATATATTTGCTATTTTCTTCCTCAACAGTATTTGAAATCCATCAGATCATTTATGTTATCGTTTTATTAGTGGAATATTCTAACATAACCATCGGATAAAATTGAATGTTGCTTGACTTCATATTTGATGTATATTAAAATTAATGATTATGATAATAGAAATTGGTTGGAGCTAATGTAAATTAGATTAGATTTATTATTAATTCTGCAATGAAGTATCATTACTTGGTGGCAGAATATTTAAATTACAAGAGAGTAATTGATTTAGAAAAAAACAAAAAAAACAAACAATAATTAAGAATAATGGTACATAATTTCACTTCAGTTCACTTCACTGCACTGCACTTCACAACACTTAACTGATATGCATCTCTTTCGCATTTCTTTCCCTCCACTACACAACACTGCACTGCACTGCACTGCACTGCACTACACGAATATAAATAATAATAATAATAATAATAATAATAATAATAATAATAATACTACAACTACTACTAATAATAACAATTAGACAAATTACTTAATAGGAAATTCTACTTATTTAACAGTAGAAACTTAACAATAATACAATGACATAAAATATAGATGAATAGCTAGGAAACTAATTTATTTTTAAATTTTCTCAGGTTTTGAGGAAAGGGTTCAATGATAGTCGCAGGCAAACTGTTCCAGTCTCTAATAGTTCTGTTTGTGAATGAAAATTTCCCAACATCCGTTTTCTGCACTCTTGTCTTAATTTTGTGCTTGTGATCCGCTCTACCGAAGTAAGTAGGTTTTCCTAGACGACGATTAATTTCACTCCAAGCAGGATAACCTTTGTATGCTTTGTACATAGCACAGAGTCGCAACTTAATCCGCCTTTTTTCGAGTGACTCCCATGCACCTTTATTTTTTGTACCCCTGAAAGTGAATTTTAATGCTCTGCGCTGGAGCCTTTCTAGATTACCTTGCTGCGATATTCTGTACGGGTCCCAGCATACCGCGCCGTATTCTAACACGGGTCGCACTAGTGATATATAAGCTAATTCTTTACTTTTCACCGTACTCCTCTTTAGAATCCGCATAACGAAATGTAAAGATCTCCAGGCTTTCCCTACAACGAAATTTACTTGATTTTCCCAACTCAATTTACTGTCTAACCTGTATTCCTAAATAGTTTTGCAAGATGTAACTGTAGGTATGACATTGTTATTCAATTTGTACACTGTTTCACCATAACATCGACCCCTACCAAACGTGATATCATTTGTCATGATATCAACGTATTTGTCATGATATCAAAGAATTGCATGGAATCATCATCCATCTCAATATTTAATTTGTGTACATATTCCAATTCTTACAATTTCACAAGCACAGGAAGAAAAAATCAAGTCCAACTGGTTTCAAGTTAGGAGTGGATTTATGATATTATTTTAGTCGATTTAAGAATAGTGAAAATCTGAATACTTATCATTGCTCGTTTAATGAAGTGGGTCTAAGCCAGTATACATGAATGTATTCTGATGGTCAATAATAATTGCTAAATGTCTGACATTTTATACCTTTACAAAAAAAAAGTTTTCAGTGATTGTATAAGTAATGTGTCAACTTTTTTCTTGAAGAAGCATTGAACGAAATGAAACTGACTTGAAATTTCACGATTTTCCGTTTCATGAATATGTAATATTTATCTGCTTTAAGTTTTCTACTGGTTTTTTGTTTCTGTACTAGTTCTTCTAAACTTAAATAATGGTAACTGGAGCTAACAGAACTTACGCCTGACATGTGATCCCAAGAAGAAATCAAAGACTTAAAATAAGCCAGCCCCGTGAATCACGTGACACACGACCATTCAGACATTATTAATACCACTTTTTTCGTCACAGAGGCTCGCAAATTTACCTTCGAAACTTCGACCTCGAATTATTGAATCTACTCCATAACTTTCCCTGGGTACTACATATAGGGGAAGAAAAGTACTTAAAAATAAAAGAAAATGCGATATTAAATAATATATTTGTACACAAGTTGCTAATTCTACTCATTCTTGGTTATCGGTTTGTTAGTTACTCATCAATTGCGAAGGGATTCCCTGATGCCTTTCCAAGAAAACCAAATACGCTATTTTCCTACAAAGATAAATGCAGAACGATGCCAAGAACACTCAAGCAATGACGATGCCTAAAAATATATTGGAAAGTACTATTGTCAGTTATAATGGTTTTCAAAATATGTGCCCAACTTGATAGCACTACATTTCAAGTCCTTGTATTTCTAATTATAGTTTTTCCAATTACTCACACGCCATCAGTGAAGTATCCTGAAGAGGAGAGATAGTAAAAGTAATAATTCTGTGCGAGTACTCGTAAGAGTATGTATGCATGTCTTTGACATTTTAGTATCAGATTCATCCGACTTGTGCCAGGTAGCAGTGTTCTCAGGCCTGGGTTAGAGTCCCTAGATACTGAGAGTAGCGCATTCCATTGTTCCACCGATTCCGCCATTTTATGTCCAGTTGTCAGGGGAATTGGAACTGTGTAGTATACCGTATGTTGAGAACCGTGAATCTACCCCAAGCCAATGTTAATATTCTTGAAAATCTCCATAACGTCACCAATTGTTATAATTTCCCTTCATTTCCTGATTGCTGCCTGGCGGGCCAAACGGGTGAGAGGATATTAAATGGCGGCGGTTGCGAAATGTGGGGAGCATGGTGTATTCCCATCACCGTACCTAGCGTTTTTGGCCTGTCTGATCTTTTTCTTTCGTCACACAGCTGTGGGAACTGAACCGATTTGTATTAGAAAGCTACAACTTCATCTTTGTCCCGGCCGAAAAACGAACTCGTGACCGCCTCGCAGAAAGGTAGTTCTATGAGCCATCCGAGAGGCTATCGTAAGAGTAGGATTCCTTAATGTAAATGTTTCAACATTACCTTTTTGTAAGGAATTATGCAAATTCAATGCCAATTTTTTGGAAAATATGTTTCAACTTATTTATACTGCACTCTTATTTGTGTGGCGTAGTATAAACGAATTTGAAATACGTTATAACTGTCGGAACGTACTTGACATTCGTAATTGTTTGGGAGATATGTGTTAATAAGTCAATTGCATTCACCATGGAGTACTTGGACTGTGTAGCTTCTAGAAAGAGAGGACAAATACTAATATGTTCTGTAAGGGATAATAAACCTTAGACTCAAATATAATTAATATATATGACTATTAATTATTCCACCCCACATTGGACAAGTCAGATCTACAATGACTCCTACGTTTCTTCTGGTTATGTTCATCCCAGTACAAATTTATATTAAATGTGAATCAGTGAAGTCGTTCTTATACAGGAAAACGAATAATATTATATTTGTTGTGGAAACCTGGCTTCTCTCGTATTATTTCCCCTTTCATTGAGCGTTTTCTCCATACTGAAAGATAAAACAGACTCTCAACAATGTTGCCGATCGTAATATCAGCAATTTATTTATTACTCAAGCTTTTCTTCTTGCCGAAATGATACTCGGCGGATCCAGTTCTCATTCCAATACACAAAGAAACATAACAACAATATATATGTATACCCTTAACAATAAAAAAGAATTTACCTTGACAAAAAAATTTAAATACCATTCACATATACATATTTCATGTACAATTCCATTCATACGAGTGCACGCCTTTTAATACTGCATTTATTCTAATGTCCATTTTCTCTTCACTTAAACCTACTCACAGATCTTGGCCTTGCTGTAATTTTACTTTGATAAAGTTTGTTTATTTTACTTCCCTGGTAGTTGAATTCAATGGAACCCCGTAATGGCGCCGTCACCAACCGTTGCCAATGCCTGCATCCATGACCATATTCTGTTCTATTACCAATTCTCTTCGTCTGAATTCCAAATTAAAAACATTAACAAATTAACACAGCACATACTAATGTTACTTTTCCTAATCTACAACTCTCATAAAATTTTCTTTACGAGTCCAAGATTCGATTCGGCACGATGTTGCCAGTCCAAAATCACAAACCTATCTGTGTATATCCATTGTTGCATTCCTTTCCTACACCGCGCAATTTGAAAAAAAAAGGACAGCTCTTCAGTTTGTCAAAACCGCTTTACCTTTCCATTTTCCGTTTTATAAATGACTTAATATTTTTCTAATTTCTTCTTTGCAGTAATTCCTAATGAAATCCAAATAACAATATTAATTACCTTTTCTTTTTCCAAATTCCTAAACTTACTATATTTAAAAGCGATTATGTAATCGTTCATCACGTGTAAAACACATTCAATTGTCTTTGCGAGTTGATTACAATACGAAATTCATGTAATTAAATTTTTTCTTCATTCCAAAATAACGTAGAGTTCATGCGACTGTTTATTTACTTCCTAAATGTTCTTTCTTTACATAATTTTTTCTCACAGGTTGCTAACAGCATAGTTCCTTGGATTTTTAGAAATAAATAACACTTTATACCTGTCCCATTGCACCTTTGACTGTTTGTGTCTTTAATACAACATGTCACTTTCAGTTTTCTTGTCCTGTTTATTAATATTTATTGGAACGCGTCCGAATGGACCGTCACAGTTCCGTCTGGAAACCGTTAGTTGGTCGATTCCTTTTCCATTTATTTGTGTACCTACTTACCTTCTTCTTCTGCTTATTAATTCCAGTGAAGATGTCTAAAAATTTCCCCCAAAACCAGATGCAAAGTTTGAGCGTTAGTGAACCACTTGCCCCAATCTGTATTTTCATTCTAATGTTTCGTGTTTGCTACTACTCTTATTTCCGCCGCGCCCTTTGCATAAAAAATGTTCCTAAATTGCAACGCATTTTCTTACAAAGTCTTGATTTCTTGAGTATTTCTTTAGTCTTTGAAGATCATTTGAGGCTCAACGCATTAAAACGATTTAGAGAAGCCTATAGTATGGCGTTAAAGTAAATTGATCTTCAAAGACTTGGAAAGTTCCGAACTACCTCATTACAACCTGACCAATTAAACGTAGCAAAATAATTTAAATATTTTTAATACATTCCCCAAAACAAACACTTACGTACGCTAAAACGTAAACTTTCTGGCGTGTTGATAAACGAGAAACGGATATGAGCCACGAGGGGCTCCCTGGCCGGAAGAGACGTAACGCTTCGGGGACAAGACGAGGCAAGAGGCAACAAAGGCGCGCGCGAGCGAGGGCTTAATCTCGGTCGAGGGCAAGTCCGGGTTTGCGGCGCTCGCGAGCGTGCGCCCGCGCGCACGTCACAGGAAAACCGCGAGGCGGCGGCGGCGGCGGCGGCGCGAGGCGTGAGGCGGCGCGAGGCGGCCCGCCGGGCGCGCGACGCCACGCGGACTGCCCCGGCGCGCGCCGCGGCAGCTGGGGAAACTCCCACCTGGTCGCGGCTGCTTTTCCGCGAAAGACCTGCCCGCGCACCTCTGCTCCGCGTCGCCTCGCCCGCACCGGGTCTTTTACGGGTTGCTGGGAATTGTTTACGGACGTTTGTTTTAGAGGGGGAGTACTTGTTTATTAACGCGTGCAGTTTGGAAGAACTTTAAGAGAAATGTTTGAATTGGAGAGATTTTTAATTTCTCGCGTACGATTTCGTAGAATGAAGTTATGTAATGCTGTAGGGGAAAACGCAAATTTTTCCAAAGAAAAACTCGCATTTCGAATATTGGAAAACAGTATTCCAACAGTTTGATTCTTGCTCCTTTATATAGGAGATAAATTATTTTCTCTAATACGATGTGTAGTCAGAATCCACGTTTTGTGGGTCTTTGACACCTAATCAGGGAACGGATTTATATGGGCTAAAGAATGAGAAATATGCACATTATATATAGGTATATTTATCAAAATATGGAGTTAAATATGGACTTAATAAGATTAAAAATGACTATGGTCAAATAATATTTTATTGTCAGTTGATAAACTTTCATCTTTAAATTCTGAAATGTATCTTCTAATTTTACACTGGCTGTCTGTGTTAATTTTTTATTTTACACTGGCTTAATAGAGAGATGAATAGAACTGAACCAAAACCATAGTATTCTGACTGGGTTGTAACTGACAAAGGGGAGCTGTATAAGTCGAATTCTGATGATCAAGTTTCTGTGACGTCATGCGATTTCCGGTAGCAGCCTCAGAGGGAAGGATAGGGGATAGGGTGGATACTGAAACGAGGTGCGTTTCACACAGGCCATGGAGGTCTCAAGGTCAACTGTCAACAAACCCAACAGTTCTCGGGCCTCCTCGCGTCCCGCTTTACCCAACGGGGCACTCAGACCCCTCAGTCACGGTCCTCAGAGTCTGAGGGTTGATCTACTCCTTCACATAAATTAAAACTTTAACAGTGTCTTAACTTTCTTTCCCATTGTCAATTCTCCCTCATTTTCAAAAAACGCTAGTGTTTAGGAATTACTGAAAATAGTTTAAGCTCTTATTGTTGAGATACATTATTGATATTTAATGCAATTTCATGTGTTAAGCTAAGTTATATGGACTGATTTTATAAGAAAGATGGAAAATATATGGACCTTTTTTATTGAAATACTATCTGAAGTACCCGGTGTATCCGGGTATTTATTACAGTAAATTAATAGTTAGGAAAAGAATTCCATTTATTCATGCCCTGTGGGGGGTCTACTTCTATTCCATTGTATTCCTGATCCGTCCAGCTCCACCCCCGCAGGATGCAATAGGGTGAGTCGCATCGTCAGTTCAGCAGGTCGTCGCAGTGCATCATGGGTCGTCGAGCTAGCGGTGTCGACATGTCCATATAGTTAGCACATCCACTTATCACAAAATTAAAAAGGACTATACTACAAATTTGTTCTAATTTTGAACTAACTTATACCCCCATTAAAATATTTTCTATCAATGCAGAACATCAAAATTGAATCTCTCTCTGTAAAATCTGTCTCTCTGTGCAGGTGAGGTAATATCGAGACGCACCGGACAAGCAAAAATGTAATAGAATGTTCATGAAGGATCTATCCTGTAGATTACAGTGTGATAAACGTTTCCTTGAGGCCTTTGTCAAAGAATACAAAAAACTTTAACAATTTCACAAAACTCTTGCATTGCTATGAAAACACAAAATTAAAGGTACACTGACTAGGCGAGGCTACCGGACTGATACAGTAAGAAAAATTAAATTAGTGTAATCATTGCAGAATGTATTGAAGGCTATGAGGCACACATGCCTAGATTTTTGAAACCAGACTACTCTCATAGTACCACAGCTCCTCCTTTTTACACAGCTGTCTAGTAGAGGGTTTTCAATGCACATAGAAAAAATGCCCTTCGCCGACGGGAATGCATCACGCCAAAGTTTTTAAGCATTCCCGTGTGGAGCGATAAGCTGCTCACCGCACTCCCCGTTCCGTCGTTGCCCAGCTCCACCCAGCACTCTCCCCCGCTAACCACGCCAGCTCTGCCACCGCCCCGAGAATGACACCGGGCGCATGGCAGGTGGTGGCTAGCCGGCCGGGGGAGGGGCGGACGGACGGAGGCGGGGGGAGATACGGGCGGCGACGGTGGTGGTGGTGACAGCGGCGCTGGCCCCGGCGGCAACGTCGGCGGCGGCGGCGGCGGTGACGGTGACGGTGACGGTGACGGCGACGTGGGTGAAGCCGCGCGGTGGAAGAAGACTCCCCATGCGTAGAGGCGGGGGGGATCAATGATTAATTAATTTCTCAATTAATTAATTAATTAATTTTTTTAAGTGGGACGCGCGAATTTTTGAGTTGGCGCCCCCTTAACACACTGGTGCAGCATGGAACTTCCATAATTTGGCGGGAGTACCACAAAGAGTGCCCAGGTGGCCGGAAGTCACAGGAACTTTTCACCGCGCCGAGAAAAATGTGCTAACAGCCTTAGGTCTCAAATTTTTGCTTTTAATGCCCTAGAACGCTTTGTTTAGGAGTTGTTAATTTATTATTAATTAATTAATATTATAATTTTTATTTTTACCATTTACACTTAAAGTGCTGCAGGATTATCCTGCTTAGGGTTAAAGGAGTTTAGGACTCCTCTTTCAGTCATTTTTCCGGATTATCCCCACTTCCAAGGACCTCTGTACAGAAGAATGTAACGGGTTTCTCTTAGATGGTCGTATGTCTGGAAGTGGGGTGAAGATTGCGTGGCAAGCGTCATGCTTCAACCGCACACCTTTTTACCCGATATTTACTATTAATAAAGCCAGTAAATATTGGTACTTATTTGGAAAGAAGGCTGAGTGGACCTCAGGATCGCCCTGCATATATATATATATATATATATATATATATATATATATATATATATATATATATATATATTGTGACGTTACTTCGCCACGATAATCCTAATTTTATTTGGGGGACCTGAAAAGGCACAGGGGTCTTGGCAGGGCGGAGTCGTGATTCGGAATAGCACGTGATGGAAATTTAGCAACACCTTTTCTGGTAACAAGTCAGGATTTATTCCAACGAAAATTTCCCAAATCAAGAAAACATAATTACACTTGAAATCATTGCATCGTTAGTTTCAGATACCTTTTCAAAAACCATTCAACCATAATTTACCCAGGCCTGCGCAAATGGGATCCCACGCATTTGACTGGTAATACCACCTACGGCTAATTAACACAAATTCAACATAAACTTTGATCCAATTCTTTAAATAATCAGTTACACAAAAATTAACCCTTTCTTCGTGATCACATTCCACATAATTCCCCCATCCAAAATTCTTAAATCTATTTTACAAAGTTAATTCCTCATTGAACCAGAAATATTACAATGATAACAAAATTTGACGTAAATTTGGACTCCCCTCTTCGGTCATCGGCTTGGAATATGAAAATGTCTATTAAAGTGCGACTAAATCTGTTACTAGTTATTTCCTCTCCCCAGTTTCTCGCGACTAGTTTTAGTTAAATAACACTGCTTTCCACAGTTCCAATTTCTCACTATGCCCCGAACGAAACTTTTAATACTCAACGTTCTCACGCCGTCTTCTCACGCCGGCCAACGGGATTGCGGTGAAGGTCGCGCGCCCTCGCGCTGTCGTCTCCTGGAACGCCCCGCTGCTGTGCGCCGCCAAGGATGAATTCCAAGCGGTCACGAGCCCTCTCGCGACGCCTCCACGATACGTTCTTCTCGGATCTTCTGTCCTCTTCGCTTCTTGTCCCCTCCGCGAATTGGAATACTGTCCATGCGCTCATGCAAAAACGCGGCCGTTTACTCGAACAGTTATTTTATTAAATTTTCTCGGGTCGCACGAATTACCGGATAATAATTGCTTAGCTCTTCTTCCAACTCACTTCCTATAGCCCGAAATTGTTCAGCGTAACTATTCATTCAAAGTTCAAATCATATTACGGCCTCCCGAAATAACGCTTTGTTCACGAGCGAAATTACTTGCACCATGATCTGAGCACTTTTCATTACACAAGTTCAATACTCTTTCCACTGATCTAACTTGCGACCGCCCCGTACTGCTGTCCCGACAAGAAGAAACAATTTGAGACCGCTCAGTACCGATGCTCAGCTCAGAAGAAGGAATTTTCTTCCGGTCAAGCCGCACCTCCCCTCTTTTCTCCTCACAAGGATGTGCGTGGGGGTTGCTCCCTTATCGCACTTGGCCGGTACCCCTCCTGGTCAGTTACTGCTGTTCCGAACGCGCTCAGCTTTGCGCGGTCGTTTGAATTCATACTCCGTTTCTTTTTTTGTATTTTCCTCGGTAATTTCTTCCTTAATCATGCACATATCACTATATATATATATATATATATATATATATATATATATATATACATACATACATACATACATACACATATTCTGCCGAGTGTTGCAGGTTGCATTTGACATAAATATTTTTTGTTCTACAGTGCCATGTACTGTTGTTACAACAGAATTAACAGTTCACAAACCTTCTGAGTGGAAAAGCAAATAGTAAGACGCACCGCGAGCGAGGCGTATGCTGTATTAGAAGCAGACGAACTAATGAAGAGCCTTCTAATAGAATCAAAAGAATTTTACATTATTAAATCTTGTGTGGTAGAAGTTAGCGAGGAAGAAGCTCTGAAATAACGTATTTTATGATCATTAAATTGAGGCATCTTAGTGTTCGATGCTCCCAGCTTAGAAGTAAAAGATTTAGTTTCTCATATGATTTGGGGTGGATTGCTGCTAGTTTTCAGTGCCAAAGGAGATTTCGTGAAGGGTATTGTAATTGTGGATAATTATTTTTTCAGAATACTTCGAGGATGGCTTGGTTCGCACCATAAGGAGGCTAGTTATGAATTATTGTGGAGGCCGAAGAGGCCGATTTGTTGATGATAGGGGAGAGATTTAGTAAATATTTGATTCAACCGCGCCGTCTCGATTAAAGATTTTGATTTCGAATCCAAGTTACGATCCCCACGCCATTAAATGTTGCAGTTTCGTATCCCATTCGCCTTGAAAAATTGAGTTATCACAAATTAAACTGTTGCCTTTGAGCATTGTCGATAGATGTGTCATCGATTGTAATCTATTGATTAATTATTGTCAGAGTATTAACGACGGAGAATCTGGTATGTCATGATATCTCCCATTCGTTGGTTATTATACCCGCAGAGAAATTTTTTTATGGAAATTGATAAAAAATTGTGAGTTTCAGTCAATTAATGATTCCTTCTATGTAATTTCATTTGTGTAGGTTTGAAAGTCTTGTGTCTCGTATGATCGTTCGTTATCGGCTATTCGCCATATTTATTGCTAAAGTAGTGATAGTATCATCGCAATGTGTAAATTATTATTGTCATATTTATTATTGCAATATTTTTAATAATACGTTATGTGAACGTTATTTCGAAACGGTGTCGTCATCTACTGTCTTCTGACAGTAGATGAGTATGTCTCCTGACAAGAGTCTTCTCCTGACAATACTCCTTCAAAGTTTTCGAATGCATAATGCTAATTGCACTCTTTAATATGATGTAACATTCTTTATTTTTGTGTGATCAAAAATTACACAAAATATTTTTTCTGAACTATCTCTCACACCGTTAATATGCACATTTCCCACAATTTGTAAACACTATTGTATTTGTGAGATAAATTGCTTAAAATAACTTCTAATGAAGTTTTACGAAAACTCAAAAAGTTTCTGTGTTAAAGAGCTTCGAATTTACAGTATCGCATAAACGCCATTTTCTTAAAAACGTTTCCACATTTTTTCAAAGACAGTTACCATATAGGACGACGTTTTATTGTTTTTTAAAATTCTTAAAATAATATTTCCGTTCTGCTACTAGGAAACCGAAAAATTAAGAAAATGTCAAAAAAAGTAGTTAGGGCGGCGATAGATGGTAGATGGCGAGAATATGTTTTAAGTCCGAATAGCTAGCCCAGATCCAAGGAAATAGAAAACTAATTCTGTACCATTCCACTATTTAATATTTTTCAACAAAAGCCTGTTTTCCTCCTCGTATGTTTAAGAAACCAAATGGCATAGTAAGTGACATAAAATATATCGAGACATTGTAAACAAAATTTATTTGGTCGTGAGGTCGGAAGTCCCTTCTGTACGGAAAAGAGGAAAAAATGTACCATTAGCGTAGGATTTCTGCTCGAAATTGCCCCGCGTTACCCCAATTTTGAAGAAAACACAAATCAATTCTTTGACAAATATCACCGTCAAATGTCGGTGTCGCTTTATTATTTCCGGCGATATCTATTGTCGTCACCCTAACAGAACATAAAAACACACACACACACATATATACTTGTATATATATTGTGACGAACGTGAGTTTAGGGGTTCGTCACAGGTGCCCACGAACAGTAAAACACCATAAAAGAACGGGGAAGAGAGCGCGGCGCAGTTCAAAAGGGGCGCGCCCGCGGACGAGGAAATTGTCGCCCGCAGCGTCCATTGCAAGTCGCGAGAAAATGACGCGCATTAGCTGGAGGGGAGGAGGAGGCGCCGCGTTACCCCTATGAACCGAGGGCCTAAAACGCGAGTCCGCAAGCGGAAGGGCCTCTGGAGTTTTCGTCAGTAGAAGCGGCAGCTTCTCTCTTAAGTTTTCGTCCGAGGAGCAGGCAGCATCACTCTTAAGCTTTCGTCAGTAGAAGCGGCAGCTTCTCTCTCTGATTTACGCCCGCCGAAGAAACGGTCGCCGACGCTACAGTATTATTCGTAAGAACGTCATTTGGTTAGGAGTGTTCGGCGTCAGCAAGGCGTCTAGTTAGTCGTCCGCGAATTTGTTAAGATATTCAAGAAAGCTGTTCTTCAATTACGGCACCGTGAAGGAGGCTCGCCTGTGAAATTTGCGACAAGGCTGACGCTCAGATTAAACCATAAAATCTGTAGCTGGAGCGAGAGAGAAATCTAGTACGCGGCGAGAACCATACCTCACGCCGGCGTACGAAAACACTGGGCACGAGCAAAAGAACGAGCCGAACGAGATCTGCAGACGGGCGAGTACCGTTCGAGATCGGACGAAGGAGACGGAATCGGGACGGGAGATAGAAGAGGACGACGGAGCTGGGAGCGGAAGACAGAGAAGAACGGGACCAGGAGAGGAAGACGGAAGAATAAGGAGGGTGTCGGGAGCTGAAGATAGAAGACAGAGGCGCGAAGATGGCGGGTCGCCAGGCACGAGGCCGCGGCTCGGAGCGCACGTGCCGGCAGCGAACGCGACAGCTAGCGACCAGAGGCAAGGCCAGCTCATCGGGAGGGGCGAGGTAACGGTGCAAACAAAATATCCGTCAAGTTCGCACCGCGATGAAAGAAAATGTTAGGAGTTATACGGGGAGGTTCTAGACTGTGAAGGCGAAATAACTTTCATGTCGCAGTTAGAAAAGCACTAGCCATTTTGCCGCCTGATTACCTGTTGGTTTTGTCCATGAATTAAAGTAAATTGATGTGGTGATTATTGTATTGAAGTGTTGGAAGGCTTGCCACAGAGCTTATTTATTGTTCAGATATGTCAGAATTAAAACGAAGGTGAAATAAGATTAGTAAAGAGTACGCAGTTACTGAGTTGAGAATGAAAGTAGAATTTAGTCAGTTTCATTTCAAAAGAATCCTTTTTGTAATGAACAGTAATTCAGTGTTCAGAATTTGAAGAGTTGGTAATTTTGATTTAAAAGAGAGTGTTGATGTGTGTTGATGATTTTTATTTTTGAAAGTTCAAGGAGGATGATGACGATTTATGTGTGTAGTAGATTTAGTTATTATTTTTGAAGTCATTAAACTTTTTTTTACTGTTATTTGTGATCCTGTGTTTTGGCTTGCTCTCTACACCCCAAAAGATCCCACTGCCCTGAGATATAAGTAAGCTCGAAAGAGCAGATATCTGCACACCCGCCCAGACGCTCAACCATTGTTGAGAGAATTAGGAAATTAATTAAATTTGGGTGTTCGGGGCGGGTTTGCGTCAGAAAATATATATATATATATATATATATATATATATATATATATATATGAAACGAATTGTTATCACTGATACGATAACAATGCGTTCCGATGCATATCGTACGTTTGAACTGCGCGGCATAGGCCGACCCGCCGGCGGAGTCGGGGGGGGGGCAGAGCCGGTTCAGTGCGAAGAACCGGAGGCCACGAATCACAAGCACGGGATCAGGGGTAGAGCAATGGCGGAGGTACAGGACGGACGTTTGAGTGTCGTGCGGAAGGAAGAGTGAACAGTGGCGGAGAGAATAGAACTGGAAAGGCGTTGTGACAAAGAAAGCGTGTGACAAAAGTGGAAGTGTTAGTTGAGAAGTGAGACGAGACAAAACGGGTACAAGAGAGTGGTGAAGTATCACAATCGGTGGATGGTCAACACGTGGAGTGGGCACAGCAGTGTAGAGGAAGGGAACATTGTATACAAGTATGCGACATCATTAAGTGCCATTAAGGTGAACAGTCGACGACAATTACAATAAAAGCTAGAAACTGTGATGTAAGAGAACGAGAAAACAGTAGTTGGGGAGGAAGACGTACCGATGCAGTCAAAACGTTCTGGTTACGTTTTGAAGTAGACCACTGCGACCACGAGTGGGGTGGGAAGCGACGACGGCGGCGAAGGTCGGCCGCCCTTCCCAGCGCAGCCGAAGGAAGCGGACTTACCCGAAGGGCGAGGATGGCGCGACAAGACACGTCAGAAGACAACGCCTAGAACAAGTGACAGGAGCGGCACTGCGGGGCTCCCCTCCCCGCGCTGACATCCTGCGGCGCGAGGCGTCGACCCGACGACGGACGGGCGAACATGAAACGGCGTGAGTCAGACATGGATTCTCGTGAGTAGAAGCGGCCGGAAGATTGGGAGGGAAAGTAATTAGCCAGTAAATAATAGTGATCTTGAGTTGAGCCCCCCAAGTATTGAAATCATAATAAAGGAGTGAAGCCCCAAGGTAACGGTGAAATTGGTAATGGGATGTAATTGAACACGGGGAAAGAACAGAGTAAATACTCCTGTGAGCACCGAAAGCAACCAATTTTGTATGGCGATTGCTTATGTAATAAAGAAAAGTTCTTGTTACCCACTAGTTTCCATTGTGCATGTGATTGGATCCGGAGCCCATTCCCGAATAAGAATTCCTGTCCCCCTCTTTTTATTATAAATCTGTGTGAGTCAATCTACGACTCGTCTCAATATATATATATATATATATATATATATATATATATATATATATATACACTACACACACACTTCACAACAATACTCAAAATATTTACACACATTCATCCCTTAAAATAATAGCAAACTCTCATTGACACAAATCGCATTTTTTCCAGTGGCCATAGGATTACTACATTGTAATTGGGCTTTCCCAAGAATAATTACAGTTTTTGGCCTTCTTACACGTAAGTACGAAATCCGAAAATATCGGCTAATAAACAGTTTTAAAAGGGCCTCTTCCCTTTTGAAGTCTTCGACTACTGGCTGCTAATTCCATTCGCCATTTACTCCATACCATTCCATTAGAGAAAAAACATATTCGCATTCATTCCATTTTCACCTTTAAATCTCCCGCGGAATATCAACATCCACCATGTTCACCATTAACACCATGTGCTTTCCTATACGTTATCTCGACAAAGTCTCGAACCCGTCCGACCATCTGCCTTTGTCTGGACTACGTTTTTCTACACAAAAAAAACAACAATGCTATCGTTCACTTTCACTTGCCGCAAATTATTTTTCACAAGATTCAATTGTGTTGTTTACCTGACGTTCATTCCCATATGCAACGTTTAAAGTTCGTTAAGTAATTACTGAAATTCTTATTATTTTGCAAAGTTCAATAAGCTCCTTTCAATAGTTTTCTTTTTTTTCTTCAAAATTCAACCAAAATTCCATTCGCACTTACATCAGCTATCTATGCTCATTTGTTTCCTGAGTACGTAACTCGCGGTCCCGTAAAATTTTCTGTCACAAAGTAATCTTGCTCTCGTTCTATTATTCCACATTGTGCGCTGCTATTAATTTTTATGAACTTGAGTTTATTTTTCTAAATTTATTGATTTTTGAATACCAAAATAAATAAGTGATCGTCGCACGCGATCAATTAATTCTACAGGTTCCCGCTGTCACTGGCCACTTTATTGAAGCAACGTGCCATTATGTTTACGGGTTGCCTAGAAACTGTCACAATATTTACGCATTACATACCATAAATACTAGTTACTTTGGCGCTGGGGTACTCTTTTATCCCCAAAATAACCGAAACATTCCATTCGTTTTACGAGTTGATTGCTGCAGGATCACATAGAGCCGACGTTCCGGCCAGGCTTCACCACACGAATTACCTTTAACACAGTTGTAATAGATCGCCACTAGATTTTGGACAAAATTCTGTACGTGGGACAAATAAGCCGTTTTTACCGCACCACATTCAGGTTTCTCAAGTCACGGTTGAACAGTTATTGATACAAACGAATATTTGGAACTTTGAAAAAAATGATATTTTCTCACAAATCCTTGCGACATTTTAAGGTTTTCTCATTTTTCTCATTTTTGAGGAAGTAACTTCGCATGGTTTATTTTCAGCATGGTTAATTTTCAGTTTCGAGATTTGCATGTAGAGGTCTTGATCATAGGCTTAACGATCTCTTTGATAGACAAAATTTTGAAGGAATGCAGTTTTATTACCTGCAAAACACCAATGTTTATCATCATTGGAAAAGTAAAAAGACAATTTAGATCGACGTTCAATTACATCTAGTATAACATTCATATAAAAGTACAATTAAATTTTCAGGTGTATTCAATATTTAATTTTACAAGACCTGCAATTTTATGAACTTCAAATGCAACAATATTGCCAGAATGAAATCTTGTAAAGTTTGTTTTAAAAAAGTTTAACTTGACTGCACTGATTTTTATATGACCTTGTGATCCATCTCATGTGCGATTCATCACATCTGAATAAATTTTTCCCTGAATTCCATATTCATTGCTTACTTAAAATTAATAATGAAGAATACATCCTAACCTCTATATTGTTCTATAATGATGTTCTATAATGATGCAATCTCTACATAACATTATCTTTAAACCACGGGGAAGAGGAAGAACAAAAGAGTGAAGGAAAGGTCATTGTAGGAAGAGTACCCGAGACCTTAGACGTAAAATAAAAGTTGTGGGTTTAGAGCAGTATTATCCTTTTCATGTGATAATGATACATTACACTTCATGTAATTTTCTAGGCAAATATATTGGAATATGCATTTTTCCCGTCGAATTGAAGCTACATACTAATGGGTAAGCGGTAACACCCCAACACAAAAAATTGCAAAGTTCGGAAAGAAAATTTCAGAATGAACCATGAGGAAGTCCTACTTCATAGTTAAGTTTTGTTTTATTGGAAGGAGCAGCGTAGAAAAAGTCGTGAGATTGCTAACCACCCGTCCAAAAAGTCTAAAATATATTGTCATGCTTGAAAACTTAACTGTTGAAATAAAAACTACAGGATGCGTTTTCTTGTGAAATATAAAACTAAGATATAAGTGGAATCCGGGGAAATGAACACGTACTGCACATTGAAAAGTGAACGACTACTTATTAGCAAGAAAAGTTGGTGAAGACGCTGAAAAAGTTCTTAGACTCAACTGTAATGAGAAATACCAAGGTTAAGTGTGCCTTCATATGGCGTTTCTACCCACTTAATGACAATGTTTAGTGCCAACGTTCCCCTGGAGGAAAGGCTGACCAGTTCCGCCGCACCAAGTCCTGGACTATAAACCAGTTAACGGAATGGGTGTTTGACTATCTAACGACCTGAGTGCATCAACCAACGCGAAGCCAAATGCGCAATAAAGTTATTTTTGCAAATGCACGTTTATTTTCGAAGCGGGCCAGTCATGAGGTATATTAGTTCATAAAAGAGGTGCTATTTAAAGAAATTTTATTCGAGAAATTTTTAGAGCACCTGAGTCGTATGATATTGTCTTAGGTCAGCAACTGATTTTATTCAACAATGAAAGGTTCAACAATAGTTCAGCATCGCTTGAAACCGCTAAGCTACACGAAATGCTATGTTCTTATGCCAGTCAGACTGGACGCCAGCCGATAATGCCTCGAAGTTTTATATCAGCGTGTGCAGTTAAAGGTTAGGGATAATTTTCTAGGGTGATTTGGTTTGTTCCGATTTCGACACTAAAACAAAATATTGTAAGAAATGATGCAAGTCATGTCGAAAAGCATACAAGGGTTTTAAGAGATCCTATTAGATTTTCTTGATGTATAGTTGTGTGCTTTACACGTATGAATCGAGGGAGTTTGTAGAGCACGAAACATTTCTTTTATGTTTTAGTGATTTAGTTAAACTTTGAACGTGAAAGAGTAGAGAAAGCGACAAATTTCATGGGGGTAATCTTCATAATAGTACGTAAAAGCCAAACGAAAGTTGCAACAACCTGAAATTATTCCCAAGAAAATGGGTTTCGAAAATTTAAAATTTAGTTTCACAGATGATTTAGCAATGGAACAATAAGTTTATAAATTTGGTACAATGAGATCAAGAATGAAAAAACAACATAGACAAAGAAAGAAATTGAGCAGCAGAGAAACCGAAAGTTATTAGCCTGGAATTCTAAAGGAATGCATGTTTAGCGTTTTACTAATTTTCCGTAAGTACGTAAACTAGCTTGCTGATTTTTTTTCAAATACGAATGTTACTACTACCGTCCTGGAAATTTTATGATCATTACTTTGAGAAAATAAACAAATACAAAAGAAGAAAAATATAAAATGTTATAATTGCATTTTCATTTTCCAGTTACAAGAAAAGTATGTATCGATGTACTATGATTTTCTATACTACGATTTTAAAATGTATAGATTACGCAAGCGTAGAGAGATAATATAAATAAATTTAGTGATAATGAAAGGAAACATTGGCTAAGTTCTGACGACACTCACGTCGATAGCTTCAAGGTTGAGGCAGTGAGGAGATGCGGTTGGGGGCCCCAAGCCCCCTGGTTCTTGATCTGGGGGCCCCCAGATAATCCTTTCTTGTAATCGGTTAATACATGTATTAATGCATGAACATATATCTTTGAATTCGGTGCATGGATTAGTAGATTAGGTACACATGGATCAAGTAGCCATATGTGAGTTAAATCCACAAACAGAACAAGCATTGATGAATTGAGTCATTTTGTTTTCTAAAGTATGTGTTTTATAAAGAATATACATATGTGTTTATATGCGTATCGAATACGATACGCATATAAACACATTTGTATATTCTAAGCTTTCATTCGGGTCATGAATGTCCATTTAAACGCTTGCTCATATAAAAAATGCATTTAAAAATTTCATTTTGTGATTGATCATATTTTATGTGGAAATTTACAGTAATTGAAACTTTTTCTCTACCGGGGCCCCACAATACAAGTTTTTCTGTCAAAAAATCGCTTTTTCGCCCAATATTACATAACTTTCTCGATACTAAGTATATTTCATGCAAATTGCTTAATTCATGCAAAATGTAGAGGAGAATCATAATGATTTATTTCTTTTATGAGATTTCTGGGCGAGGAAAATAGTTGTATAACAAAATTTTGGAAAGTATGAAGCTTAATACATTAAATACAACCCCGAGGGTGATGGAAGAGTATATAATAAAATATTAAAGATGCTTCCTGAAGGAAGTGCAGTAAAGATAACTATTTGGGTTAGTTCAACGCGTACTGAGACGCTCTTTGTGTATCAGCACAAGCAGTGAGAATGATATGGCGAACTAACTCAAAATGTTGATATGAGATATAACCATCCATGCCTTAAATTCAAATGGCTTGTAATGAAATATGACGTCTCAATTAGGCATTTTTTCTAATTTCCCGTAATTGGAAATTTATAATAAAGTTGTGTCAGTCAACTCTGGTTTAAAAAAAACACGTAGAGAAGTTGGAAGAAATGCGTAATACACGTGTTGCGGAGAAGAAACACAACAAGCCGAGATATCTATATTATTGCTCGATTCTTGGCAAGGGAACCCGGAAATTCTGCTCTAATGCCCACTTAGTTCTACGACTGTTTCTTTTGCTGATCTATTTCTTCTCCAAATCCAAGAAGCGTGTCGTGGTATATGAAGAAATCTGAATCAAACCCAACGGCGATTCAAAAAGAATTAAAACGAGGACCTTAATCTTAGTTCCAGAAATCGCCAGGCGAGAAGTATCCGACAGTTCTTTTGCCTCGCTGGGGCGCCGCTGCTGAAATCTGAACCGCGACGCGACGCGGAGAGCCCGCTTGAGTCCCGCAGCTGGAGCGCGATATCTTCATCCATTCTGGCGCGCGAGCCACCTGCGACCCCGAAATCGAGCCAGGCTATTTTCTTTCCGCGGCGCCAGTTGTTGGCCAACTCAAACACGCGGCGCGCGCGACGCGGCGCGGCGCGGCACTCGCTCCCCGCGCCACGCGATGCGCGCGCGCGCTCGCGCCGTCCCGAATAAAAAGAGCTTGAATGTTGAAATGGCCAAGCGATTCTGCCTAGGGATATTGATGATCACAATGTCTACGGATTCTGATCAATACGTAAATTACTTGGAAAGTATGTATTCGGTATATTGCTGATATCAGCTGAGACTGATGTATCAATTGATGTCACTGACTGATGTATCAATGATGTCACGGCAGTGCCTCTAACCGGAAAGGTCCTAGGGATCGAATCCCAACGGTGGCAGCGGTTTCGACACTAGCTAAATGTAAGTCGAACATATAAGTCGAATCCAACCACTGTCTCTAGGGAATTCTAGTGGCCGGCTGTTTTGATCGGTAGTTTTCTGTGGTGTTGCCTGTCAATACCAGGCGAATGCCGGAGCAGTACAGACAGTATGGGCCACAGACCGCGCGATATCTTTTCCTCTTCGTTGTCCTGTCCTCTCCCCTTACTTACACACATTTAAACTTATTTGCGTAAGAGTACCGCATAAGACGAGAGACCAGTCGGAAGCTTAGAGCTTGGTTTGGGAGCGATGGTGCTCCGCTGGGGAAATATATCTGCAAGACGACGTGTAGGATGGCATTGGATATTAGGATTCAGTAGGATAAGAACACAGCCTTTCTACGTGATAAAACATACATTACACTTACAGGCACTAATGACTACATCAGCTGACGAGGCAGGAAACACAAAATAATCAATCAATATATTGCCGAAGAAAAGCAAGAACTCATTTATATTCATTAATTGATTATATGTCCGGTCGCTAAATTGATACTGAATTACTCTTATAACGCGTAGTGCTACAAAAGCACATACTTTCTCTCATCGTTTCTTACTGCTCCTCCATATTTTACTACATAAACATGCAAAAGTGTTTTCAAGCTGTAAACATTATTTTCCGCACCGAGACTCAAGTTCTCCGAATGAATTCGCCGTCAGTCGTACCACTACGTTACATACGCGCCGTGTGGTTAGAGAAAGTTTACATTACTTTTGACGCCATTTCTTGAGAGACTTTTGAAAATGGTTTTGAGACAAAAAGTGCCTATCAAAAAATCCTGTTTGAAACTCCCAAAAGTCTCGAGTTCGTGTAGCTTTATTGGGGAATATCAGTTTTGGACAAAATTGGGTGAACTGTTTAGGCGCTAAAGTTTACCGCGGACGTGCGTAAGGGCGGATGGTTGGACAGACAGAGAGATGGACACACAAATGGATATATAGACGTTGTGCCGTCAAGAACTCACAAAACATGGATTCTGGCTACCAGAGGTGCTAAAAAAGAATGTGTTTGATGTAATTTTTGTAATATCATGTATGTAGTTTATAGAAATGTAATTATGTCCTATATGGACATTTTCGTTTAAAAATTTGAAGCTGTTTTTGAGAAAATATCGTTTAAGCGTTACTGTAAATGCGGAACTTGATGTATGTTTTCACAGAAAACTTGTATTTTCGAGACATTTCATTGGAAATTTTCGATATCAAAGACACAAAAATATGGATTCTGGCTGTATCATGTGTTAGAGGAAGTCTTTTACTATATAAAGGAACAGGATTTATTCACTTTTTCGTTACCAGGGCCTGATCAAAAGTGTTTTTCTGCCGATAATTCGCCTTTTTCCTACGCATAATTACAATATTTTCTCTTCTTACATTCGTAAGGCGAGAAAGTAAAAGTCAGTGATAATAATGGAGGGAATATTTTGATCACTCATGGGCATTTTTTTATGAAACTCTCGTCTTAAGTTTATGCATATTACCCTTAATGTATATGGATATTGGCTAATCCCATTTTAAGATCGAATGGATTCAACAAGCAACAGATCTATAGAAACATTTTCACATAAACCGAAGGAATTTCTGTTCAACGCGGAAATGAGAACATTGTGCAAGAGGTTTGCTTACACTAACTCTAAAAATCGGAGCTGGTGCATAAAATTAAACATGAGAATATTTACCGACCTACTTCCTGCACATGTTCAGCTCGAAACGATTCGATGTTTAATTCCGAACATGTGGTTCTGTGGGTTTTTCAAATATTTGTCACGATTTCTAACATTTTCCTCCATCTGACCCGTGTGTCATCAATTTGTTTCGTCGTCGTTACTATCGCCATCACGACCTCTCAAAGGGACGCACCTTTTACTATTCTCTTCTGACATCGCATCTACCTCATCCCCTGTCCATACTGATCGTCTTCCTCCCCCTTCCCATCTCCATCGTCTTTGCCAACATCGCCATCGGCAACTTACATTACCTTAATTAACATTTCCGGCCAGTGTTAAATTACCAAAAAGTCTGCCTGGGCTGAAAGCCTGGGGGCATGAATTCGAGGGAAATGAGATTTTACAATAGGTTCCTATGTAAATTATATAACAAAAGTCGTAGAATACACTTACCATAAAAAAATAATTATATGCTATAAATATTAAAGAAAGGAATAGTAATTTGGGCGATAAATTTGAAATATTTGAGAAGTTCTTTACTTATTGAATATTGATGACATGTAAAATTCACATTAAGAAGAACAGATTCAACAGATATGCGATCAAAAGATTAAGATCCAAAACAGAGCACAACAAAATTCGACTAGTGGATTTAGAACAGCACATACTTTCTCGTGTTATTTTTACCTGCTCCACTACTACCCTATTACATACACCAGCAAACGTGTTTTCAGCGAGCAAAAATTATTTTCCGCACTGAGATTCGGACTCACGTCCTCCGAGTTAACTCACCATCAACTACGCCACAGAAGCGCTATGAGGTTTGAACTCTGACCGAAGCTTAAAAATATAATTGTCTAAACACATCATTTCCAACAAGGTATGTTTGCAATTTTCGAAAATACGAAAAGTTCGCCGAAAGTGAGATTAGAACCATATTTGTTATCGTTCGTTGATACTAAGAGAAAATTTAAATATAAACATTTGGAGTGGTTTTTGAGAATTTTCTTTCAAAATTGCATAAACGTCAGACACAAATGACGCGAAATCTACAAGTTACAAAAAATCGTACATGACCTTTTTTAGAGAGCTGATGTTCTACAACAGACTTTATTAAGCGAAAACTTATGTCTTCAACTTTGTAGTTTTGAAGTGTTAACTTGATGCAAATTTCGAAATTCGGAGAGTTCGTCGAATTGGGACGAGCACCGTATTTTTACCATCCCCTGATACATAGAAAGCAGAGGAAACTCTAAAGAAAAATTGAAGCGGTTTTCGAGCAACAATTACTTAAAAAAATTTAATTGCTTTTATTTCGCGCATTTTACTCGAACATTACCATTAATTTTGCAAAATTGAATATGACGTTATTTCAAATTCCGTCTTTAAAGAACATATTATTGAAGAAGAAAAAAATATCTCACTTCAATATTGTTGTTGTAACAAGACGCCCCAAAAAATTGTACTTTTGCAAATTGTACTTTTGCAATTTTTGGAAATTTCCTCGTTTCTCCTTGTAATCAGTGAAAGTATCGAGTATTTGTCTGTGAGGGAAGCATTACCTGCCTTTCTCTAAAGTACGTTAATAGTATTAAGATATTGTGTGTTCCCTTCAACCAGTATGTGAAATGTACATGCGCAAAATCCAGCTTTTTTCAAAACGGTACTCAGTACTCCGCGATGTAAACATAAACGATGAACACAATCCAACATTTATGAAAGTTAATGAAACACCTGGAACGCGCGAATTATTATTTTTAGCACTTACTCATATTCATAGCGGTAATCATGCATTTCTTTAAGCGAATCGTTTATTAAGGCAAAGTGGAATAGACGGGCTTCTGGTGAATCTCTTCTTTTCGTTCCTTCCTTTTAATCTTCAATGTAATTCTTTAATTTCCTGGCTAAGAAGTGTACATCCCTGCTGGCTCGTGAATGACGGACATTAACCATATTTTGCTGCAGACAAGACAAAGGAAAACCAAAATTATTTGAATATACCAATCTTCAGTTCTCATAATAGAATATAGTAAATCACAATTTGTTCAATTAAACAATGTTAATTTTCTCGATAGATTTCTTCAACAAACATTGTAATTGAATTATCATTTCAAAATTTCAGCATTGGAAAGAGTGGGCATTACGAATTTCAACGTATTTCACGACATGCAATGTTTTTACCTTCCTAATCAGTTAGTACCTTCTTTCCTCTTGAACACATTTGCTACCGGTCACGTATAGAAGTACAATCCTGACCCAAGATGTATAACGTCGCGGTAAAGCGCACATCGCGCTCTTTTGTCGATTGGGAGTGAACTTCAAGTAAGGGGAAATGAGCGACGGTCGCCCCTCAGGTACAGAATAGATACTAGTACTGCCTCAGGCACGCTCCTAGCTGACCTATGCAACTTGCAACTTCTCTGAGATGTCCCTTCAGGCAGATTGCAATCCACGAATACGCCCATACGGGAATTTCTTTGTCATGAAAACCAAAAGTCTGTTAAAGCTGTCTCCAGTGCTTTATAATTAACATCAACGTGTTCAATGTTAATCACATGTTGAATATCGCAACTTGCCAAATGAATATGTTGAATGTACCACCGTTAACATTGCCTCCCTACTAGTTAACACGTCAGCAGGATTTCTGACAGAGAAGATGGATTCAGATGAACTTAGTGTTTGGATAATGTGTTATTACGTATTAATTTTGTATTATGTTCTGTAGTTATCCCAAGGAATGAAAAGAAGAGATTCACCATAAGCCCATCACATCCACTTTGCCTTGATAAACTACTCGCAAGACTACCGCTACGTTGGAGGTTAAGATATTAAATCTGAGTCCACTGTTCATAAACTTCTTTGAAATTAGAATTTACTGCAGAATGTTGAGGTGAGAAAATACGTTAAACGAATTTTTAATTTTATTATTTTGTGTCGTTGCCAGGAATAACCCTTCCCCTCTTGCATTAATGTTTATCGCGGATATGTTGCCATATCCAAACGTTTACCTACCTTAAGAACTATATTTGAGTATAATGACAATAAAAGTAATATTCCATAAACTCCATTTTATTTACCATTGAGCAAAACAAAAAATGTTTGTGTTGATTGAAATCAAAAAACCGTTGGAAAGAATCGATCTTCGAAGCATTACCAAAAAATGCCGGTGTTTCCTAATTTCCGGGAGTGATAATGTTCAAGGGAAGAGATGATTCATCGAATGCTGACATCTCTGTTTAGAATACATTGTAACATAACGTATTTCATAAGAAATTACGCTTACCATATGGAATGCCTGGGATGGGTCTCCACAGCATACCATTCTTTGGTATCATAGTTGCTGCTTCTGCAGCATCCCGTTATTTCCTCGTGAGCTCCATTTCTAACAGCTGACTCATGATGCAATGCTTTCCCGAGAGACAACGAAATTGAACGTACCTTCTGATCTGCAGGTAAAATGGTCCATAGGATGGTCTAAAGGAAATAGTGATGTTACAGAATGGCACAGACTTTCTCGTACTATTTAGTTTTCACTTTTTCGTATACGGAGTAAGATTGATGAAGTTATGAAGTATTACGAAAAATTAATTTCGAAATTTCAACAATAAATTCACGTTTTGTTTCTCTGATACCGAAAACAATGGTTTCTTTCAAAATGTCTGTTCGTCTGTCTGTTTGTCCATCTATCTGTCCGCCTGTTTCTCTGTCTACCCGTCTGTCTGTCCATCAGTCTGTCCCGCTGTCTGTCCGTCTGTGAACAACACTAGCGCCTAAACTATTTAGATTTATTATTAATTCTGCAATTAAGTATGGTATCTTGATAATAAAATATATTAAATTTACATTCAATAGGTTAACATTGATCAACAATACACTACTGTGCAAAATAACAGTTAACTAGATATAGATAATAGAAAACAATACATACTAATTTCATAGCGCAAGCCTTCACATCAGTCCACTTCATTCCACTTCACTCCATTTCACCACATTGAACTGTGATATCTTTTTACTTTCGCGCTCTTCGTAAGAAGAGAAAGTATTGTAATTGTGCGTCGGAAATCGGCGAATTTTAGACTGAAAAACTCATACAGACGGGTTGAGCCAGATCGATCGGGGAGAATACATTTTTGAAAAAAATCTTATGAATAGACGCTAACATTGTTCACAGGCGGGCGGCGGGCGGGCGGGCGAACGGACGGAAGATAAAAAACAAAACAACAACACTGTGTCGGTTTTAGAGGAACTCAAAACGTATACTTCCGTTTAAATCTCGAAATCGATTTTCCGCTGCATTACATAACTTTCTCTACACTTCATGTATTTTCTCCATCTATACTCACGTACACGAGAACATAACAGATATACAGAAACACTGCTTAGCAGTAGGAATTCCACCGTTTTAACATTTTTCTCTCTTACCACTTCACGACAACCACTGTTGCCATAAACAATCCCAACAACCACTGTTTCCATAATGCTTGCAGTTTGTGTACTTTTCCATTAATACTATTTTGAATTTGAAAGCGCCAAAATAAAGCCGAGAGCTTCAGAAAAATACAAGAAAAAAAAACAACTTGAAATAATGTTGTGGCACTTTTTTCTTTTGATCAAGATCCGTGCAAGAACTCCCCATTATTGAAAAAAAACAACAATTATAAAATGAAAAAAAAAATCATCTTCTTTACAGTTCATTGGAATTTCTCGAATTTTGAAGCCAAAGGACGCATCATTTCATTGAAATGAGCCATGCTAAAGCGTGCTACTGTGTAATGTTTATTGTTGGTTACATGTGCTCGCGCTGTTTTCCTTTCTGAACCTAATAAGCTACGTTGTTTGCCTTTAATATTTTATGCATATCTTGGGAAGATTCCACATCCAACACAGCAGAGCAGGGGCTTTGTGTCGATCATGCTTTATGAATCATAAAGACACCGTAATCTTTCCTTATTGTAATGTAAGAATAGTATAATTAAAGGAGATCTACAATTTATAAATTCATATGATTGATTAATGAATAATTAAACAAATAATATATGTTAATGATACATCTATTTTCGTATCGCTAATTTAGTTTTTAACGATGTAATTGAAGGAGAGAAACGTTGTAATTGCATTTTATCAAACTATGTTCCGGTCTGTTCTCTCAAATTGGGATCCTGGTGGAGAATAAAGTGAAAAATTGTAGTAATGAAGGCTGTCCCGAAATATTTAGTGAGCATTCCTAACATTCGCATAATAAAAAGAAAAAAAAAGCTTTGGTCCATCAGAATGCAGGAGAGAGATTATGCACGGCATTAGTCTTTTAGTGAAACAGCCCCATTAAACCGCAGTTTCCACCTCCTCAAATTCCGCAGGAGTAGCCGTGACCGTTGCGAATCAAGCTTACGCACTTTCGCACGAAGCCCTACGCACAGCGTAGCGGTCGGGGATCCCGCCCGCCCGGCCCGTCCGCGAGTGGGAACGGAGCGTCGTCGGCGGACGGCGCGGCGGCCGTGACGCTGGCGGAGGCGGCGACGCGTGCCGCCAGTCACGTGCGTGCGCGCGCGGCTGAAAGCGCGTGGGCGGCGGCGGCGGAGGCGGCAGCGCCCCGCCGTCTCGCGGGCAGTGGGTCGCCGGCGAGCGCCGCCGCGCCCGGAGAGCGCGGGTCGCCCGCGGGGGCGGCAAACACACGCGCGCGACAGATCATCGGCCGCGCGGGCACGCGGCGCACGGAGGCGGGGAGCGGAGTGGGAGGGCGCGCGGACTGGTGTTGCGTGTGAAGCACTCTGGCTATCACGTGACGCGGTTTTGGACATGCGCGAGATTAGTTGAGCGTTTACTGGCATTCCGTCATGGATTTACATGGAAATAGTAGGCCTACCAATTATGGGCCTAGCTAATAATATTGAAATTGTGAACGTAATCAAAATTAATTTATTGAAAATGAAGAGAAATTAAAACTATAAACATTACAATTTAGAAACTTTACATGAAATTACAATTTATTATAAAATGAATAATGTATTGAAAACATGTTATGATGTAAATTATGTATTATTAAGTTGTAAGATCTTATAAATAATTTCATTAAATTTTCTTGTATAATTAATAAAGTTGTTAAACATAATGTTTATATGAAGTAACAAAAGTTTTTGAAATAAGTGTTTATTCAACGGGGGCATTAATCACGTGGTTAGTCTAGTTTACAGCAATCCACCCTTGATTACAAAAAGTCCACGAATCCCGACAAAATTTGGTGGAAGTCCTGTCGGAAACAATTGTGTAAGGAAACAATTGTGTAAAGAACTCCTAATTTCTAGAAGTAAAGCAGTTTTACCACATTTTTCAGATTATCTTTTTACATATTACCATAGCAATGAGGAATTAAAGTGTTACCACATTGTTCACACTATTTTTTTATCACACCACAGTGCCCTCGAGCAAAACATGTCTGCTGAGAAATGACAGCTCTCCTTTATGTTGGCCATTAAAATGAAACTGACTTTGAGTGGGCGGCCTTTCCTTAGAGCTGATTTGTTCATCTTCAAGGGCTTTTGTGAGAACTATAAAATATTTTTCAAGAAAAATCACAATATGAATGTTGATATAGTACCTCTAATTCATTAAATTAATTATACTGTTTTGTAAGTAGAAATGTGAAATATTTTTGTTTTATAGGAGGTTATCTGGCTTTTGGTTGAGAACAGTGCGTTTCAATTGAGCGAAATAAATGAGAGGGTCTAGGCAACTGCTGCATCTATTAGGTGATATACCTTGCTGAACATTCCGTTTCCATATTTTGGAAATAAAAAAAATAAACTAGAGGTGCTATTACATCACATACTTTCTCGCATTCTTGGAAATAGATTCGTAATATTGTAATTTCTGCGGTACTAAATATTCAGTTTATACTAAAAAAGTCAAATTCAGCCAATTCAAACAATGCGGCTGTGGCGTATATCTGCATTTATTTGGATAGCCAGGAACAGTAGTTCTAGTCATATCTAACTTTTAGAAATGAAACATGAATACATTTAACTGTTTCAATATTTGCAGCACGTAATGCATAAAAGCAAATGAATAATTTCACATAAAGCTGCTTTGATTACGTTGAAGTGAGCTTTCAATTTTCGAATACCATAATCAGCGATGAAAACTTAGCAAATAAGTGTATTTATTTGTTGTAAGTTAAATTTATTACCTTTCTTTAACCTATTTCCTTTCATAAGAATATTATCTACGTCATACAATTATCACGACCGACAACAATGGAATGAATTCGCAGAATTTGGAAACCGCCATGTTTCGGTTTTCGGCAAGTGGAACCATCACCACTATCTTTGGCAGTTCATTGCTACGTACGAGGAAAGAATTTAAGGAAAAAATGTTGAGCTGTTTCTGAGAAAATAAGTACTTAAAATTTAAGACTTTGCCTATGTTTGACACAAAATTACGCAAAGTATACTCGTATTTTCGAAAAAATTGAACAGGCCCTTATTTGAAGATTTGTTTCTGTTGAACACATTTCATTAAGAAAAAAAATTATCTTCATATTGTATTTGTAGGCAGACGCCGATTGTTTTTACTTTTTTTGCAATTTTCGAAAAATCAGAGGTTTTAACGAAAATGAGACTTGCACTATTTTTCTAAAGTTTTCTATGCTATCCTAGGTCTAAATTTAATCCAAGTATTTAGTTTAATTTTTTAAATGTACCAGCGGCTTCAAATAAAATACCTCTCAATACTTAAATAGATGTTTCAAATTCAAAAGGCCGCGATTTAGCCGATAGTGTTATTCACAGACGTACACTGACGGTCAATCGATTTTTCAGTATCTAGGACCCACAAAATGGATACTGACTACACAACACGTTAGAGGAACTGATCTACGGAATATAGGGACAAGGTTTATCCACTTTTTCGTTATCACGGTCCGACAATAAAAGTTTTTATGTCGGAAATTCGCCATTTTTTGCAGGCATTACCACACTTTCTATACACAGCGCAAGCAATAGCTAGTAAATAAAATACTTAAAAGCTAAGCTAAAATGCTAAAAAAAGCAATAGCTAGAAAATAAAATGCTTAATAAAATGCTTTTCGTCAGTAGACATACGAATGAGCATATAACTTGGCATACGTACTTTTTAAAAATATTATTTTTTGCTCCAACTTTCACAACAGTATTTTTGTATTTTTTGATTTATGATAAAAAACTTAGTTTGTATCAACGTGACAAATAATAGAATTTTTTATTATAATAATTACAAAAAAGTTAGTTGAACGAAACAATGCCACGAAAAAGAAAGAAATTCAAATATAATAAAGGCAATCAAGAATCTGGTTTGTTCTCTACTTAGAGGTTAAGTGTACATTTAGTCTGTTAAGAAAAAAAATAGAATTACTTTTTTTTTCTGCTTTTCATTGTCAAACAAGTAAAAATATCCTGAAAATATTACGGAACATGTGCTGAGGAGCGGTGGTGCGAGTGGCACGGTCTGCGGTGGCGCTGGCGCGGGGAGCGGTGCTGCAGTGCGTGGGCGGGCACGCGACACCGCTCGGAGAACGTGGCGTGCACGCTGCGAGGGGGGGCGGGGCAAGGCGGGGGCGGCGCGGCCTAGCCTACGACCCCGCGCACTCCGTTATGGCTGTGTAACCCCGCTGCGGCGGCGACGGCAGCTTCTCTCCGAAGGCCGCTCGGCAGCGGAGGCGGCGGCGCAGGGTCGAAGCCCACGTGCGTCGGGTCGCGCGGCGGGCACGGGACGGGGACGGGGACTGCTGCGGTCGCTGCCTTTGTGAATGGACGTTAAAGCGGAGGCGTTAAACCGAAGGCGCCGCGCGCTCCGACTTCCATTGTCCCTGGCTCCGCGCCGCCTCGCCACACCACGCCCCTCTTCGCCTTCTCCCGACACCTCCCACCCCGTCCCGCCCCGCCCCATCCCTGTCCCACCCCACCACAACGCTTCCTCTCCGCGCCTCTCCCCGTCCCTCACCGCCCATTACCGTCCCGCCCCGTCGGGTGCCTTTCAGCCCCGCCCAGACCCGTCCCATCCCGTCCCGCTATCCTGTTCCGCCCTCCTGTGTCCCTTCCCGCCCAGTCCCAATCCATTCTGCCCCGCCCCGCGATCCCACCCGCCCCTTGTGTCTCCGCCCCGCATAGCCTCGGGCCCCGCGTAGCCAGGCAGGTCGCCAACGAGCCCAGGTGGACATGGAGGCGCCGGGACCGGGGTGGGAGTGGCCCTCTTGGGACATCTTTTGAAATTTCTAAGAAAAGAAAAATAGCCGAAAGGAGTCACGCAGTGTTTGTGTACCCACCTACAACGAACATGCAAACTTGTACTGTACTTATATGGTTGAACACTAACACATTTGTATTCGTTGGAGCTCACTTTGATGCATTGTGTGTATGCATTCAAAGATTCTGTTCTCGCAAATTTTATGACTTGTTCTCGTTCTCTTATCTAAACCAAGAATGTTCTTCTGACTACTTTGTTTCCGATTACACACATTTCGGTAAAACAAGAATGGCGCAATACATTTTCGAAAATCTGATTCACGACGAGGATTTAGCGAGTCTGATCTCCAGCTCAGCCAAGTTTCTGGATGTGTAATAACACGATGCCATATTTGTATGGGAAGCTCGAGTCGGAACAAGTTAAAGAAAAACGCTTGTGATTCAGGGAAGATTAAGAGACGGAGATTGTTCAACAAGATTACATATGATGCAACTGTTATTTATGAAACCAACATAGATTTTGGGGTGTCCTACGGTGTATTGAATGTAAGGAATTGTTAATAGCCGCTTTCAAACTGCCCACAATACCAGGATACCGCTTGTGACAGAAAAAGTATGTGTTACACGATGTACCAATCCTTGATTTACGGCAATTATGCTTTTAAATCGCCTGCTCGCGACCTTAAGCCTACATTCACGTGCGGGGAGCTTTGGTCGGCGGAGGCAGAGGTTGACCTCCGGCCGCTGCCCCCACACGCCGTGCCATGAATGAGGAGAGTGGTGAGGTGTTGGTGGAGGTGATGGGAGTGATTATGGCGATGGCAGTGGAGGTGGCGGTGGCGATGGAGCTGGCGCTGGTGATGGAGGTGTCAGTGGCGATGGAGGTGTCAGTGGCGATGGAGGTGGCGGTTGCGATAGAGGTGGAGGTAGCGATGGCGATGGAGGTGGAGGTAGCGGTGGCGATAGAGGTGGAGTTGGAGGTGGCGATGGCTGTGGCGATGGAGGTGGTGGCGATGGCGAGAGGTGGAGGTAGCAGTGGCGATGTGGTTGACGGCGGTGGTTCGGGGCGCGCGAGCGTGTGGGCGCAAGGAAACCGGGAAGTGGAGCGCGCGCGGGGTGGAGTGGCGTGGCGCGGGGTGGTGTTGAGCGGGGAGGGGGGCAGGGGCCGCGGAGAGAGTGGAGGCTGCAGCGGAGGCCGCCCGCGGATGCTGCCTGCTTGTCTGCCTGCCGATCGGCCCTCGCCACACCAAGCGTCCCGCGGCACGCGACGGTAGCCTCTAAATGGCCTGTGGGCGGGGCGGGATCCAGAGGCGTACGACGGCGTTCATGTGGAGAGAACGATGTTTCTTCAGAAACTCATATTTTATTTGGTATTGACAATGTTAATTTCCTCTGGAGAACTTAAGATTATTAATCAAATTTGTCCTTATTTCTTAATATTCAATACTAGTTTTAACTGTCCCCAATGATTTTAATAATAATAATAATAATAATAATAATAATAATAATAATAATAATCCGCAGTAATTCCGAAGATTGTTCAAAAGTTTAAAAGACCTGAATATTAATGTGAATGACTATGCAGAAGGCTGTGGTCATCTCAACAACTGGAATAACTCGAAAGTTTATGGGGGTAGGGTAGATGTGAATTACTAACAAAATGAGTTGATAAATATGCTTTGGTCTTGTATAACCTGTGTATTTGTTCTGATGATATAAGAAAATAAACATTAAAATAATAATAATAATAATAATAATAATAATAATAATAATAATAATAATAATAGTCCCTTATAGAATTAGGATTGTGTGCGAAGAACTACTTAGTGATAAAATACAATTTAATAAAAAAATTGAAATTAAATATATGAAAATGTATGATCTAACACTCTCAATCACAGTTTTCTTTTATGATATTTCAATAGCGATGTTGATCTTTCAATCATGATCTTTCTATTTCATTTTCAGGTAAGAAAGAATTTTCATTGTTCTTGGGAAACAAAAGTCATCTAATCACTTGTTCCTCCTCCATGTATCTTAAGGTGATTACGCCTACTCACGTTGAGAGCGTTAGAAAATAAATATTAAGACCAATTAATTTCGTCGATGCTGTGTCTCTCTGTGTCCTCTTCTGAACGTCAAGTTTTGGGAGTATAAGAGATAAGTCTCTTGTAGAGAGGCTTTTCCAGTGTTTCCTAATCCACTTTATTCTCGTCGTGATGGAAAATCTGTCGTGTACAGGAGCTGGCAACAGCTTGACGTGTCACAACATCGATGCCTGAAAGTGCCGATATTTCGTCACTTCGCAACTGGCATTATGTTTCTTTGGGACGTCGCATTAACATATTTTGTATCAACGTGTATTATTCATTTACTTTCTCGCTACTGCTTAAGCATGGTAAAGAAAGTATTGTAATTCTGCGGAATTTTTGAATGTATTATATATTAGTAAAAAAGCATGAAGAACAATATAAATTTAAAATGAATGTTACCTAATAGATAAATAAATTTCCATTTATACCTGGGCCTCCTGTGAAAGTTCGCAAATGTTGAAAGGTCCTCCTTCAAGCCGCTACCATACTGTAATCAAATTTCCGGGTCGCGCAAGCAATGATTGATGTATCTTTCAGGCAATAATTGATTTTGTGATGTTTTGGTTAGGCTCAAAAAACTTTCAATTGGTTCGTGGATGTGGAGGTTGTGATCCATTCATATTTAACTCTTTAAATTTATTTAGTGCTTCAATATAAGAGTTAAAAAATGCTTTTACTGCATGAGAATGGAATTGTACACAAAGATTCGTAACCCCCAAAACTACTTGTATATTAAGTTAGTCTGAAATAGAAAAGCCGTTTTAAAGGTCTTATGAGCTAACCTTTCAGAATGTTCCATTTTGAAGTAATTGGAAATGGAAATGAATTTTAGGGGGTAAGATATCTGGAAATGACAATTCAATGCAGAACATATTAAATACTTTTTCTAAGTTACGTAACATATAAAACAAAATTGAATATGTAAATGATCAATAATGTTGTTCTGTAGTTTAATTGGAACTAATTTTTATTTCTCGTCTTTTTAATTTATTACTCCATGGCATATTAGTCCCTGCAATGGCGTGAGCTTTCGGAAGATCATACTCCCGTGGGCAGTCGCAAAGGGCACCGCTGAAGATCGCGGCGCGACGGAGTTTGGTGTGTTGCTATTGCTCCCGGCCCGGCCACCTCCGCTCGCACCGCTCTGGCACACGGCACCGCACACCGCTAGGCTACGTACACCGCCCTGTCCCGCCATGCACACCTCTCGACAACCCGCCCTACCCTTTCCCATCCTTTTCTGCCCATCACTCGCCGTCGCACACCGCCCCTCCCGGCTCGGCACACACCTTTGCTCCGCACACCCTCATCTCCCCTCATCACTCCACCCACCCCGCCCCGTTTCCAGCTTGGCACAGCACACCGCTCCGCACCACGTCGCCGCTCCGCTGCGCGCGAGCGCTATGCAGATTTCCTCTCCCTCCCCCCCGCGGCATCTTCTCCGCAACACCGGCGCTCACCTCCTCCTCCCTCCTCCACCTCCTGCTCCATCTCGCTCTCGCCAAGGTGCAACGTCATCAGACGAGCTGACTGGCGGCTATTTTTAGCTATGTCTCAGTGTGAAGGCATCGGCTCGCCTCTCGCGGCGCGCCAGCGGCCGGCCGCTGCCGTTGCCGCTGCCGTTGCAGCCGCGTTGCCAGCTTGCTGAACTAGGCGGCCGCTCGGGCGGCACCCGCCCGCGCCCGGTACTAAATATAATATAAACAAAAACACGCGTCGCGCGGCCACCGGGTAGCACCCGCCCCCGCCCCGGCCGCCCCGCCCCTGCGCGCGCGCACGCGTGCCCGTCCAACGCCCACGGGCCGCCCCCTCCACCCCTCCCTTCCCCTCCCCTACTATTTATTTTCGCCCGCATCGCCTCTCCTCCTTTTTTATCGGTCACCGTTCTGCGCTTTTTCGTCGTTTTTTCTGTTTAGGCGCCGGCTGATTTTCTTCCTTCTTATCCATTCAGGTAGAATAGAGAGCTTTTACACCTTGACAGCCTTGACTATAATTTAAAACGGTAGGAGAAAAACAAATATTATTCTTTAATACGCGTTGTTGGCACTTTGACGAGGGTCACTCGCGGCGGTGGAGGGGGGCGCCGCCCCCCGTCGCCCCTAGGCGCCCCGCCAGCCCAAGAGCGAGCGAACGGCCAGGCGCAGCCAGGCGACCCGCTGCCGTCGCCGTGCGATCGAGGTTTGAGCTCCCCGCTGCCGCACGAGTAACGGATCGCCGCACAGCCTCCGTCGGAGGCCGCATTTCCGGTTCGGCGCTGTACTCGTCCGCGCCGGCTGCCGCTTTTGAATGTACCGGTGGATGCGAGCGCCCTCTTCTGAGAATGGGAGGTGGGTGAGTTAATGAGTACAACACCGGAGGGTGCTAAAGGGAACAGGCAACCGATGGAGGAAATATGAAGGTTGTAATAAATTATTTCATAATAAATGAAACATTCTTAAGTTTTATTGAGTACTTAGTACATGTTATCAAAGATCTCGAAAATTCAAATTTATCTATTATATATTCACAGAACTATTACATTTACGCGAAAGTTTTTCCTATTTTAACTTCATGAAAAATTGTGAAAATTTTTATGAAAAATTTTCCTACTTTTTCATGTTTTTAAATGTATTTTAATAATCTCAATAATAATAATAATAATAATAATAATAATAATAATAGTAATAATGTATAGCACAATAATAATGTATCAACTTCCACAAAATATAAAAATACAAAAACTATAACTATAATTGGTTGAACATTCGGGAATTCAAGCATGTTTTGTTAAATCAACATTTAGTATCCATTTACTATCAGTAGATAATTTTCCTCGCAAATCTGTTTTCGCGTATTTACCAGAATAATATTCAAATATCATACGAAATAAGCTTACATAATAATTTATAGTAACAAAACAATCATATTGTGTATTGTATAAAATTTCAAAATTTCAAAATTTTCGGAAAATCAGGTGGTTTTAACGACGTGACACGTGCACCATCTCTTGCGCGTCATTTACACTATCTGAGCTCAAAATTGTGTATTCTTTTAAGAAAAATGTTTTAAAAAAATAAAAATTGCCTGTTTGACCCAAAAATTATGCAAAAAATATTCATATTTTCGAAAAATTGATCATGACATTTTTTTGGAGATGTTTTTGATGAACATTTTTCATTATGAAAAAATATTATCATAATTGCTATTTCATAATAATCATACAATTTCATAAATCTTCATAAGTAGTCCCAAAATTAAAATATTTTGAAAGATTCATGCGCCGCGACTCTCAGCTATCGAAAACAAAATTTATAAAAATTTTGGAGAAAAAACGGATTGGACGTTTCAAAGTACTCCCAAAATTAAATATCTGTTCAGATTCAAGGGCCGCGACATCAGCCTGATCGAATGGGGAATATCAATTTTGGAGAAAAACGGATGGACGTTTTAACCGCTAGCTCTGTTCACAAACAGGACAAACGGACAGGCGTTTTGGCATCAATCAATTTTTCGATATTAAGGACACATAAAACATGAGTTTGGGCCTACACCATGTATTAGAGATTTTTTTCTTCTAAATTTACCCACTGTTTTGTTACCAGGACCCGGTAATAAGAGTTTTTCTACCGAAAATTCCCCGTTATTCCCTGCATTTACATAACTTTCTCTCTCTCTCTCTCTCTCTCTCTCTCTCTCTCTCTCTCTCTCTCTCTTCTGCGTAAATGATAGTGAGAAAGTGAAAACAAAATAATGCATCAAAACAGAATTTATGTTACTTTATACAGTGCATTTAGCACTATTCATACAAAAGTTTGAAGAAAAAATTTGGAGACGTTTTTGAAGAAGTCGCGCCTGAGCGTTTCTCAAATGTGGAATTTCGAGCTCAATTTCACCGAAAAGTTTTTAAGTTTTCGAGAATCTTCTTAACATGTCATTTGAAGCACATGTACTCAGAAATGCAACAATGTATGCAAATTGCCGGTAATGTAAATATTATCGACGTGAGAGAGATGTCAAAAAATTACAACTCTTCCATTGTTGTAAAAACAAAAGAATATACGTGTTTCTTTCAAAAAGTGCGTCCGTTCATCTGTCCGTCCGTCTGTCCGCCCATCCGTCCGTCCGTGAGTCTGAACAACACTAGTCTGAACAACCTAAACTATTCCAAGTATTTTTTCCAAAATGTATATTCCTTGGTTAATCTGGATTTGAGTCGAAGCTCTGTGATTTCATTCATTGAAACATTCTTTAAATTTGTGGGGTACTTTGCATAAGACCCCCGTGGACTATTTTACGAAATTTTCTGAAAAAATTATTCCATTTTTTTAAATGTAGTAAAATACATTCATAAAGGTGGCATAGGTCTGTTTCTCATTGTTAACTCTGGATTTTCGAAAATTGCAAATATTTGAAATTTTTTCGGCGTCTTCCTACAACTACAAAATTGAGGATAGAAAATTTTCTTAAAATGAAATTTGTTATCCATAGTTATTTCATTAAGGTCATTCACACCTTCTTGAAAATATGCGCAACATTAAAAAATATCAAAATATATACGTACGTTTACAAGAAAGTGAAAACCCTTTTTTCGATACCCAGAGACCCCAAAACTATTTTCTTCGAAATCTCTAAATCGATTTTCCGCAGCAATACATAACTTTCTCTGGTGTATGCGCACGTATACGAGAACGTAAAAGGAAGTTATACGGCGATCGCACTCCAGCACTTTGCAACAAGCACAATTGTTTGGACACGTTTTACACAATTATAAGTATTTTATAAACGAAAATTTCACTATCCTGGTATATATTGTAATAATAAAAGATTCTCACACACACACACACACAACACACCACTCGTAATCATATCAGCTTTCTCAGAGTATGCCGGAAATAAGCTCCCACCGTGATAGGCAGAAAGGGACTTACTAGGATTTGGTTCTTTCTTCGACAACGGCCAACTTTACCCAAAGTCATCAAGTGGACATTTTGAATCAACAAACCTAATATCAAATGCAAATTCTTCAAACTCATAAATAAAGCATTCAATACCGTCAATAATTGATTGCGGACTGTTCCTTCAATAACACGCGAAATTCATAAAATTATGTTGTAGCTAGAAAAAAAACGAAGTAAGAAAATTGGTTTGGCCCACGGACACCGAGCAGCGCTCGGTGACAGACCCACTGTTGTGGAGGCGCTGTTGATCCCTGTGTTGAGGCATAGAATCAAAGAGTAAATGCAGAAATAGAGCCAAGAGCGTGACATGGTGCAAGGTCTGAGAGAGCACCAGACACCGGAGAGAGCACTCTTAGGGCGGCGCTCTTTGGTTCAAAGTGATTTCATATACAGCGATATTGCTGCTGTATCCTTGCATATTGAATGTCATGAAAATGAAAATATATATTCCTAACATGTTTCAATTATTTTACAACCGTGCACGAGTCGCCTTCGTTCAAAAGTTTTCTATGAAAATGAACTCGAAATTCCGCGTTTTCAGAAACGCTCAAACGCTATTTTTTTTTTAAATTGACTCCAACACTTTTCTTTAAATTTTTTCTACGTATAGTACTAAATAATCTAAAAAGCAAAACAGAAATGACACTATGATGTAGTCTTTTGTTTGTTTGTTTTTAAATTAAACACAAGTTATTTTAGGTCATCAATATTTATATTACGGGCATTTATTATACATTATCGCATTAGTGAGTACAATTGTTTTAAATTTTTTCTGATGAAGTTTCTCGAAAACTCGAACATATTGGATGGAAAATAGTTTCAAAATATGTATTTTCAAGTACATTTTCTTAAATAACTGTACAAATTTTCGCATGAATATATGCCTATATGGCCATAGTTTAGCCGTCTATAATATTCTTTAAAGTCATATTTCAATTCTACAGTTACGGATCCGAGAAACTAGAGGAAACGAGAAAAAATGTCTTTTAGGCATTAATAGATGGCAGATGAGAAGAAGATGGGGCAAAACCCAAAAGATAGCCCAGACTGAAGTTATAAGGAAACTAGTACTTGAAAGTCTGTGCCATTCTGTAACATCACTAGTTTTAAGATGATAACAGTGCGTCATGTGCATGATTTTGATTTAATATTTTATACATTTTTCATTATGTAATTTACATATAGATAATGTAAATGTGTTTCTAAAAAGGGTGAGTGTTGATTTTATTTTTGCGAAATAAATGTTTCAAGTTCTAGACGGTTCACACCAAGCCGTTGGATTCCTAATTGCATTACGATAAAATATTATACTAATTTGAAAACTCGGGTACTAGTTTGGAATCAAGGTTTAAGACAGCGTTTATTTTACTGAGTGTGCTCTTGCAAGACCTTTTGGAATCATTTAAAAGAAAATTAATTGGGACGTGTAGCATCTGCATCCGACATTCGGAGATTAATTCGAGTAAATACTAAAATGAAATTTATTATTGATACGAAGTTTTATTATTATTTCAATTTGAAAACTAGTTAGGAACTAAACAAGTAAGACAATTGTAAGATAATAATTGAAAAATAAATTTCAGTGCATAAAGGCATACGCAGAAACACCATGAGAATGAAGTAGCAGAAAAATTAGCGAAATTAGCAGCTTGGGGCAATAAACTAGAAGTACAGTACAACAGTCTCCTAAAAGAACTTCGTAAGGCGAGAAAGTAAAAATAAGTAGACAGCTCGAATGAAAGATGAGATCTGACTTCAAAACGCAACATCACAAACCCTTTTTTCTCTTTTGCAAGTGACCGAATAAAAACTAAAGTTAACACTAAAGTTAAACTCAACAACATTTCTATCTGGCCATGGAAGATTAAGATCTTGATTTTATTGATTCAGTTACTGGGGACCCTAAGTGTAATTGCAACTAAAATGAACACTGTGGACCTAATGGACATTGTTTAATGTAATATGTTGAGACAAAGAGAAGAACTTTTCAGAATGAAGTAAAATATTTGAGTTTGTATTTGATAGTTTTTTTAATTCGTTTTGTGAAATAGTGAAGATAAACGAAGTTCATTCTATAATACGGAAGCATTGAAAATGGTAATCATACTAGTACTAATAGTTATAATGTATTTGTCAACAAATCTTTTTCAATTAGGGACCAAAATCAAACAAAAGGTTAATATACAGTAAGCTAACTAAAGCATACAAAATTATGTAGAGAATATAGAAAGTTCTTTACAATAATAAAATTAATATAAACCCCAAGAGTATGAAACACATCATACTTTCGTGGGAAGTACAAAGTGGCATTCTATTCATAAAACAAGAATTTAAAACACATTAAAATGATAATATTAGTACAAATTGTCTAAATATTAAAAGTTTTGATCCTTGGATTATTTCAGAAAAAAACGTAATTGTTCACAGATAAAAATATAAAACCATAATGTCGAGATCCCGACAATGTCACCTTCTGAAAGAATAAAAATAATTATAAACCAAAAAATAGGGTCGTAATCCACATTGAGGTTCTGCATTTGAGGAGTAAAAATCTATATTACTAATTACAATGCGCGCAGAAATTGCATGAAAACTATGCACATCTGACTGCGTGAGAGAAGTCATAATTTTTCTCATTCCCGTCCACTTCTCCTTCCTACCATAAAATTATATTCTAAATTGTTCCAGATTCCTTGAACAATTCACTTTGACATAGATAAAGAAAATCCGCACCGCAAAAGGTTAATACGAAAGCTACCCAGAGATTTTTTGATAATATAGGAGATGATTCAACGGAATTTTAATTCGTGATGATGTAACAATATTGGAGTACATTCATAATGATCGTTATTTCTGACATCCTATGACATGCTCGCAGCTTGATGAAATTATTCTAGTATTTTGATAGTTAGGTCGTGTTCTTTTCATACGCATTGTACTTCATTGACTGAGGACGGAAAAAATCCTAGCAACGCCAGCTGAGAGGCATTCCATTTGTGAGGCTGCAGATTGCGAGAAATCAACAGGTATCTCATTTGAGATGACCTCCGGCTCTCGCAGAAATGAAATTAATCTGCACTAGGTGTTTATACATTTGGAGATATATAATACTCGTTTGCATTTAAATAAAACTTTCCGTGCAGTGTGTGGTGCTACTCTTTATGCCATAGTTTTTTTTGGTACTGCATGCTCGAGGCGAGACGAAAAAGCGACAAAGGTTCTGTAGAATCTTCTTCTTTTTAAAATGTTTTATTTGGTCAAGACGTAATCTGTTTTTTTATACCGTGCGAATTCCAGTATGAGGCTTAGGAATGTATCCTATTGAGAAAGCGAAAGGCTTATTACTTGGCGCGTAGTAATTGAAACAAAACTATAGCTTTCAGTCCGTTTGAGACGTATATATCGTTTCGTTTGATAATATCAAGAAACTCGGGAAGAATCCAAAAACCAATGAAACAATTTCGATTTTGCCTGAAAAATGCAAATATTTAATGGTGTTATTCCGCCTATTCTCGTACTTCGCGTACTGACTGAATCAACATACTCAGGTGCGTCACGGCCGACATCATATGACAGCAAGGCTCCAAGGAATATGCTGCCATCTGTTAAATGTATGTATTCGACGTACGGCATTATGGAATAGCACCTTTTTTTTGACATTTTGGGTACACAAAGAAGTGTCATTCTGGGTATCCTATTCTATCTACACCATGTTATTGCTTTATTCTTGAAGTCTGTTTTTGTTAAAATATTTAATTTATTGTCCCATTATACGAGAATGGTTTATTTGTCCTTGAGCAATGCTACTTTTTTGAAAACCACTTTGTGTGGTTTGTTTAGCAGCACTTTTGCTGCGGCAGCTACCGTTTTCGATCAAAAAGTGTGGTGCATAGGATGTGCTATTATCTATTTAAATGAATCTGTGTATGCTCTGTTTAAATCAACGATGTTGTGGGGTACTTTCTAAGATTTATAAAATTGCCCTTAGTACGCTTCACTGCAATTTCTAGGGGAAGGGCAATACAAACGAAGCAAACTTGACAACAAGCTATCAATTATATTTCTTTTAATATTTACCACAAACATTCATAAGTATCGCCACGAGAGGAAAGTATATTTGTCAATGAATTAATTTGATCTTACTGAAGTGAAGTCGTAATTAATTGCTGCGTATTGCCTGACTCGCCTACCATTTCGGAGCTTCTTGTGTGGTTCCTACTCACCCCAGTTCACGGAGCACGCGAGAATTGCCGCACCGTCATTTATTGCCGAGAGCTGAACAGTTCAACCTGTTAGCTTTTTGTTTGAGTCGGCTTCATCAAAGGAACTTCCCGAGATGGTTGTTTTTCAACTTCCATATCCTTTCCGCAAGGAGGATTAGTATTCTCCTATTACGAGCACGGCACTCCTGTCTCTTTTTCTTCGTCTGCTCCTCCCGAGCGCCTCCTCCTTTTCCTTTTGTGTCCTCTTTCTCCTCCGACTTGTATCTCGGACTACTACAAGTGCGCGAGGAGAGGAGAGGAGGGGCGGGGCGGGGCGGTTGCGGGCGCGGCATGTACCCGTCACGGCGACGGCCGCCGTTGTTTCGACGGGGCGTGGTGGCCCTCGCGCCGGCCCCTGCGGCTCCGCACCGCTCCGCTCCGCTCTGCCCGGCACGCCCCGCCCCGCCACGCCCCGCCCCACCTCGCCCCTCCCGCTGCCTCCTCGCCGCGCTCGCTTCTCGTCCTCTGCCCAGCGCGTCCCCGCCCTTCCCGGCCGCTCCATCTGCGACGTACGTCTACTAGAGACACCCGGAGGAAGAACGCAATTACTACGCAATTGTTGATCTCATTATCGATAACGGAAGACTTGGCTTCGCTCTATTCCGAAGAAAATTGCCGTTTCCGCCGGTTCCTATTTGATAATTGAATTTCTCCGTGATCTCCAGTAGGTTTGTTTTAATGTTTTAAGAAAGATTTGCTAGTTGACGAGGTATTACTAATATTTTCTCTTCTCTAATAAGATCAAAATTCATTGATCATTGTTATTTTCAAGGTATTATTTTTAGAATTTCCCCAGAAATGCGAATGAACCTACACAGTTGATTTCAGTTCTTCACGTAGTATATTTGTAAAACCTTCCATTTAAAACGAATATGTCGATAAAACGAATATAGACATTTATATTCACTACAATGACAAGAGTGACAAATGAGGTAACGTATCGGCTACAGATTAGAATGATAATTCGAACAAAATGAACAAAAATGTCAGAAGAAAACATTAAAAGAAAGCTGGAATACGAGACTGAGTTGGAACAAAAGAAATTTCAAACATTCACTAAACACTAAAGGTCGTATTTACGACTAACCATAAGGAACACATTGCAAAGCTGCCGCGACCAATGATTTTTATTACTCCTCTGTGAAACGGAACGGCAAAGAAGTGAAAATTCGCAGCATGAACGACCGTTTAACATTTTCAACGGTCTCGGTACTTCATTTAGCTTCGTCAATTTTTCCGCAGAGAACACGTTAGTACGGGCGAGTGAGATGTAATAACTATAGTACAATGAGGTAGAAGCAATATTCCTCTCACGATCAGCTCCTGTGTGGCATCTGCAAGGCAGCATAGTTGCGGGCGGCACAAACGCCTAGGCTCATTTCCTGCACGTCTCCCCTCTTCGTCACCTGCAACCGCCACCCTTTCCGCCTCTCCACAACCGTCTCCACAGCCTCCAACGCCACCGCTTCCACTTCCAGCACCGCCACCGCCGTCACTTCCTCCACGACCATCACCACCACTGTCCCTGCCTTCCACCACTGCAGCTGGTGCCTTCGCTACTGGCATCATTACTTCCACCGTCATGTCACCTCGGGCAACTTGAGATCCATCTGCAATATCACCGCCGCAACTCGCCGTCACCATCCTCAACATCCTCCACCTCCTTGACCAACGCCGCCGCCGCCATCACCAGTGCCATCGCCATAACCACCGCCGACACTCCCACCTTCACATTCTCCATTACCACCACTGCCATCATCGCTTCTATACTTCGTTTTCTTTAACGTAGTGTCTCAAGGTCACGTACGAGAAAGGGGCATGGAAGACACACTCCAATAGGGAGCTGCAACGTCACAACAGCTCCCACTTTTGCGGCTCCCTATTGGAGTCCGCCTTCCCTCTCCCTTTTTCATTCGTGACTTTGAGACGCTACGTTAAAAAAATCGAAGTATACTGTCACCACCACAAGCACCTCGAAGTGCATCTCCTCCACCGCTGCCTCCACCTCCCCTCTCCGCAACTGCTGCCTTTCAGAGCTTCCGAGACTTCTGCCTTCACCACCTCCTCCACCAACGCCGCCGTCGCCGCCGCCACTGCCGCCACCGTTACCTCCATAACCACCGCTGACACCTTCCCCACCTTCATATTCTCCATTACTACCACTGTCATCATCTGTTCTATCACCAACACAGACTCCTCTAACAACATCACCTCCATCGCCGCCACTGCTGCCTCCAAAGCCTCCAAGACTTCTGCATCCACCAACTCCTCCACTAACGCCGCCGACGTCGTCCCTGCCATCGCTATAACCACCGCCGACATCTCCCTCATCTCCATTCTCCATTACCACCATTGCCATCATTACTACTATCATCACCATCACAGACACCTGTAACTACATCACCTCCATCGCCTACAAGACTTCATCTTCCACTGCCTCCTCCACCAACGCCGCCACTGCCGCCACCGCTACCTCCATAACCACCGCCGACACCTTCCCCACCTTCATATTCTCCATTCTCCCTATTGCCATCATCGGCTCTACTATCACCAACACAGACACCTCCGCCACCGCCACCGCTGCCGCCGCCGTGTGAGTGCCGCGCCCTGCCCGCGGCGCCGCGGCGCCCGCCGTCGGCCGCGTTAACAAACCCGCCGTAATTTTATTTTGACGGGTGGCGGGAGCACAGGCGCACGCCGACTGCGCCGACGAACCGACGAATCCCCCGTAAATCACGCGCAGTTTGAGGAACCGAGCCTGTCCCTCCCCCCTCCCCCGTTCCCCAGCGCCATCGCCTTTACCCGCCATTCGGAGAAGCGAGGGCGCTAAGGAGAGTTGCCTTCACCGAGCTCCGTTTCTCGACAAGCAGAATGGCAAGTTGCAGATGGGAACGTAAAATGGATAGGGAACGAAAACGGATCGATTCAAAGTAGAATAGAAACGGCTGATTACATGAATGAAGTGTTTAAATGTTTCAAGTTTTCGTTTCTCTTCCGATCGGCAGCAAACTCAAGGGATTTTTGTGTTTTTCTTCTATTGCAATATTCGCAAGGGACTCTGGCGAGCAGGTAGTGAATGAAAACCTTGCAATAGATTGTGAAAGATGTTAACCTACAAGTCTTGTTTTGTTCTCTTGCTATTTTTTGGGGGGTAAATCATTATGAAGTTTTATCAACTTTATTCATATGGTTCTTTATCAACAATGATTTCTCTTTACTGCGTCGAACTATTCGCGTGATTTCTTTCACGTTTCCTTGAACTACAATCCGTGTGTTGCACATTTGTGAGAAAAAGTTATTTTTACAAAAACAAGCCGCGGTGCGGCTCTGCCTGAACCTCTGTCGAAACCGTAACGTACGGTCACCCTCAAACCTCTTTTGTGTCCTTGCTCCTTTTGGGCGTCAGTTCCGGGTCACAAGAGCGTGCGCGGTTCGGTATGGTCAAGAGTGCCAAATGACTTTCGTCCGTCAGGAAAATAACAACATCCTGTTCACTTAGTTATTCGTTCTTTGTTGTCTTTCGTTTAGCGATTGCAGAAACTCGTGGGACCAAATACTATTAACCTTAAAAACATTTTTAGAAGTGGGTGTTTTGTTTGCTATCGAGAGGGAAGTAACTCAAATGTACAATGAAAGAGTGAGTACATTTAAAAATATCTGACATTCGCTTCCTTGCCTCCTATTAAATAAAACCAATAGGACTAACTGAGATTGTTAGGAGAATAGAAGAATCACTAAATGTATTTCGGGAGAACAGTTAATAAAAAGTGTAATTAATAGATTCATTTACATATACTCAGAAATATCCTTATATTGAGGTAAGTGACACGAATTCAGGAACTCAGCTTGATGAATGTGAGTCTCTAGTTGAGGAATGAAACGAGTTTTGCGGATTACAACAGTCTTTCCTGAAGTGATTCTTTTCGTTCGAATTACCTTGACATCTCCAAACTCCTGTACTCCACTGGGATTCCCGAGTGGTTACGCATTCCGTCTCAATAGGTGTTGCATCAAGAATAGTAGTTGGTAAATGTTTGTTGGGTTTTTAGCATATTATTAAACTCAATTTTGGAATACATCAGAGTAAATTTCATTGGAGTGGCGAACTTTATTTGTTGAAAATTATCGTTTGTTTTAACTAGTTTATTCGGTGTTTATTAGCTTTCGGTCTTTGAGAAAGCATAGTCTATTAAATTAAATATGTCAGAATAACAGGATTTGCATGACCTGAAAATTAAAATTGGAACAAGTTGGTATTCGTATTCGCGGTGGATGTGACTAAAACTATAACACGACGATACCACCACGGTTTAGTGGTCATATGATAAACTTCTCCGAGCAATTGCAATTCCGAAACTTATCATTCACAAATTCACTTCGCGCATTCGTCTATAATAAAGGGTTTCCTGAAGTGGATGCGAAAGTAATTATTTTTCTATTCACTATTTCGAGAAAAATTTCATCACAGATTCGTCATGAGACCAGATCACAGTTTTGAGGAATTGTGACCATGAATCAGGTATCTTATGAAACTTCTCTGCGACGTTACCGAAATCTACATATGCATTACAATTGGATTCTTGAATTTCACGTGACAAAGCGAGGCGCCTCACTTAGACACTCAGACGAAAATTCTCGAAGGGAAATTTGTAAAACTGATGTACCCCGGTACATTGTTATTAACAATATAAATTCGTATTGGCATTATTTTACTGGCGATTACTTTCTTGAGGGTTTCTTATATCTAACGATGTTCGTAGATATACAGAATAAGCATACGCGTGAGCACAAGGGGTCGTGTATCCCTGAACATTTTGAAAGGGGTGTCGTCGCGCGTTACGTAGTTACGCGCCTTACGTAATTACGTATTTTATTTCCTTATATAGGTCTAATCCTTAATTTGCCCCGTTTTTACCTGACAATTTGGGAAATTTTAAAACGAAATTTGACGAAAAGGTTATCCAAGCCGTCTGGTAACCTGTAAATGATACTGCATAAATTCAACTGCATTTATTAATTGCATAATTCAACTAATAATTTAATTCTCCTTGTTGTGTTTTATTTATATTTAAATACGAAGTTATTTATATATAATAAAGTTTAATGTAAAGTAAGGGCTCCGAAGTGTAGTTGCCCCTCCTCTTATTTTAGGGAACGCACTCTACTATGAGAGAAAATTGAAAAGAGAGCAAGTTGAAACAAAAATATCGAGAAAATAGTACAATATGATTAAAGCTTGCTTTATCGATGTCGACGCCGAAAATATCGCTGTGCTTGCGGAGGCATCGCGGCACGCCTGGATTTAGATGAATGTGTTTCCCAACGCGACCGCGCGCTAGCAATGACGCGCCCGCTCGCCCCCCGCGAGGCACCACGGAGAGAAGCTAATCCCGGGCGGAGGCCGCTGGAGTGACGTGTCTTCCGCGAAGCGCTCTCTCCGACTTCGCACCTCCTTTCCTCGCGCACGCTCTTTTCCTCTTCGAACGAATGTTCTCGTTTACACTTGTACGAGGGAAATTCGGTTTGATTGATTGATTTGTGTTTCCGGACGTTCAACTGCTAAGGTAGTTTTTCCCGTAAATGTAGTGATTTTTTCTCTGGATGGCGCTGTTTTCCCCCTACTGGACGGCGAGATCCGGTGCCGACCTACTGTCAGCAAAGGAGGTTTTCCCTAACCAGGTATCTCTCACCAGTGGACCCCCTACCCAACCGGGACAAGCTCTAAATTCCCGATCGGTCTCTCGACATGTGTGATAATGTAGTGCATCTCTGTAGTAAGTGTAAGTATGTAAGGGGTGAGGATAGGACCAGAGGAGGAAGGAAACATCGCGCGCGCGGCCCGTGGCCCGTTGGTTACGGTACTGCTCCGGCATTCCCAGATGTTGATCGAGAGAAACCGCGATTAACTACCGAGCAGAGCAGCCGGCCGCTAGAATTCTCCTCAGGTGACTGAAATTAATCTTGGATTTGGTGTAATTTTCATTTATGTTCATTGACGATTTGTTATCTCTGACCGTGTTTCAGAAGGTTCACAGGAAGTTCAGGGGATAAAATATTATGGATAACTCATGACTTGATATGAAAGAAATTATTATTAGAATTTTACAATTAGAAAGAGAACGGTGAGCACTCTCCAGGGAATTTAGAAGTCCGTATGTTTGTAACTGTAAATATCTTAACTTATTATTCATAATTTACTTGTAGTTGCTGATTTTGAACGTACAACGAATTGTCAATCTAAATAATATATTTCTACCTAATAATTCTTGATCATTTTTTTTTCATTTCCTTTCGCCATTGTCACTTGATGTCAAACTCAAAAGTCAGTAGACAGAATATAGTAGATAGATAGTCAGTGTTTTCTTCTTACTGCTCTTCGGCAATTTCCGATAAATCACGTTTTAGTAGTACGACATTTAAATTGTTGTTATGCAGCTGAAAATTCACATTTTACGTCACAAAAAAGTAAGAATTATTAACATATTACTTTAAATGAGAACTTCATATTTACAACGGAAATTGCACAATAACATGAATATTAATGTTCAAGGAACGGGAGTAGTTGTGTCCCCTGAGAGTGAACTGTAAGGTCATACAAATACTAATATTTGTAAATTGATTTTGGACATCCACATCACATTCGTATTTACGCTCTTTACATATTCTTAATTGAGTTTCGCAAACACAAAACACCACCCCATGCAAAGCAAATAAATTCAACTGTCCTGAAGTTGAACGACCTTGGTTTTCATTTTCGCCTAACAACTTTGGCGAAGCGAGACAAATAAAGCTGAGGAGTGACTTTTGTTGACTCATAACGTGACTCATCAATTAGAGAGCGGTTTCGATAATCATCAATCAGCAGCACTTAGCGAAGTTGTAATGGAGACCGCTCCGGCGAGGATTCTCGGCCGGCTGGAAACGGGAGCGCAGAAAAAGGCCGCGAGTCGCGAAACGAGTTAATACGTCGTCTAACTCGATGAATATTCCGCTTCGTTAAAGCGTGTCGCAAGTAGCGAGAAGTACGCAGGCAAGCGGGCGAGGGGCACGGTGCAAGGAGACGCGGTCATGCACCACGCAAGGCCACTCGCGTAGCGGGGCTGCTGCCGTTGCTGCTGTAGAGGGCGTGTAGGACCGGGACTCACAGCGCTGCGACGTAAAGGTCCTCTTCACAGAGGCGTATCTAGGTATTCAGGCGCCCATGGCAAACATAGAATTTGCGCCCCTGTGGGGATGCTTGAAATTAAGGTTGTTGATATTTGTTTCAAAGGGTAATATCGCCCCTTGTGAGAGGCGCCCATGGCACGTGCCATGCCTGCCATACCGTAGCCACTGCCTCTTCATTACTGACATTTCACACCGTTCTCGAGGGACCACTTAACCACATAATTTCTCGTATTATTTATAATGGATACGTAGTATTATAATACCAGTTGAACCCTCAAAAGTGTTTCCGACCGGCTAAAAGTACCGGACTGGGATTCGAGCCTAGCCACATTGATTACGAGAGAAACGGACATTTTCCATTACACCACCCGACTCTGCTTTGTGAAAACGCTTCCGACACTTTAAAAGAAATTTTAAGTTTTGCAATAATTGAAATTTCGGAGGGGTGTGGGATCTACATTAAACGTTCACCTGAAGTGAGTGTTTGAATGTACTACGTTTTTCTACAAAGTGGTGAGGGACAATTAAAAGAGATACATTTTTTCGACCGTGATTTTTAAATAACCAACACTTTTCTGATCATTCTCTCCATTAGCTTTTACAATTATCGATACGCGGAACATCGACTCTGGAGTACACTCGAGTTGTTATTAGATTTTACCGGCTCATTGGGTATTATCCGACCGACGGTAAATCGATGCCGAATCACACCATTCAGCGGGGGAAGATCACCGCCACATCTCGAGCCAACCACAAGCACTACACGTATTGACTAATGACTAAAGACCTTAGCAGTTGACGCAGCCGGAATCACTAATAAATCACATCCAACGAGCATCCATTCTTCAGAGGCACAGAAATCTTCCACACAGCTTTCGCTATGCTGAACTCTAGAATTGACATGAAATTTCATCACCTAATACAGCACCAATCGCAATCTATGTATCTAATTTTGAGGTAGTATGACGGTTTGGATGGATCATTTCGAGATATTTTAAGATAAGGAGATGTCTGTCAACAACTTTTTAAGTCTATCCGAAACTCTAATTCGATAGTCCCAGTACATTTATGTACTTTCGTGTATTTTGTGCATGCTGAACTGACTGGTTGTAAGTACATTTTCATGTCAATCCTAGGTTCAGCGAGGGAAATAGTCCTTGTGACATTCCCTACCGACAAGAAAGTATTCTGCTCTGTTTCAGAGAAAGGCCCTCAAAAATTAAATAAAAGTCCTAAGATCCTGAGTATCGCCAATATTACAACGAACACTAACAAACGTGATATCGTCGTACGTTTTTCTAGCTGACTTAATTTGTTGAAAATTATTAACACTGTTGTAGTTTTATATTACTGATTAACTGGAACGTTTTGATGAGTAAAGAATAATCAAGATTGTTGGTTCAATTTCCTCCTTTGATGTAATTGTTTGCTCTCTTTCTTTCGTTAAGTATGTCGAGGACACCTTCGTTTTCTTGTGACCCCATTATCCAGCAAACCGCACTGTGTCGTCTCGTGTATGATTTGTGAAACAACGTAAACTTCATCTTAAATCGCAATGTCCTCTGGGGATACTTATTAATTGATCATTAGTACTAGTAATAATATAAGTAATATAAATAATATAAATATAAGGCAATTAAGAATATTTCTTATTTGATCCTTTCTTGAATTATACCCAATGTTTAAGCATTAGATATTATTGAACGTTTTTGCATACTATTTGCGTTCATGAATTTTCCTGATTTATCAAACCTGGAAATGGTTCTCCTTGTCTTCAGGGAACGAACAAGTTTTAATTGGTAAGCCGTGTTTGCTCATACACAGTGACAATATAGGTATTTAATAATTATTAGGAATAATTTCACGAATTTAAATTGGACAGAGATCCTTAAATGGCATCTCGGATTAGTTCGCAACATGCACAATTACCTGCTTTCTAATATTTCTCTCTTTATGACTTACTGTTGATATCTAATTTATTGTAAATATTTTCTCAATTTCACGAGATCTTAGATTAATGACTGTGCAGAGATACGTCGATGTACCTTATAATTCTGTGGTGTTTTTTTTTGGGGGGGGGGACATGATAACTCTAAAATCACTGTTTTATGACACAAGCATTTTTTGTTTCATTGTCATTTTAAAACTGAAATGAAGCGTACTTAAAAATATAAACGAAAATATCACACCTTGGTCTGTTATTCAACCATAAGCACTCGTGTGTATATTTATCTCTCTTCTAAATAGTTATAAGTAGCCAGAAAAGGAGATGTCAGGCTCTGACCAAATGCTTTGAGATGGTCAGAACATAGTAACTTCAAGAATTTGTTTTCTCCAATACTTCGTTGTAAGTCACAATTTCAACAAGCTTACACCATTAATTACTGAAGTATCTATCAATATTTTAAATTTAAATCATGTGTATCTCCCTGTGGAAAGTTGATTAGGGAAAACTTTTTCAATGTTTGTCTTTCTAAAATGTATGTATGTATTTATTTTGTATTTGTGTGTGCCTTCTCTATAAAATGCTTGTATCTTAAGCACTTTGTAGAAGGAGAAAGTAATGTAATTATCCAAGGAAAAGAGCCGATTTCGAGTCAGAAAAATACAGTTTTTTAGTCTCTTATTCCGAAAAAGTGGACTTTTTTTGCTCAGTTATGTAGTAAATTACTTTACCGAAAAGGTCCTATGGTTCCCTCGCACTTTTGAGTCCTTGTTACCAAAAAAGGGGTTAACGGCAAAACGAATTTCTGACCACCTCGTGCGTGACCTTCAGATTAAAACAACACTAGCTCCTGGTACGAGTTTTTTATTTACAATTTTTGTTAGAACAGAGCACAATGCACATAATTCAATAGCAGAAAAATCCATTTTTACTGAAAATTTTCAAATTTCACAAATATGGAGTTGTATTTTCTTTAATTTTTTTAGGTGTATGGCGCTTCTTAGGAATTTTTGCTTCTTAATTAGGAATTTTTTAAGCGATGGCTGAAGGGCTAGTAGATTAAAAGTTGGAATACTATTACAATGTGTAACCATTACCCATAAAACGAGAAAGTATCTGCTTTTGTAGCACCACAATCTCATTCTTGGTAGAAACAACAAACAAACATCAAACTTCCCCAAAGAAAGAGGCCACAATTCATTTGAATATTTAGAGATTCTTCTCAAGCAGTAGGAAACATAAGTTATTTTGAGAGAATCGTCTCTTTCCACTTTCTCGCCTAAAGAATACTTTTTTATGTTCTGCATATGCTGTGTTTTTAACATTTTTAATTTTTTACAGAGCATTCCAATTGACTTGGTCATTGATCCTTCCTTTTTTCGACATTGCTTTACACGCCGGAATTGGAGCAGCAATCTGCGTTATCACCTGTGTTACCACTTTTGTTACCACTATCGCAATGACGACATCGGGTCCATTGCCACAATCAGCACAATTTATGGGCGTCACACTTAAATACAACGAGGAATGTTGCTACTTTCACCCGTCAACAACTTTTACTTCACAATTACTCCCACCACCCCTGTTCCATTTCAATATTTCCGTCGCTATATGGCCACCATCACTATTTCCATCCGCACCATCACCAACAGTAATTTTACTACCATTACTACAACCATCACTATCTACCACTATGGCACATATCCCCGCCGTCCCTGTTACTGCTTCCATCCTCAGTATTTCTCTCTGCATTAATGGTTCTGCTGTCACCATCGTTCCAACCACAATCACTATCATCAGTATTTTCACCATCAAATGCCATCGATGACTTCAGTCGCCATCGTAATTGCTGCAATGACAACGCAGCATTCGCAACATTATCTAACATACCACCATCATAATCACCAGAGCAACTACTACCACTGCTATCACCACTACGACTATTACTGCCATCGCCATCAGCACAACCATTACTATCATTCCCATCACCACCATCAACACTTAAATTGCTACCATCGCTGCAACCCTGTCCCCACTTCTATTACTACAATCGCCGCCACCACCACCACCACCACCACCACCACCACCACCACCACCACCACTATCACTACGAGTTTTATCACCTCACCGCTGCCACCGCCACCACCACTACCGCTACCACCTCCTCCACCGCCTCCACCAACGCCACTGCCACTATCGCTGTCTCAACCAACACTGCTACTGCCTCCGCCACTGCCACCGTCGCCGCCGCCGCGGCCGCTGCACGGCGCCGCAAGAGAAAGCGAGGAGCGCAGCGGCGCGCGCTATCCCATTATTCATTCGGGGGTATTGGGGGAAAAGAGACCAAAACCTCGTCTGCGCCGGAGCCGGTCTTCCTGGGCGCGGGCTTGTCACCTTTCGATCCCCCCTCCCCGGCCCCCCACTACGGCCGCTTCGCGCGGGGCGCGGCCGCCGCCCGGTTCCTTACATGGCCGAGGGTCGTCCTGCGGACCGTAAATTCCGGGACATTTGACCCTTTCACGGCGATTTTATGCAATACCCTCGCGTGAATCAGTGCAGATTAGCCATATTCCCAGACGGTACTGACAACCCTGTTAGTCGCGGCCGGCCGGGTCGCCCCAGGAATTTCGTTCGCGGAGTTGGCGACCGCGGCCGGCGCCTGCGAGGGGATATTTATGCCGCAGGTCGTGGTTTTCTCACGTCACGGTTCGAAAGTTTCCGGAGACGTCCCGGACTCTGAAATTAATTTACAGCCGTGTTCCCGATAAAGCTTAATACTCCATCCAGACGCCTGATGAATGTTTTCTGATGCAAGAAGTCGGAGGCAAAACTTCCATGTACTCGTAAGCTGCGGGATTCGCTGTTTCTTTGTGAATTAGTGACCACGTTGCCGATTTGTTTTTTTCATTGATAGGACGCACAAAAGATCGCCGGCGATTCGTGATGTATGCACGGCACATGGATGTGTGCGTGTCCGTCGAAGCCAATTCGATATGAAGCAATAAAATATTTTCATTAGAGCCAGTCCGATTGGAGAAGAGAGACAATCGAAATAAATTTTTTCTTCTTATGAGAACAGAATCTATTACAACGCGTGATGTAGAGCCTGAAGAAAATGCCATGACACTTCCACGGCGCGTGTTGCAATTAAGCGCGACATATTTAGTTGCTGTGTGGGTATTTGCATTACAAATCTTTGTCAATTTAAAATAAAATTTAACTCTTCCTCTAAGTCACGAGGAAGCAATCACATTCATTCCTTCTGAAGGTAGGTTCTGTTTCTTTTAATTAAACATATCGTGAAGACTGATTTATATAAGATAATGTTCATGTATTTTCATCTTGGATTCAGATCGGAACTTTTCCGTTTTATTTTTTCCTCACTAGCACCACGAAATTACACAAGACTTTTCGAAGATCTTTACGGCCTCAATTTTATTGCTCCGTTCAAAAGCGTGTAAAACTTGGTGATACCTCAGTTCGGTCACTTCGTAGACGATGGAAACCAAAACACATGCAGGCAAATCAATGTTCATCGGAAGTATAAGATCTTGATTTCTTCAAAAGTCCCGTTAACTTGTTGTCAGTTACACGCAGTTAAACATTTTTCCACAAGGCCAGTTATCAAATAGTTATCTTTGTAGAAGATTAATTGTAATTAAACAGAATTTTTAAACGTTAATATGCTGATCGTCATATACGGTGCCGACGAATATATTTCACCCGTTCGGTGAGCTAAAAGACGATTGTCTTCAGAAGACAGACAATGTAGTTTTGCTTAATTACGACACCAAAGTGTATTTATTGAGCAAAATGACCCGGTTAGATAAAAAGTAAGAGAAATGTTTTATTTCTCTGAACTGACTTTATTGACAGATGTATTTACATTTAATTTTTAATATAATCGTCTCCGTTATTAAGACATTTTGCCTAAAGTTAGGAAGGCGTCCTATACCATCTGCACATATATTTCTGTCAATGTCCCATATTGACAGCCCTATTGCATGAATAATGTCTTCTGTGGTAGTGTACCGGGTTCTTCGCAGTGGTTCTTTCATTTTGCTGAAAAGATCATAATCTCAGGGACTCATATCTGGTGAGTAAGGTGGATGTTCCAGAATTTCCCATTGCCAGTGGTGCAAGAGTTTTCCACGTGGGTTCGTCCTGTATGGGGGTTATCCTTCACGTCATCTCTGCCTAATCTGAACGCATTAACCCATCGCGCGACTGTGGAGTCTGGCAACTGCATTTCCACATGCTTCACGCAGTCCCTGAAAATATTCTTGCTTATTAAGACCTCGCGCCACTTAAATTTTGAGCCACGAACGTTACTTTACCTTTGTAAACATGACGTTACAGCGTTTTTTACGATTGCTTCAACGATTTATACATTGCAGTGGATCAGTGGAGTCAAGGTCTTCCACTGGTGGCTGTGGCATGCGCCGTGGCACAGTAGCATGCCACGAGCTTCTCTGCACAACTAGCGTCGGGAAAGGGAACTGTTTCGAGTAATAGTAACCCCGCCGTTTTAAAAAAGGTTTGGCGATGTCTCTGGGGCGGGGTGGTGAACGGCGTAGAGGGGCAATATCCCCGTGGCACTCGTGCCACGGACTCCCGCTCGTGGCATCGACCTTGACAATACTGCAGTAGACTGACAGAGTACTGTTCCCGCTCGCTGCACGTACTTGTCTAATAGTACTTCCTTTTGGCACGGCAGATGGCAGAATGCCCACTCACCGGCTTTAAGTTACAACAATAATCACATTACTTTTTTTCCAACGAATATAATTGATCACCGATATGTAGTACAGTACAGTAAACGAAAGAAAAATGATTTAATCTGAATTATTATTAATTATCTATTCATTCAAAAGAATAATATAAATATAAGATTACAATGACCACACTACGTACAGAGTTCGGCACCTTGCACCAAGATGTTAGCTAGTGTCTCTCATTGTAATTCACATTTGTAAAAAATCCATTGTCAAACTCGCATTCTCTTGTTACTCGTAAATAAATTCTACACTCAGATTTATTTTCAAAATTCAACAACTTCTTGAAATGAAACAGAAAATATTGTATTGTTTCACATCGTCTAATTGCTGGGTATTCTCAGTCGCTCATTTAGAACATGTAGAGTTCATTTCCAGAAATAACTTGATTTAATCATTTTCAAATGTACTGAACTGAAGAATTCCATAGCAAAAAGTGAATTTTAAATAATAGACGCCACTCTCAGTTGTTTCCGCATTCCCAAACTATCAAAACATGATTATTTCTCCGAATTCTATTCTTCTACGTCGTGCAGATCACAGTTCTGCACAAGGACAATTAGTTATTCGCCTGTCTCTGGTGTATTTGCATGCCGCGCACAACATGAACTAGTTTCAGTCTGCCGTACTAGACCACTTGTAGAAAATCGCAGGGAGGAAGGTAACCGGTTAGTGCCGAGGAGCAGGCAAGCGAGCTGCATGCGCCAGGGCACATCATAGCGGCGCGAGAGGAGCGGGTAGTAATTGGCGGCGACGTGGCGTCGCGTCGCGTCGCGTCGCATGCCCTCCGCCGCCCCCGCCCCTGGCCCTGCGGTCGCCAGGACGCTGACCCCTCGCCGGCGGCGGCGTATACAGGGCACGGAAGGGAGCAAGACCTCTCCCGTACTTTCTTCTTCTGAATGTAATTGTCAACTCGTACGTTGACTCGGAGAGGATTCTAACTTTCTACCTTGGACTGCAGGGTTTCCAAACTCGTTTGAACAGTAGAGACCGAATTTTTATTACCGACCGAAATTACATTTTTTTGTGTTTCTACTTACCGTTCTCAGATTTGTAATCTTGGCGAATTGTCGCCATCCTAACACAATATTCCAGTTTTTCGTTACATATTTTTACATATTTAGTGCTATATTACATATTTGGCTATTTTTACAAAATATTTTTTATTTTATCAATTTTTCTCATTTCACTACATATTTTTTATAAAAATATATTAAAAAACGGCATTTTATCAACATTATTACTGCGTGATGTCTAATCCAGGTACCCTACATGAAGACGGGTTATATACTTACAGTCCAGCGCGCCTGCTTCTGTTATTTCAGTGGCGAGAAGTGCGTGTCAGGGACTGAAATCATTTTCACCGTTAGGTGTGAAAAGTATCACTAATGCCGCGTTTTGCGACCTTTAACCTTAATTTTCGAGAAACTTTGGCGATTGCCGACGTGCAACACTTCGATGAGAGTGCTGCAAGCTGCAGTGATTGTTTGCTGATGGTAGATATCGCCAGTTTATACGACGTCTTCTATTGCTTCTAGTCTGGCTGCAAAACAACGGTCCTGGATAGCAATAGATGGAGCTTTTACTACTGACGGGAAAGTTGTATAGTGCAAAGTGTGGATTAACTTGTGCTTTCCAAATGATTTTCAAAACGTGTGTATTATTCTTAAAATTTCTTTACGAAATTTCTTATAGATGTAATTTCGGTTTACGTTAATGTTTTTCATAATTAGTGCATTTTAATATTACATATTACATGAGATTTTACTTATTTATTACTTATTTTTACTGTTTTCTTTGCAATATTATCCACATATTTTGACGTATCACACTACATATTTCCTTCTTCTCCTCAGCGTGCTCGCTTTCCAGTACTCAGCCCCGGGTTCGATTCCCGTTCGAGGCAAGACTATAGTGTGCATTTTCCTTGCAATATCCCAGTATGTTTTGCTGTGTGAAGATGAGAAAATTCACTTCTTATGTTAAGAAGACCGGAATACGGCGTGGAGTGTCTACGTGTGCTAACCACACGTACCCTCTTAACCCATGGCCGCGAGGCAGGGACGTCGCCGGTAGGCCTGAGCCCGTTCACGGGATGTTGCGCCAGGTACATACATACACTACATATTTTTCCGGTATCTTCTATTGATCAGTATAGAAATCCCACCCACCCATCCATATTCACCGAATAGAATCCCCTCGCCGTTAAGACTTACGGTTCCTATCCGCAGTTCGTAGATGCAATGCGCAGACGCCTCTCACCACCAGAACACATTCGTCATTATTACAGTCATCTACTATACAGTCGCTACGACGCAAATGACCATTAACGTATCGGTTATTCATGGATCGCCAGAGTCTATTGCCTGTGGGGACATGCCACCATTTCAATCTCCTCGTCGAGTCCGGCCGCTCTGCGCCGATGTCACCCGCCGCCAACATCCTCATCATCTTTACAACATCTGGCTCCACAACCGACGTAGTATTGGTATTATTTGCAGTTTTAGTGATGCAATGAAACTCCAAAGTATCAACATCGTCAACAAAAGCATCATTATCGAGACACACGTCCTCGTCAATATGTTAGACGTCACTCAGCTCGTCAACTTTAGGAGGAATGACCACATGATGATGATCTGCCACATCTGCTTCATCGACATCTGACTCTTCGAAGCGCTCTAATTTCTGATAATTCCAGAGCACTCTCGTGGCGTCGACTAGCCATTTTGCATACCTTTACGAAGAAACATTTGTTTTACAAATTTCATATAGATGCCCGAAAGAATTGAAGAAATTCCCGAAAAACTGGAAGTATACTCTCCTGATCTATAGAGTTGTGGATTTTATTTTCGTAAAAATGGGTTCAGATGTTCTCTCTCGGCGATCCGAAGACAAACAGAGTTCTAACTAGTCGGTTACAATCGCTGCAACTGCGAATACATTGTCGCATTTCTGGGCGTAACCGTCGTCATTGCCGTGATACGTTACATTCTGCTGTAGTGACATCGGACCATTGTCGCCATTTGACGACACCAAAATTTATTGTTATATAATGAAGCCCTATTTATAATTATTTTGAAAGTTTTTTTAATTTTCGATTTCTACCTACTTTTACAAAGATATGTTTATTATTTTAGTGAAAAAATATTCCTTCCGCATGTAATGGAGAATAATTTCCCGAGGACCATATTTGTCTGAGTATGCATCTTTTGGAATGTTTTAATTTTTGGTGTCATAAAATTATTCACTGGATTTTATTTCTGCTACACTCCACATCCAAATGCCATAAACAACACATGCATTTAATATATACATTTATACATACTCATTTATAAATAATAACTTTAAATTTAGTAGTATAGACTTTAACAGACTTTTAAAAAAATCGAAACTGAGTGTCGTCAAATAAGGACAGTGGGCGTTAACGGGTACTCGAATGTCGTGCGTGGTTGCATAACTATACCGTTTTTAACAATATTTATTTAATAAATGTCTACAGTAGTAAATTTCATTTTGGGGTCATAAATTAGTAATAAATGAGTAATAAATATTCGTATTAGTTTTAATCGATTGTACCAATTTTTACTTTCCCGTATACTTACGTATTGTGGCGTTGCGGGGTAGCGCGCCGCTGCGGCGGGCTGCTTTGGCGGGTCGCTTCGGTAAGTCCAGTCCTAAGCCGGAAGGGGGATGGGGGTGGAATGCGGCGGCGCCTCGCCGACACGCGCGCGGTTGGCAGGGAAATACCGGCACCAAAATAACTTGGACAACAGGGCGCGCGCGGGCGCGAGTCTGGGTGCTGTCGGTTGCGCCCTGGAGAGGGCTGGCCAGCGAGCCGAATGACGCCCATCGCTTGTAGAGTGGGGGCGAGCCGTCGGATATTTAAGGCGGCGCCGACACGCGCCTCGCGGGATACGCAGGGTGTCGAAAGACGAGTGGTATCTCCAGTGCTATCTTGCACGTGATCTTCAGGTGGAAGATCGGTTTTGGCGTCAGGCCATGTAACCTCTCTAGTTACGGGACTCTATGTGCGAACAGCTTCGCACTTCGCGTTGCTTTTTCCTGCTCTCGAGCAGTGGTACTGGGCTAGGCCTAGGGACGGTCGCGGGGTTTTCGCGGCTAAGGGAATTGAAAGGTTGCCAAGGGGTTAAATTTTGTATAATAATCTTTGTATTATAATTGTAAATACATTGTAAATATCAAACAGAAACAGTCGTCTGTGTTATTCTTGTCTAGTACGTCACAGTATATACGAAGTAATATACGTAGTAAAGGGAAAGCTGTGTAATGCTGCGCGTAAAAATGGCGATTTTTTTAAATTGATTGTGCCAGCGCCAGCACAACCACATTTATTTCATACGTGGCAAGAATAATAAATTTAATTTTTGGAAATCAATTAGTAATACACAAGTTCTAAATATTCCATTTGGTTAGACGTGATTGTGCTACAGTGGTTATGCCAGCTTGACACACTCGCAACTGAGACTCTGTGTGTATGGGTAATACGCGACCCTAGGTTTCCTAGGGTTTGTCTGGTTTCTTCTGCTTTTCATTCTACTACTTACTCCTTCATTGAAATATCAAACATGAGATACAAATTACAGAACTACGGTCATTGAGTCGTCTGCTCGTGTTTAATGAGTGAATGAAAAATAAATTAGGCCAAGGGGTTGTGAGGTTGTGTGCACGCAAGTTATACACATTACATTTGAAGGCGTGCCCACAGGGGGGGGGGTCGTGTCCTCCTACAAAATTCCGAAAGGGGCTCCGTAGCTTCTCGTTAATTCAACTTACAATTCGGGTAATTCATTGATTCCAACATTTAGGAAAGGGGCTCTCCAAACCAACTAGGATACAAATCAGTCTTTCAGGAATATAGTAATAGTTTATCTGACTGACAGGTTGTAAAAGATGTGAAAAATGTATTTGATTTTACTGTCTCATGATTGATATCTGGATCGAGAAGATCGTGGTTACGACGAAAATATGAAAATAGTTGAATGATTCTACATTTCTTTTTAATAGGGGGGTGGGAGGAGGGAATTATGAATGGGAATTGTAGACGGGAAATATCGGAAGACAAACCGAGTCAAGTTAACATATAGTAAATTAGTTAATAAGTAAATCTTAAATCTTAAAATTAGGTAAAAAATAAAATCTGGCTTGTATCGCGAACATTAACCTGTCCTAATGATCTAGGGTTTCACCAAGCCGTCGGGCTTTTTGTCGCCGCTCTATCATTAGAACCCTTATAACGCCCTTGGTGTATTATTTGTTCACCAGTTACAAAAAGTAATTGGTTTTCAGTTTAAAAAACAGATAAAAGGAACATTTCCATTCAAAAAAGGCTTTTTTACAAGTATAAATTGTAAGACCAGCTATATCAGCGGTGTCAAAGTCTCCTGCTGGTGGCAGTGGCACGCCTCGCGGCACCGTGCCATGCCACGAGCTTCTCTGCGCCACTAGCGTCGGGAGAGGAAGCTATTAGCAACCTCGCCGGTTTACAATAGTGATGGCGTTGTTTCTTGCGGCGGGGTAATGAACTGCGTGGAGAGGCGATTTTGTCGTAGCATTTGTGCCACGGTCTCCCGCTTGTGGCGTCGATCTTGACTACATTGAGCTTTATTCTTATTCTAAACAATATTAAGGAAAAAATTATTGAAAGAGGGGCTAGGCTTTCACTGCCGGAGCCAATAGCTAATTGACTGTCCGGGAGTCGCTGCATCCTAGGCACAGGTGTCAATGTTTCCGCCGCCATTCTGCGTCCTTGGCACCTGTTCCTAAGACGTGGCATCTCCCGGACAGCCAAGTGGCTAACTGATTTATTGAATCATGAATTATTGGTCAAGACGTTTGTTCTAAAGAACATGATGAAACTTGACTAACTCACCAATATAAATTGGCCTCAACGGTAAATATTGAAAAATGACTCCTGAGAGAAAATAGAAAAAAGACTGTAGTGTTGAAGGTCGAGTATCAAAATTGGCCGACTGTAATCATTTAAAACTCCCCTAAATGTCTTCTTCTTCTTTTTTTCACTCTCAGCCTTTCAAAATTTTAATTTTTCTCAGGTTTTTACGATTATCGTCTGACTTGATCATGTGTTCTAAATAGCATCCCTTACCCTCATCATTGCAATGATTGATTAATACGTATTTTTATGTGTCAGATATATGGATTGCGAATCTCTGACACACTTTACCGAAGTAAATGTTTCCATTGAAAGAAAAATATGTCACTTGCCACACTCCGTATGGAAACTTAATTTTTACATCACCACTTGCTACACCCAACAGACATGGAATGTTTGTTTTTATGTGATAGCGATTGCACACTTGTCACTACTTAACGAAAACGGTTGAACTACAACGCCAAGGAGACCCGCATTCTGATTTCAAGGGCATTAAACGCCACTTTTAATGAAATCAGCGTATTTGTTCGTTTACATTCGAAACGTTGTTGTCAACAGAACACGTGATAGTTTTACTGATAAGTGTGAAATGAATAACGGAAGCCGTCGATAAAACGGCGTGTGAAAGATACCGATTTGACAAGAAGTCCTACTTCTATATCAGTTGTTTGAACGGAGGTTATGCCAGCACACAGAGTACTGTCAGGGCAAAATTGCTTTGATGATGGAGATAATGCAAATGTACATGTAATAAGTCACGAAGGAGGAATATATATATAATAATAATTTATTACTGTAAATGAGCGTACGCTCGTTGACAATTAATCAAAAAAAGAACGAAAATTAGACCAAGTAATATACACAGTATTAAAAATATAAATAAATCAAATACAAATAAACAAACAAAATTAAAATAAAAACACAAATAGACAAGCTTAAAAATATACCGTAATAAACTGTGCCCGTCTCTACTTCGTACTCATCTCTTCACTTCACTTCTTTGCTTCTCCCTTCGGTAACCAGTAATTTATTGATTAACAGTAAGTACATACATCGCGCATTGCCCACACTTTGGTTGGGCTTCACTGCATTTCACTGTTCATCACTTGTACTCTTAAGAAATCTCGAACGCATAACTTGCGTGCTCCTGAGAAATGTCGTTTACATTTTCTCCGTTGTTTCTGTTTGCGAATTTAGCCATTATTTTCTGTTGTAGGTTTAACGCTTTAATCTGACCTTCCCTATGAGGATCCCAGCAAGCTACACCGTATTCCATTGTGGGACGAACCAAAGTCATGTAAGCTTGCATTTTTGTGTTACAGGTGGCTCCCCGTAACAAAATGAGCTTTTCCTGCGTCCTTTCATAGCGAAATAAAGAGCTTTCCAAGCCTTCTGTGTAGTATATCTTACGTGATCAGCCCAGTTGAGGTCGCTTCGAATTATTATACCCAAATGTTTACGTCTACCTGCCTCAGGTATATTATTTCTACCTATTGTATAATGGAGTGTATCCTGCGTTCACGCCTGTGTAAAATTAAGTATTTTACTTTTTCCTGGATTAATTTTCATTCAGATTAACTGGGATCTTTTTATCAATTCGTCAATATCTTTTTACAACTGATCAATATCAGATTTGTCTCTAAGGAAAATAAAAAAGTACCGTTGGGGCAGGATTGTCTATACTCGTAACACACGTTTTCTTAACTAAATTGTTTTCTTAACTCATTGATTATAACGAGTATGTGAAGTAAAAAAAAATATTTGAACTCATCAGGATAATGATTTATTATAAAAATAATTACTAATGCCACTCGGGTGGATTGTGAACTGTGCTAGTTTTCTTTCAGGCGGTGCCGGGTTCGATTAGTGACTGGGGCAAAAATGAAGCTGTAGCTTTCTAATACAAACTGTTTCAGTTTCTGAAGATGTGTGTCGAAAGGAAAGCTTAGGCAGGCCAAGTATGCTAGATTCGATGAGGGGAGTGAGTTCTATTCTCTACATGTCTTCCTTATCTCGGCGCTGATAATAAATAAAACTAGTGGGCCAAGCTAAAACTGCACGTACTTTCTCGCCCGTATTTTCACACACATTTAGGCAAAAAGTACTCAAATTTTTGAAAAATTTACATGAACATATTTCAAAATTTATCTTTAAGGAATAGATTTCATTGTGTCTATTTTTTATATTTTAATTGTAAGAAGACTTCGAAAAAATTTTGAACTTTTGCAATTTTTGAAAAATCAAAGTTTTCTACGAACATGAGACCTGCACAAAACTACCAAACATGAAAATTTGTTCAAAAACGATAGAGCCATTCTTTTGAAAATTTAGAAAACGTTTCAGGAGCTTCATATAAAGTACCCCCCCCCAAATTAAAATAACAGTTTCAAATTCAAGGGTCTACTACATCAGTCAGATCGATTCAGGGAATATCAATTTTGGAGAAAATCGGCTGAACGATTTAGCCACTAGCGTTGTTCACACACTGACGCAGAGATGGCCAGACGGACAGAGAAACGTTTTGTAGTCATTCTATTTTTTGGTATCAAGGACCGACAAAACATGAATTCTGGCTACACCACGTGTTAGAGATTTTTTTCTAAATTTAGCAACTGGATATATCCACTTTTTCATTACCAGGGGCCCTGTAATAAGAGTTTTCTGCCGAGAATTCGCCTTTTTTTCGCGCAGCATTACAGAACTTTCTCTCTACCCCATAGTGAGAAAGTAAAAGGTGATAAAGATTTTCCGTATGGACGGGGTTCACCCAACGGTACCAAAATCAACCACTACCACTACCACTACCCCCCGCGGGTGGGATGGTAAAAACGTTGAATGGAAACCGTCTTTTTTTATTGCAGATCTGGATTATCCAGGTAAAAAATACGTAACTTTGTAGGTAACGTTTTTTTCCGTTTCGTGATAGATGACGCTGTAATAAACAAAAATAAAAAAGTAAGAAATGTTAAGAAATGAAATTTTCTCGATAATTACACTTTAAATCGAAAAAAAAACGTGTTCAACAATTTGGATGAAGCTACTCAATGATACCTTCATTATAACATACCTTCAAAATACATTCATTTCCATTGCATGTACTAGTGTTGATGTGCAAAGAGTAATTCACTCTAGCATTTGTCCGGAGTAGAGTAACATGAAAGTAACAAACTTGCGTTGTGTTTGTTATATTTTGGAATATTTGTCTTATTTTACTTGGTGCAGTACAGTAGTAGAGTCGATTACGTATTCTATTAAACAAATGGATGTGTTGTCCGAGAAATCTTCAGAATAAGAAAGGCTGTGCCGTTCCAACGCGACTACAATTACATTTACTTAAATTAACTAAAAAATATATCTCAGAGCTGTGTAAATGCTCGTCAATATATCGATATAGGGCATTAAAAGACTGAAATTTCTACATTCCATACTGTGATGTTTACTTCCTCCCTGAAGGAAGCCATTACAGATATTCATTTCTCTATGAATTGTGGAATCTCAGTGAGGAGATGGTGTCTGCACTATGTGTGCAGTGTGGAACGCAATGACAAATTACACGTGTGTCACACACTATCAACTTAGCAATTCCCAGGCGCGATACACCTAAAGGCTTCCTTTATAGCAGAATATCAAATATTGTTGTTGTCGCCACCAACTCTGTATTGTTGGACACCATATGGGTGCTCAACTCTTTCAGAAATCGTTTGACTCAGGCCTATATGTTCGTCGCCAGCGACCGACACAACGGTTTCATATTTATTCAACAATGCGTCATTCCTGTCTGAGAGATGTAGGATCTGATTTGGTCGGGAATTGTCAGAGGATTTAATTTCGCCGCGCAATCGCCAGAGATGTATTACATGCCACAAGCGTGACACGGCACACAGAGGATTTTCCACCCCTCTAAAATCCATTGGCTTCCAAAATCCCACTCGGGACTTGGGAGTTTGGAAGCCAGGATGCTAACCTTCATAGCAGAATATCGTAGATGAATATTTCTTAATTCTTTGTTCCTGCATGTTCCCCGCCATTTAGGGTAGTTCATAACGTACATTTTAATCTCTATATTTTTGAGATGAATATTCGCAAGCATCACCTCCTTCTTTAGAGATCAGATGAATCGACGAATTAACAAGATAGGTCTACAGAAGTCAGTTAAATAGAGTTACAGACGATACATAGATTTAATAGTATTATTAGTAAGGTGGATTTGTGGAAGGAAGCTTAGGGAAGGGTGGGCAACAGATTCAGGGAGGTTTAAGGGAGTCTTCAGAGAATCGTGATTTTATTATGTTTTTATATAGTGAACGTTTTTCTAACATAAAATACAGGAAAATAGTTCAGTTACTTATTTGCACACACCAAAATTAATATGTACTCAATCGGTACTCCAATAACGTTTGTTGTTTTATTATTTATTTATTTTTGACTGCCACACTTGCGGGCTCCTCAGACTCTGGTCATCAGACTCGCAAGGCCTTCCGCGACAACATACACATGCATGATAAATAAGGGACAATCATGCTGACGGCAGGACTCAAACCCGAGACCCTTTCGATGGAGGCGCTAAGTCGGCACACGCTCTCAGCTCGGCCATATCCCGATAAGGTTCACGAATAGCAATTATCGAATTTTTTTAAAATTTGCCAGTGACACAGCATTTCAAACAGAACTGTGCACTTGAGAGTTATTTCGGAGCGCACAAGCGGCTCCTGCAATTAGCGGCTTCGCGAGATTAGCATCGCGTTGCGCAAGGGCGCGTACCTTGCCCGTGGCGTGCGGGCGGTGTGGCGGAGGAACCGGAGAATTCGGGCGCGCGCGGCAAACAACGCCCGGGTGTGAGTCACGGCCGAACATTTAATCGGACGGTTAATTTTAGGACGGCGCGGCCGCCGCACGGGCGCAGTGGGACGAGGCGGACGCTGCCTTCCACCTCGCCCGCCGCTGATACTGCTTTCATTTGTATGCGATCGCGTGTCTCCGCCGCGGTGCCGGTCGGAGTCCTCGTAATGCCCAAGTGGGTGCAAGGAACCGTGGGCGCACAATTTTGGACTCTGTTCAAATATAGACTTTATGTATATTAAATGTTTTTGCAAAATAATTATAATAATAACAACAACAAAAATGGTTTTGTGGAAACTAGAGCTGCGTCAATTTACAGAGAACTTTCTGCAATGAGCATCCGTTATTACTTATTTATCGTGTGGATTATCTTGCGGGGACATGGTCATTGGCCGTACTTCCGCACCCGCGTATTCGACCCAGGCTTCCTTTGAAGCCTACCTCCGACGTGGGTCTCTAGGACACCTTCTTCGAGCAGGCTCGTCTCGTGGGCGTCCCCTAAAACGCCTGATTGAGACTTTCCTCCAGATGTCTCGGTATTTAATTCTCCTTCAGATGTGTCGGTATTTAATTTTGCCGGGTACCTACCAAGATTTTTAACGTGTCACAGTCATGTCATGGACACTATTGGATTTTCCACATTTTGCAAATTCTCGTGCGCAGCCGGGATCGACCGCGCTCCCCGCGCACTGGGGATTCAGAGTCTAGTAAGCTAACTCGCCCACTTAGGTGTTTGAGCGCCCGTATAATTAATTAAATCCTGTCAACTAATAATACCAAGTAGAGGAACCCAAACAGCCATGATTGCTATGGATGTTCGCAAGTGAGCGCGTGGGATCGCAGGATGAATTCCTGCGTAGGGGCGTTTTTACCCTTGTGTTGTGGCACGATAGAATTACCCACTCTTCGTGCATAACCTTTTTTATCGTATCCTAACATTCCTGGCTGTCCCGGTCGGCGGAGAAGCTTGCGTGAGGTAAGTATCCGTAAATCTGGGTAGGCCGTCATCCCAGATCTCTTAGTTGTGATTGTGTCTTGGGGTACTATCCCAATATTTGATGTAGCTTACGTTTAACTTACTTAAATACACCCTAATCCTTTACCATTTACTTGCCCTGACGGTGACTGTCAGTGATATGTTGTGTTGTGTCAGACCTCAGGGCTATTTTGGCATGAAGTTCGTAGTACGAGGGGCATTCTCTATGGAAAGAGTTCCTAGGGGAAGGGTAGTGTCCGCGAGAATCCCTGGTAGATCCCTCAGGCGCCTAAATATGATAGCTGGGAAAGAGGATAAGACAAAACCGATAGGTCCGGTAGTCCCGGCCATAAATAATATATATAAGACAGGATGTTGGTATGTATAAAAGAGCAAAACTCCAACACCATTGGACCGATGTCCATGAATGTTGCCACTTCTACGTGTTTTTTCACCGAGAAGGTTTATGAATTGATAATTCTATTGTAAGTCCACAACATATTCACTAAATATCCACTACATATTCACGTCAAATGCAACCTGCAATACACTCGGCAGCATTTTGAATCTATATCGTTAAATAACTCCTAAACCACGAGTTCTAGGGCATTAAAAACTAAAATAAAGAAACTTTTCTCGCACCGTAATCTACAGAATGAACTCTTCCTGAACATTCTATTACATTTTGGCTGGTACTGCGCTTCCGATATTGCCTCGCCTGTTCAGAGACGTGCAGAATCTGCAAGTAAGTGTGAATGAGAGGGACAGAGAGTGGCAGAAACAGAAACACAGAGACAGACACGGACAGGGTGAGGGAGGGAGGGAGAGATAGTGGGAAACGGAGATGGGAGGGGATAGAGGGAGATGAAGGGCAGAACAACGTGTGCCGTGTTTTCCTAGTCTAATCTAATAAAGACCAGGAAGTTAAAATGTGTGCCAAATTAAAAACAAAATTTGGATTATATTAATAAGTATTACAACCATCTATTAGAACAAGGACACTCGTTTAATGCAGACACTGACGTCAAAATTTTAGAAATTGAAAACAGATACACACATAGACTTAAACTAGAAGCAATACACATTAATAATTTATTAAACAATCCCCAACACGCTATTTTGAATGAACAGATTCCTTCTCTCTCCCCTCTCCTGAAACTGGCCGCTTCCAAAGCACATTAACCCCTCTGCCTGCCTCTTTTCCGACACCTGGCTGGGCCTTTCCCGTAATGGCCATTTCCTAAAAAAAACCCTGCGTTCTCCCCTCCCTCCATTGAACTTTTCCTTTAAATAGCGTACAATGTGTTCCCCCTTCGCTGTCTTGTCTGGACTGAGGACCACAGCCGCCTCTAATAGGTATGTCAGTTTGCTCACCTAAATTTATTAATTCATTTATTTTATTTAGTTACATATTTATTCATTTTCTATTTTCACCTCTCTTCAAAACGTACATTTGTTATCCAAAATTATGTTTTCATTTTCACATTTTATATTATAATTTTCCAGTTTTCTTTCACTCCAATTTGTTTCTTCATATTATTTGTAATAGATTCCATTTATTTAATTTAATTTTCATTTGTAATTTTTTTAAAATTATATGTCCATTTCACATTTTATATTTCTTTAAAATCCAATTCCTGACAATATTCTGTAAAAAGTTTTTAATTCGTTAAATTTTTTAAAAATTTTTTTGTAATTTAGATAATTTAGATATATTATTATTATTTCTATTATTATTTTTGTAGCACTGAAGATGGCCGCAATGCGGCCGAAAAAGCTTTATGCCACAATAAACAGTTACGATGGAGAGCCAACATCTAATATTGATTTCGATGATAGAAGCATCGTAAATACCACACCATTTCCTAACACTATATTAATAAGGTCAACAATTACTAAGCTTTTCATTTTTTTAGTTAAATCAAACCTGGAGTAATTAAAACCCAGCACACCTCATAATCAGAATTGAATCCGCGTATGAAGCCACTGAGAAGGGAATCATTGGCATGAAGACAACAGCCATCCCAGTCATCATCCCGAAACTCGCGGCTGAAATATCACCTATCGCTGCAAACAGGACCTTCTTTATCTCGTTTCAGGTGGCTCAGACCTTCAACTGATGTCACTGCAGTGCCTGTGACCGGGATGTCCTGGAGTTCAAGTTACGATGTTGGCGGGATTTTCGACACTAGCCAGATAGCTAGGTCGAGTTCTGTCGCCGTCTGGTAGAGAATTATAGCGGCCAGCTGCTCTGATCGGTAGTTTTCCGTGGTTTCTCCGATCAAGGCAAATGCCGTAGCAATCAGTCCCCTTGAAAACGGGTCACGGACTGGGCGCGATCTTTTCCCATTCCTTGTCCTATCCTCACCCCTTACACTTACACTTACATGCACTAAACTCCCACACATGCCGGGAGACCGGTCGGGAGCTTACAGCTTGTTCCGGCTGAGGCGGTGCCCCGTTGATCCGAGATACCTGGTTGGGGAAACCCCGCTAGCCAACGGTAGGTCGGCATCGAATTTCGCCATCAAGCGGAGCAAGATCTCCGCCATCCCCTGAGCAAAAATCTGAACTATACTTACGGGACTTACGACCTTGGAAGTTCACGCAACCGGAATGACTAGTAATCAATCAATCAATCAATATTTCGTTCTCCGCTCCGTTTCCTTCAGCTCCCAATACCACTCTCTTCGTCGCCATTGCCGTAACCTCAGGTGTTACTTCCGCCACAACAATACTAAGCCCGTTTGCGGTAACAAGAGAAACAACTAGTACCTCCATCACAGCATTTGTAATCACCTTGAAAACCACAAACTATTCTTCCCTCTTCCCATTTTCCATTCTCTTCATCGCCGCCGCTGACTCCTTTGTGGTTAGCTATGCAAATTCCCCTGGAGGGAAATAGAAGTGTTCCGACTCCGCTGTCTTGTCCTCTGCCCATCCGCCTGCCCTTCAAGTTACTTCATAGGCAAGCGCCCGTCGCAACCGCCATCAGAGTCTGAAAAAATGCTACAGACTAGATTAGAGACGGTGGTGGCGACGGCGGCTACATTGACGGGAGGCAGTGGTGGCAGTGCTGGTGACGGTGCTGACAGTGGTAGTAGCAGGAGGGCGGGGTCGATGGCGGAAGCGGTGACGGTTTCGTTGTGAGATGTCGGGTGGGTGAGAGGCGGCAGCGGTTGCGAAGGTGATGACGGGGGCCGTGGCGGTGAGGCGTTGACGGTGGTGGCGGAGATGGCTGCGCAGACCGGATCTCGTCGCCAGGAACGAGGCCTCGAACCCCGGCGCTACAGTGGCTGCAGCTGTGGTCATGTCGGGGGGGGGGGAGGGCACGGCGTGATGGCGGCGGCGGCAGTGACGCGCTGTGGTTCCCGCCGGGAAGATTGCTCGATCGATGCTCTGCGTACAGAGAAAGATCGGCCACAATGGTTTTACTGGTACAAAAAACGTGATATCCGCATGCTTTCTTCTTCTTCTGCGTTTCTTCATCTCCCGTCGCCATCATAGAATTCGTATAAGCATAGTTACACAACCAATTGTCATAACTCATAAGTTAAGCTCGTTTAGTGCCACACCAAATAGTTCTTTCTCGGAGATACTTCATAAGGAGAGAAAGTTATTTAATCGTACGCCGGAAAACGTCAATTTTCGGCCGAAAAACTCTTATTACAGGGCCCTGGTAAAGAAAAAGTGGATAAATCTAGTATAAATTAAGAAAAAAATCTTCTAACACGTGGTGTAGCCAGAATCCATGTTTTATGGGTACTTGATACCAAAAAATCGATTGACGGCATAAGTCCGTCCGTCTATCCATCCGTCTGTGGTCAACGTCAGCGCCCAAACCGTTCAGCCGATTTTCTCCAAAATTGATATTCCCCAATCGATCTGAACGAACTCGAGGCTTTAGGAGTTTCAATTTAGATCTAAATCACAAGCATTATCATCTTACCACTTTCCGAGAAATTTTCCTTCTTTGCAAGAATAGTCTGATTTTAGATTTTTACCGGGTTTTTCCACCACGCAGTACGGGAAGTGTTCTTCATTATTCATGGGTGTTTCCATTTATGAATTAATGCATTTACTTAGCCTGTTTATTGAGCAGACGTATTCTTACTGGAAACCTTCCTTACTTTTTTACATAATTACGAATGAGACATAGTTTTCCGTAAGAGTTTTAATAATTTATTGTCGACAGCGTCAATACTTGTATTATATAACTTATAAGCAGTTGAAATACTTGTGCTCTCTAGCGACATCACGGCACTTCCGAGAAAAGCAGCAACCATCTGAACGGGTGCCGAGCGGGCCAACAGTGAACTGTTAATGCACTGTAGCATTTCGTAATCCACCATGTTCGTCATGTAATAAACTAAATCATCATCATTTCATAAGAACCCAAGAAACCCACGAAACTGTCACCTGGTCTCTGATTCACTAGTGATGAAGATTTGCTCGTTTTGGAAGAACTGGATAATGTCATTCATTGTGGATTGTATGTATATAAAACAAGGTCGTCAAAGCAGCAGAACAGTAGATGTGGATTTCGGACACCACTCAATCTAGCCAAAACTCGTACTCCCAACGGACCTCGACACCCGTTGAAATGCACTTTACATCAGAAGGGAACGAACGTTCGATAAGAAGACATTCAAGTTACACTCGAAGGAAAACCGCCAAAACAACAAAAGTAGATGGGGAATTCGGACCGGCATACAACTGTCCAGCACTTGTTTTCCAAGCGTTATCTCAACACTTCCGCTTAATGCACTTTGCATCGGAAGGGGGGACTAACGGACCGATAATGAGTCATTCACGGTGGGTTACACTCCGTGCAAAACCTCAAAAGCAACAGTAGATAGGGAATTCGGACCGCACACAATTGGCAACTAGTGACCTCAAGGTACTTCCACATGCGGTTCGCATGGAAAGGGATGCCCAACACAATAACTTGTTTTTTTCTAGACTTGGAATAGTTAGATACAATAGATTTTACTCTTCTGACATAGACACTCGAAATTAGTAATTATGAATAACATGACATAAAGGTAATAATGACATAAAGGAATGATAATAAAGTAATTATGACATAAAGGAATAACATTGCTTGAAATGTTTATTTTAGCATCAGAGTCTAAAAACATTTATTCTACTTGTTATTGCTATTAACGTCATTAGGCACATAATAGCTTATAACTGAGTCTATTATTTGTGTTATCGGCCATATATTTTTCGAAGTTCTGTATTCTTATAAGAAAAGATCGCAGAATAAAGAAATAATATTGCTTGGAGTATGTGTACTTAATCGTCCATATTTATCAACAACTCATTTGTTTCGATTGATCTTAACGGTAGATTGCATACCAGTTTTCTTACCGAAAAGCGTTTTGTTCTTCTGATTGCGTTAACTGCTTATTATAACAATACAGTGTCACGAAATAACATGAACACGTCTGATGTAATCAAAACTTGGAGAATGCACGTCAATGTGTTTTTGGACTGCAATTTCGACTGAATCTGAAATTAATGTTAAGTAGAAATACTTTGCGCTCTGAATAAAAAAGAGGAAGTGACAGTCTTTTATCCCAAAACTAAAATATCACAAGTGTTGAAATGAATTCTTTTGTATGAAAAATATTGAGTTAAAAAGTCGTTGATGTTTTATTATTTAAACTTCTATCGACGTTACTTTTAATAAATTTGCACATATTTTTAATAAATCAGTGTGAAGTAAAAAAATGTATGTAAAACATTTTTTCAAGTCGATTTCCACAGTCCACCGAAGACATTTTACATCCTATTTTCTCCCGTTAAAACCCTATTTTTGGTTCACAAAATACGGTCTTTTTTCCCACTAAATATCCGCTGTCCAGCCAGGCGGATCCAGGGGGAAAGATATGGGGGCCATGCAAAAACTAAAAAACAATGAGGTCCATGCCCCCCTCACGAAGGTCTACAGAAAAACGTTTGTTACTTTTTTACTTGCCAAAATGTATTGAAATATTTATTTACCATAAATGTAATTATTTAAAAATAATATTGTATAGCATAATATATACACTACAAGAAATACAATATAATAACAAATGTTTATTATTTAACAAAAATCTATTATGCCTCCCCTTATGATCGGGCGGAACCGCCCCTGTATCTAGTGCAGGGGTTTTCAAACTGTACATGGTGGGCCCTAGGGGCGTCGCGGCCATAAGGTAGGTCCGTCCCGGTAATTTATTAAAAGTGATCTTTAAATTCGATTTACTTTAATCCTTGTGCCATTTGTGTACAAAATAATTTTGTACTATCATACTACATGTTATTTGTAACGTATATCACTTACTCTACTGTGTTGAATTTTTAGTGGCTCTTTTACCAGGGGAGCCACGGAAATTTTCGTTTAGGTCAAGGGAACCGTGGACGAAAAAAGTTCGGAAACCTCTGGCGTAGTGCAAAGTGCAGCGCGGTCGCGCGAGTGCGTTTCGCGGTCGCGGGGCGTCCTCGCCGCGCGCGGCCGCACGGCCTGGCCACAGGGGCGCTGCGGGCGGCGCGGCGGCGCTACCGGGAAAGTGTTGCGTCAATGACGCGCGAGCACGGCCCGGCGCGGCGCCGCGAACCGACGCTTTTTTTATCGCGCTATTTGCATTTTCCTCTTTGCAAGTTTAGGGCTGACGTGGAACTGGTGGAAAAACGTTGCGAACTGAATGGAAGATTAATTTCCCCGTGGGAACCTGCGTATGCTGTGTATTCGTGGTCGAAGCGTTTGTTTCTAAGAAAACGTACACGACTGATTCAAAATGCAATTGAATTTGTTGTAAAACGCATGAGGGGCTTTCAAAATCACACGATCCCTTTGTTTAATATTACTAGCTAAAATTTCATAAATGTGGTGCTGTAAAGAACGAATATCCTGGTCACCAGGTCGAATTCACGGGGGGGGGGGATCAGGGGAATCCCCTCAAAAAGTAAACAAAAATCCCATGAATAAAATAAATTAGCGTAACTTTGAAGTTAAAATATTGAAACCTGGAGTATATTAGATTAGAGGAGATAAAGGAGATTTTCCTACCGCGAGAATGACAGACTAGCTTAGTTTTACTTAGATGCGAATACTCTCCACTTCGTAAATCATTGTTTTGAAAGTAAAAATAGTTTCACATTGTATCCCAAATTCGAATGGAATCCCCTTAATTATATGTAAAATCATTATAGGCCCGTCCTGACGAGCTTATTGACGCTCCAATTTAACTTTATATTTCCGATGTCTGCTCGTTACAGACCACCTACACATGCTACAGAAAGGGCTTTGGGAGAGATTGATCTCTAAAAATGTAACAGAAAGTTCAAATGGATCTTATTTTGTAGAATTCTGCTTAAGAAATACAACTCCGCTCGCAGGTTTCCCGGCCCGCCCCTCTACATATTCCCGCACGTTCTCAACATGTTTCCCCGCAAGTTCATCACGTGTTCCTCCATTTGTTTCCTGCTTGTTTCGCTACAGGTTTCACGCATGTATCTCCGCATCGTATTACGCGTGTTTCGGCGCATGAACTCCCAAATGTACCCTTCATTATTTCTACATGATCTCCAACCTTTCCTTGCATGTTTGCAGTATTTTCAGCGCGTGGCCCCTACATGTTTCTTCATGTTCCTATTTGTTCACCGCATGTTCTCTCACAGATGTTAACCCGAAAATTAAAATGGAAATTCAAATAGTTAATTTAAGTTTTTGTTATTATGAAATTATTTTTTAACGATACGCCGGTGGATTAGTTCCCTTAACAGTTGAAATCAGAAGTTCTGTTCGGTTAGAGCAGAAATCTCAATATATAACAGAAGGGTCCGAAAAATTTTTCCCACAAAACTGCAACGTCAAAAAATACCACTTTTTAAATCGTTGTTTTGAAAGCGATAATGGCTCTAAACTGAAACTCAACTTCCAGCGTCATCGTTTTGTTCAGCTTTGATCATGACATAAAAATATAATTTATGACGGTATGTAATACGAAAAAGTCCTTTTGAGACTAGATCATATCATTTCCGATTTGAATAATGTTTGAGTGTATTTGTGTGTTGCGGGTTGCACATGCACCTCATAATTTTAATACTTAATCGCTATAATATGGATGGTGTGTAACACAATTTAAGATATCGTCACCCGGAGTCCGTACAACTGTGCTTCTAACGATGTTATACTTTTCTTCAACAGCTCAGTATTTCGGGTGGAAAAGTAATCTACGCAATACAAATGTAATATAGGAGGGTAATATCGGCAGAAATATCTGCTTTGTTCGACCGACTTTCACTTTCCTTTAATCGAACAATATTGGAGTTTTAGAAAATATTTCGCATGCAGTGTGATTTTTGATCTGGGTTTCGGAAATACAGAGCCCCAATGCGAACCCAAGCCGGCACTGATGCCCGCTCTTCCAGTTTCTCACAACATAAAATCATAACTTTCTAAGAAAATCAATGTTGACATTACATTCGTATTTATAAACAGTCCCCTAAAAATATACCAATTTTGAAGTTAAAATATAGGTCAGCAAAATATCAATTAAATAATAGGTAAAATGTTGAATTCAACGATTTCGAAACAAACTTAATAACCATTTAAAAATGTAACTCTTGACGAGACAGACATGTGTTATTTAAATAAGTAGAAAGTAATCAAGTGTAGTCTTGATAAGTAGAAAAATGGAATGAAATTTGATTTTATCTACTAGAACAAAGAAAATTAAAACTACCAAGAGCAGAATGCGACCAAAGAGAAAACTTAAGCTTGCTAATGCCCAATTTGAAAATTCTCGTAATTTAAGCTACTTTTGATTATTACACTCCTAAAAGCATTGTATCCTTATAGAGTAATCGAGTTACCTGTTTCCTCTCGTCCGCCCGTCCGTTCGTCTCTCACGTTTAATCCACCGGTGCAACAATCGAGACAAAAGATGTCTCCGGAACTGATATTTTTTGAGGTCACATCCAGGTGGTTCCAAGGAATTTCTCTATAAAGAGTAACGTTTTTTTTCCAACTATAATGCATTTTAAACGCTGAGAATTACTATGCTCTCTTTTTGGCATTTACATGAATCGTTACATTTGGCATTTACATGTGATTCATCGGATTGAGGATAATTGAACCTAATTTTGTACCAAACCCAAAAATTTATACAAACATTTTAAGGGGTCGTCCATAAATTACGTAACGCTGAAGGGGGAGGGAGAGAATCCGAGCTACCGTTACGCTGCATTACATGGGGGGTTCAAGCGCATGTTACGAGTACGTTACAAGGGGAGAGGGGATATTGAAAATAGTCGAAATTTGCGTTACTTAATTTATAGACGATCCCTAAACGATACTATTTCATGTAACTTTCTGTACCCTAAAATATACGAGCCAGGCAATTGCAATACGTTTAAAACTGATTTTGATTATGATCTTACGAATCAGAAACACAACTATTTAAACAAAATATCCGTCCTGAGGTGCCATGCTAAGCTAGTTTTATGTATTTATTACATCCATTTTATTTTTACTCAAACTTTCATCAAAATTACAAACTTCAAGAAATGGCTAGTATACCCTGTGAATTTCGAGACTTCATTTTCTTTAACTGTTTGGTTTTTACTGTTTTTTGGTTCAAATTGGTGACCTCCAGACGGAATCAGATATCAGATAAATAGATTAAATATATTTATTTAATGAAACGAATTATTTGTTTCATTACAATACTTTATATTATTTGGAAGGGTTGGTGTTGAACAAAGCCTACCCTCTTAGTTTCGGTCTCGAAATCTATTTCAGACACCTTGAACAGTGGCTTTTCGGAGTGGATAAGAGAAAACAACGTAAGTTGACGCTTCTTGGAAATTAAGCACACATTACATTAACTGTTTAGAGACTTGCGGATTGTAACTGAAATTCTTTGGGCTGGATCAAACGTTAAAACTTCTTATTTTATGACTATGAAGTTGAGAAGGAAGTGAAAAACTAGGACAAAACATGAGCCTATAATGTACAGTATGTGATCAATATTTAATGTTATTCATTTCTCTCCTTCTGATAAAAGGCTCATTATTTGCGGACTTATACTTGGGTTTTTATTTCTTGGCGCGTGGGGGCGTGTCTTCGCGATGGAGTATACCACGGTATTTCGCGTCGTTCTTAGTTGTGTCGCTGGGAGTCGTATGATCGCGGTTGTATCGAGAAATGATGGCGATCGTGCGACTCCTAGCGGCACGATCGAGAACGACGCGAAATACCGTGAGATATTCCATGCTGAAGACAAGCCCCACGAGCTAAGAAATAAAAATCCAAGTATATTTTGTAGTATTTGCTTAAAGATGCTTCTTTTTCAAGTACTTGATAAGATAATTCTGTGGTCACGGGGTAAAAGTACTTAAGTCAAAAATCGTTGTTTGGAGAAAACAAAGGTTAAATTTTATTGGGCCAACAATTTTTCCTATCCTCAACGCTATTTCCCATTGCTTTTTTTGTCGTTAATAAGGCAACATTTGAAGTAGGTCGTTTTACTAAAATAAAATACAGATACCCAATCTTGTAGTTTTAGTATTTAACCCAATTTTGCCAAAAATTGACTTCAGAACTTTTACCCCGTGACCACAGAATTATTTGTACCTGCCTTACTTACAATTAAATAAATATTATATTAATTCTTCAATATAATTCTTTCAATCGAATTTAAGAACATTTTAAATATTTCTCACACTTAGAAATTACAAAACATCGCGCTAGTCTCGTGTATTAACCCAAAAATTTTAAGAATAGAAAAAAAGGTGATTTACTGAATATCGTTACGTGTCGCTTTTCGGTCCATCCAAGTCTCCAAGATGATATTTTCTGGGGAATATTTTTCTTCAACGTATAATGCAGAGGTTTATTTATCACAGGTTAGAAATTAACACTTGCACAAAGATATCCTTTTCAGAACTCTGTTCACAGATCAACTGTTTTCAGGTTGCCTTCACCGAATGCTTGAGATTTGACTTACTATTGCAACTGTGATCACATTGATTTTAATCACTTGCGCTCGTAACAAGTGTTAGGTGCCACCGCTCCTTGCAAATAGCGAATGGACGATCGTAATGTAGACCAATGTATATGATAGCGGATATCGAAGCGAGTAGGCGCGTGACTTTCAATTATCTTCTGCATCACGAACCAGCCGATCGCGATCATTAGTCACTTCCTCGTGAGCGTTCGCTATTGGCTCCAGAAGAGAAGTACCTCTGGGGCAGCGATTACCGTTCCCGGCGCTGAGAACCGCGGAACGCGAGCTGCGGGGCCCGGCAACAAAACTCGTCGATAATTCAATAACATTTTTACAAGCAATGGCCGCAGACGTGTTATTAAGATATTTATCCGGTGATGTATTTCGCAATTAGCCAAAACAGGTCACCGAAGAGTACAGTCATAAAACTGTCCGTGGACGTCCACCATAAATAACGAATTAGTAATAACCACGTGTGCCGACGATCGGCAGGAGATGTCTATTACGTTTCTTAATATATTTATTGTGTTGTATGTTTGCACGGTAGGTGACTCCTCTTAAACTATATGAGGCGTCGTTTGAAAAGCCGCTTACGAGCAAAGAATACGTTAGGTAGTAATTGCTTTTAATTACCTGAGGCTAATGAGAAAGAACAGTCGCTGTAAAAGAAGGTAATCGGCTAAGAACATGCATTCCGGTTGGCCCGCGCCGGTCGCCCTGCCTTTACGACGGGACGGCGCGCGGCGCGGCGTGGTGCGGCCAGGAAGAAAGATATTGACAGAGTGATAAACGGCAGCCGCGTCGGCGGGCGGCGGTGGCAAAAAAGAGACGTTTAACAAAACGTCCATTCATCCCTTAACCAAATGAGGCGCGACAGGGCCTATTAAAGTGGCGGCCAGAGCGATTCACCTGATGGCGCCTGTCTCTCGCCGTGGGCGTCGCTGTCTCCGCTGTCGCGTACACGCTCCGTGGCGTAGACTAGGATTCCTTATTCGGCGTGCGGGTGAAGAAGGTCAAGACGTTTTTATGTTTTTAGTAAGAGCGGATTAATTGTTTGGGTGTGATGTGCTTTCTCTATATATACATCCCAGTACTGCGATGTTAGTAAAACATTTCTGTGTGCGGTGTAGTATAATTAAGTTGGCAATCATTAAGAGATATTCTGTTAAACATTAGATGAGTAACTTATGTATAGAATGGAATAAGAGACGCTTTAGGTTAGAGTTCATGTTTTCTGCATGCATCATGCATTTAGCACCTTTTCTTCAATAATATTAAGTTTATTAATTAAGTTTCCGAATTTCGGGGATGAAAGTAAAGATTTGTAACGATGTCGTCAATCGCGCTCATTTCATGTAACTTTTGAGGAAATTATGGGCAGAAACTACATTTCTGACGTTGTACACCTGTCAAGTTAAATACGGAAGAACACGCAATGCCATTGAGCATTGCCATATTGGATATAATGTGAGGATGAAACGTTCTGTTCCTCGAATTCATCGATTCTCGAAAGAGATTTAAGATCGAAATACAAATGCTAGCATTCCTTATATTTTGAAATACTAACCTTTTTTTGTATAGAAGGTTACTTTGTTTCGGAGATATCTAAATATATAATTCGGAGAATGTAATAAGATTATGGAATTTATATATTATTAGTAGCACATACAGGGCTGAAGAATGTAGTAGTTGAATATTCGTTGACAACTCAAAATATACCAAAATGTAATACATTTTATGAAAGTTTTACTTCTATGGTCGAAAAAACTAACATAAACGTGCAAACAATGATACCACGACGATTCTCTTCAAGGTTGTTTGATAACACTGTATATATTTTGTCCTCTAATATTTATATGGTGCATAAGAACAGATCAAAAGTATGTGATTCAGAGGTTGAGTTATAGAAGCTAAGTATTTACGCAGCGAATATGACATTGTCCTTGATGACATATCAGTGATTTCAGTTTAAGCAGTTGACTTATTAGACCATTCACTGAGAGACATGATAAGTAAAATCCAGATTCATGTAATGTTCCAGTGGAAAGAAATGTAATATTGTAAAAAATAAAATACTTTAGTAGGGATTTATGACTCATGTTATATGACTCACGATGTCTGTAGCTCGTAATCTTGCATGTGATACAACAATGTATTAATATCAAAGAACGATCATTTTTAAGTAATTGCACATTCCAGGTTATGGATCCCTTCAATACAAGTTGGCGACAATATTATCCACAATCCCAACAAAACTTCAAAGGTAATGAGGCTCTGATTGTGGTAACTGTGTAACACTTTCTACTGAAAGGTAGTTTCATGTAAGTAGATTTCATGTCTTTTCATTCTATTCTATTTTATTGTTTTAAAAGACTTTTCAAAATTTCATTTAATGATGGTGCAGTTTTTGCTACAGCTTCTGGTTACTTTCTATTTTAGTATTACAAGTAGTATAGGTTGAAATTTGTTATAGTTAGTCAACATTTTACAGTAGTTAGCATTTTTAAACAAAATCTAACTAGGTATTTGATGGTTCTTGGAACACTGACAGAAATTTATACGTTTGCTTCTTATAGAAGATCTTCCAACCAGATGTGCATGCGTATTACTGAATACATCTGAAATATCACTTGCAATACCCCTGATTTTTTACCTCGGATAATACAAATTAGCGAAAGTGTCCATCAATGAAAAGCACAGGCAAATGATAGCATTAGGAAAAATGGCTTCCAATATTTCTTCCCAGAACCTCTCCCTTTCACTCCCCGGGAAACATTGCAAGCATGCAGCCATTTCCCCTCACCGGGCAACGTCCAGTCTGCGAAGGATATTTTTTTAATAGTCGCCAACTCCTTTAACAAACCGTATTTTACTACAGGCAATTTTATTTCGACACTTTTTACAAGGCAACACGTCCGTCGCGATGACAGGGATCATAAAAATTAACAATCGGCCGACGCGGCGCGCTCGGCGCACGTGTCTCGGGGACGGCCGCACTGGGGGGTGGCGGCGCGGGGAGCACGGGGAGGAGAGGGAGAGAGCGAGGGAAGGACGCTGAGGTCAGGGAGCGAGAGCGGAAGCGAAGAGAGCGAGGGAGAGGGCAAGGAGTGAGAGGGCTGGGAGAGAAAGAGAGAAAGGGGGACAAAGGGTGCGAGGGGGAAGAAGGGAGAGAAAGAGAACAATGAAGGGAATGGAGGAGGTGGAGAGGGGGTGAAAGGAGTGGAAGCGGCGAACAGATGGAGAAATGAGTGAAAGGTGAGTATGGGTTAATTGTGCTCTGGACGTCGAGTATTTTGCCTCGTCAGCAACGGACAGTAGACACAGTGCCCTAATGAAATAATTCTATGAAATGAACACACATTTTTATAAAACAGGTTTTGTAATGTTTCGTTTGTTGAAAAAAATGAATACACATGGACCACGCTTGCGCGTTTAAATTTTACGCAGTAATTTCCTACGAATAAAATGTATAAAATATTTTATTGACAAAATATTATTTATTATAGAAATGCTGATCTGTTATTTTTGATGTAATTCTTATATGAACAAATTGGCATTATCCTTGTTATTTTGACAAAGATGTCTATTATTTCACGTGATATTTATTACTTTTTAACCACAGGACAATATTGTAAATTGGTACATATTTTTACCTATATTCTTTATTTTTTTGGCCATTGTTTGTGGAATTAAGTTTTCAGATGTTCGTTGCATATGACTGAAAAAGTTAAACTCTTTTAATTTTCAAAAAAGGCCGATTAGCTTGTAATATTTTATTTTGTAATATCAAAAGAACGCAATTTGTGAGCTGAAGGAGTACTACATGTTGCAAATTACGGAAGTTGTAGATGCAAAATTACTGTTGTAATACTTTTACGCATTAGTTTTTTCAAAGGAGTACGTCTTACATACGGTTTGAAAGTGTATATATTTTAACGAAGTGTTCTCTTTACATATTTTGTAGTGGATGTTAATATTTGCAAGTAAGTGCATATATGTTGGGTCCTTATCCATACAAAATGGTCAAAACCTCAATTTTCTTGAACATATTGATTTAATCGATCTCTTAATCACTTTTATTATTTCAGATCATTATATTTGTCAATCTTCATATAACTTCGATTTTGCTTTTGATAAAATATTATCAAACACAAGTGTATCGCGGAAGGTATTGTGACTTAATTTCAAATCCTGTGAGTTAAATGAAACAGCATCATGCGCCTGAGAGCATGATTTCGGTTAAATTAGTTTTCCAAATTACGAAGTTGTTGCAGCATACAAGTTTTTTTGACTACTACGAGGTACAAGAAAAGAAGACAGAGGTCGGATTCGTTATATTTCAAACACTAGTCGTGTACTGAACATTACAACTGATATCCACGTTGAACTTGAGGCAGAATTTGAACTGATATCCACGTTGAATCAGTAGGGAATTCAAGAAATTGTGAAAAGAACTCTCTGAAAATAGACTACTTACATTGCTGTTCTAGTTTTTTGGAGTCGAAATTTTTCGAAATTTTGAAGTGATATTTAAAAGTTTATTCAACTAGTTAACTTTTTCCACAGAGGACGCACCTAATATTACATTATAATATTTTTAAGTGGTTTCACAGACAAAATTTAATTCCTTTTTCTTGAAAGTTTGTACAAAAATGTTTGGAAGCCATATGTGCGTATATTTCATTTGGAATTTTATTTTCGAATTTCCACGGAATTTCAATTAGGTTTTCAAGTAAAAATCATTAAGCAGAGAGAAACGAATGTAAGAAAGACAGTGACCGTAGAGCAGTGGTGTCAAGGCCTGCTACTGGTGACAGTGGCACGCGTTGTGGCATCGTGCAATGCCACGAGCTTCTCTCCGCCACTAGCGTCGGGAGAGGAAACTATTAGTAACCCCGCCTTTTTACAATAGTGATGGCGTTGTCTCTTTTGGCGGGATTATGAAGTGCGTGGAAACCCGATTTCGTCGTGGCACTCGTGCCACGGACTCCCGCTCGTGGCATCGACCTTGACAACACTGCTGTAGAGAATACCATTTATGGCGTACGCGCGTTTTACTGCTAATGATAAGGCAGAACGCGCGTCGCGTCGCCCTCTCGTGGAGCGCTCGAACGACGGGCGTTGCGTCGTCGCCCATGGGCGGGGCGGGGGGTCTCAGCGTCGGCGCGCCCATCTTCCCCTTTCCCGCGCCGCCCGCTTCTCGCCCGCGCCGCGCCGCCCCGCGCCGCCCCGCGCGCGTGATTTACAGGCATGCGGCGCGCTCGTTCCACGCGCCCGATTTGGTCAAAGATAATTTTATACGTCTTGTCAAATATAATTGTCGTAATATAACTTAGGTCCGAGCGGGAAGTGAAACGGAAAACGCGCGCGGTGGAGACGGTCAGATGTTCGGAGACGAGTTACGGGGAAGAAGCCCCGCTGCGACTGGGAAGCGGCGCGGAGCGCCTGCCCGGATGCCCGCCGCTCCGCTCCGCTCTGCGCCGCATAATGCCGCACGACGTGATTCTCGACTGTACTTCCATTATTCTATAGTGGCCCATGCTATTAGATCAGTGTTGTCAAGGCCGATGCCACGAATACCGAGTGCACGAAATCGCCCCTCCCCGCAGTTCATTACCCCGCCACTAGAGAAAACGCCATTCCTATTGTAAAACTGCGGGGTTACTAATAGTTTCCTTTCTCGACGCTAGTTGCGCAGAGAAGCTCGTGTCATGCTACGGTGCCACGACGCATGCCACTGCCACCAATAAAAGGCCTTGACACCATTGTATTAGATCATTGATGCACCTCCTGCTTCATACAATGAATCTTTTAAACAGTGGTAAGAACATTTCTGGGGCCACGAACCCCGTTGAGAAGGACGTTCGCGAATTGATTAAAAATATTCATTTTTTGAGGCAGGAAGTGTAACAGTGACCTAATGTCATCCGTCACTTCAGAAAAGTGGAAGTACAGGGACTGTAGCTGCTTGGCAGTCCGTGACAAGTTGCATCCTAGGCACAGGTGCTAACGTTTCGGGCGCCATTCTGCGACCTTCCTTCGGGCGAAATGCTGTACAGGGCATTTCGCCCTGAGGAAGGTCGTAGAATGGCGGCCAAAACATTGGCTCCTGTGCCTTCAATTCTTCGGTTTCTGTGCCTTCAATTCTTAATGAAGTGGATTACACAAGGCCATAACCGAATCAAGTGAATATCTTTGAGTTTTCTATACAGCTAGTGTCAAATTTTTTTCCACCATCGGGACACAAACTAGGTCCACTGTCGAGTCCCGACAGTGGACATCCCGGTGAGAAGCATTGCAGTGAAATCAATTGATACCCTGATCCACCTAAGCCGGTCGTGAATGCACTGTATTTTCTAATTTTTAGGGATAATTTTTGAAAAGAAATTAATCTTAGAAGAAGTCTGGGTATCATTAACACAGGTCCTAATTTTCTGGGAGTGTTAATGCAGATGTAAATATTCTTGAATGTTTCATACAGCGTTGTCGACACAAAAGTTTTAAACACAGGTACTTTTAGGTTTTGGTCATCCTTGCACGTTTCGACTGTTTATCATAATCCTCTGGACCTTTCGATCCTGGAATCGATTCTTCTTAGGAATGGAATGTCTCTACTCCCTCTTCCTTCTACTCAAGTTCGCACGAAATGACATGCATTCTACGACCGTTAAAATGTGAACGAGTCAGTCAAGAAGGGGGACTTGCGCATGCGCAGATGAGCGGTCCAGGCGTACTTTCGCTGTTCAGAAAATTTAGCGCAGCCCAATGTGAGCTAGGGACTATAACTGATGATCAGAAATGTGTCGTGACTGTTTGGTTTTATTGGCCTCCTTGAGGGCTTTCTGACACGAAATAATAAATACGTTTTTGTGCCTAAGCTGCCTGTCAAAAAGCCAGAAAGTCGAGAGGGAGTCGTTGGTAACGACATTGAGCATGTAGTCGTTGGTAACGGCATGTAGATGCTTCCCTCTTCTCTGATGTCAGCTCGAACTCCACTAAATGCACATAAGTTTAGTATGCGCTCGCTAAATACTCCATCCAATGACCTCATCAGTTGCTCTGACCAAATTATCTCACAAAACGATCTAATCTAATGCTTTCACTTAATGATTTCGCCATATATTTATTTGTTGGGTTTAGGGACTCTTCACGGATGAGGTCATTGAAGTCCTGAATAATAAAACCACAGCAATAATGACGATGGAGCAATGGGAGTCTGGGGAAATGAGAGGACCCCGAGAAAAGCTGCCGAGAACTCATTATGTCCACCGCAAATTCAGCATGGATTGGACGGGGATCGAATGCGGGTCGGACGTTGAAGGGCGTTTGCTCTAGGCTTTACGCTATGAGTCGCCCTCTCTGTGAGCCCCCCCTCGGGTAGCTGGCACACCCAGAAACAGAAATTCTCTCTCATTCACAACCGGCCACAATAACCAACACCCTCAATGATTTCTCGCCATTACACATATCACATATGTATAAATAAAATTGGTGTGTGTCTATGATTTTAAAATAGCTGTCTTTTCATAATCTCATATATTTATTTAGATGATAAAAAAGCTCTTCAATTGTTTTCTGGATTATCTGCCCCGGGTCATCTCTGGACCGCCTGAATCGATTTGGATGCGTTTTTTTTCTGAAAGGTAGAGAGTTTTGACGGGCGTACCTTAGTCTACTTTTATTTATAAAAGAATGATTGTATGATTTATTTCTGAAATCTTCAGTTTTATTCCGATCTTAATAAAATTTTGAAAACTTTACCTTCAAAACAACAGAAAAGTTAATGTCTCCATGAAATTCCGAAAAAAGTTCATATTGCCCTTTTGTATCCTCTAAAGTAAAATTTAAGTAAGCACTCTTTCACTTTTTCGCGAATTTCTTAGACGGTGAATAAATTGCACCAAGTAAATTAACACCTTCTTAAAGCCAACAAATTTCCATTAAAAGCCGTTTAGTATAAAATGCATTTTGATTCATTTCGATAGCGCAATGGCAGACAGAGTCGATGACGGTAGGTCAGGCAGGGTGGGTGAGCACGGGGCAAGCAGAGTAGATGAGGGCGGGGCAGGCAGGGTGAGTGAGGGCGGGGTAGAGATAGTAGATGAGGATGGGGCAGGCTGGGTGGGCGAGGGCGGGGTAGGGAGAGTTGATGAGGGGCAGACAGGGTAGATAAGGGTGGGACAAGCAGAGTGGGCGAAGGCGGAACAGGTAGAGTGGATGAGAGCGGGGACACACTAAATGAATTCATTTCTTTTCATCTAATAGATAATTCTGATTAAAAATACCTGGGCAACGCACGGTACTTCAGCTAGTTATTAATACATTTTATTTTAGAATTGTCTATATTCATTTTGATAAATTCACAAAATAATTTCTAATAAAATAGTGAGGTTCATGTTGACTAAGTCTATGACGCGAAAAAAAATGATTACCAGAAAAAAGTAAAACAAACTGTTCATTTAAAGAACAACATTCGTAATAATTAGATCATATGTGATGAGTAGACGATTATTTATTTATTTATTTGATCAAAAAATAGTAAAAACTGTATATGACATATGGGGAAAGAGATTATATGCGCACGTTTACTTGAAGCCCAAAATTTAAAAAAGGTGAAATTAGCAACATTTGAAAAACTAGACAAAGAGTTTAGAAAAATTATTATTTTAGAAAAATAGAATATTAAAAAACTTTTTGTTCCCGAATATAGAAAATCAATTTTAACGGTAAATGAAACGCTGATTTAATTTTTCTGCATTGCTAACAAAATAGTAGCGAACATCATTTCTACTCCTACCACTACAAGCAAAAGGAGTGCTCAACAAAACGTGCGCACAGAGACGCTACATTTACGTCCAGAAGCAAAACAAGGGGCCATCTCAGCATTTGCTCATTAGATCAGGGAAACTGGACAAAAACCTGATTGAGATGGGGGTCATTGACCCAATTGTAGTACGTCCTTTAAGTTTGTTGATCGACGTGTGTGATTTGTTGATCGGGGTAACGTTAGCGTCAAATATTAGATGCTCTAATCTATATTCCAATGTATGTGTGTTAAAATGTGACCTACATCCTGCCTTAGAAATGATAGTTGCAAAACGCAATTTTTGGGTGGAGATAAAATTAATGAAGTACCCACAACTAGTGATTGTATTGGTGTTAATAAAATTGAGGCATTATCGACAGAAATGATCGTGTCTTGAGTATTACTTATAATAACAATCTTTGAAATACCTCAGACCTATTTTATATTCACCTTTCGTCGACAGGTTCTAATCAGTCACCAACGGAAAAAATATTAATATTCACAACCTATCAAGAAATGTCTTTTTTTGAAGTGTTTTTATGAGGTTTAATTCCACCATTTGTTTTACTTTTGGACATTTTCTACCATATTCAATAGCTTTTCATTAATTTTTGTCACACTGCTATTTATTCAAAAAGTACAATTCATTAACAATTTTATTTTAATACGCATGCGCACAGAGGAATCCAAAGGGACCGTGCCCCCTGAAATGAGCCTCGTAGGTCTACAGAATAAACTCCTTTATTTTCGTAATTATGACATTTTATGAATTAACTTATTTTGCTTTTCTTTTAAGTTCACAATTTGGCGACTTGATATCCGACATTTCGGGAAGAGTTTCTCCAAACCATCTGGCAGCCTGTAAATTGTTCTATATAAATTCAATTATATTAATTGTATCGTTAAAGTTATAATTATAGTCTTCTTATATTACGTTTTTTATTTCCTAGTAAAATATGTCATAGGTAAACAAAGAACGTTTACTGAAAAAGGGGGCCCAGGGCTCAGAGACGTAGTTAGTCCCCTTATTTTTAGGCTGCGCACGCGTATGTTTATTTTTATCACAAAAGTAAATAAAAGAACTGTATGTACCACTATATGGAAAAGTATATTCTGTACACGAGTCCTTGAGCGCTAAAGTCCGTACCGCCATCCTTTTACTTCATGCAGTTGAATGACGAATAAACAAAGTAAGATATGCATCGTCTGTAAACCAGGAATTGTCGCTTCGGAATAAAAGAAAACTTATTTGTATCGCTAAACGAACTACAGATCTGATTTGATAGTTTTGCCAACAAAGTAAAAAAGCAACACCCCTGGCTGTAGTCCTAATACAACTAGCAAGAAGAGAGTTCATCAAAATGTGCGCACAGTGAAGCTACAGTTATGTACGAAATGAAAACAAGGAGCAGTATTTGCGAAATGAGTCAAGGGAAAGTGGACGAAAAATCTTATGGAAATGTGGGCCTTGGGCGCAGAAGCTGGGGGTGACGTTCATCACATGATTTTGTAATACGCAAGTAAAACCAAATATTTTCCTTCATATTAATTATGAACAAGGTACTTTTAAGTGTTTAGTGCTGGGAAAAGGGCTTTCTAAATCAATGAGTTAAAACACGTTATTACATTAAATGTAATTACATACTACTACATTACAGTAGGTGCCTGGTGGTTTGAATTCAAAGAATTTATGTTACCGTTTGTTTAGTAAAGATTATTGTTTGTTTTGTGATTCGGCATGTTTTACTTTCTCTTCTGGTGAATTCCAATCAGTATATTGCTTTCTAGGTCATCGCAAATGTAGTTATAGGTTTTCGATGTACAACTTGAAGCAATATAGATGGCATATGAAACCAGGGACAAATTAGCAATTCTCTTTCACCTCTAAACAATGCATTTTAATATATTTTTATTTTAAACATTTTCAGGTTTTACAACGTACGGTTCTCACTCCACATTTGTGTTGTTAACTTAATATAAACTTAATGCTAATAACTTAATTCTAAAGGAAAAATTATCAATTCCTTTTCACCTCTAACCAATGCAAATTTTATTTGCTATATTTCCTTAATGTTGTGATAAATGCCACTGCTCTTCTAGTATAGTCAACAACCTCATAAGTCTTGTCTGAATTTATGACACATTTTAGAAAATGGTGAAACGTACAGACCTGTTAAAACAGGAACACGAAAAATCTGTAATATTAATTTCACTTCGATAATAAAAATCATCGAAGGAATAGGAACCTTTATTTCACACTAAAATACAAATTACTATACTAAATAATTTGTCTTCCTGTTGATCGTATCGTCTAGAAATACATGGACGTGTCGTTCTTGGCAAGATGGTTGATAGAGTTCGGGAAAGAAATGAATGTTGTTTCTCGGGACTTCTGCAGATAACCCCGTTCTTGTTCGTGAGAAGCTGTGAGATCTACCTACGCAGCTGGTGGCGCAAGGAAGCGCAAGCAGATCGAGTTGAGTTCCTTCGCCACAGCCGTTAGACAGTGGCAGAACGTACAATCTCAGGGAGGCAAATATCGATCGTTTTAGAAATGTAAGAAATAAATTTTATTCTGCAACTGTCCCATACAAATATTCATTCCCATGTATTGTACATAAAGTATCATTTTACTTGAGTTCGATAATAGTTGCTGAAAGATAATGAAGGGTCTGTGGGAAATAAGTATTAACAAATTCATAAATGGTCTTGTTAATGCCACATTTCAATCAAAGCTATTCACACCTTCCTCTGAATTTGAAGCAAAGCCATTAATTCAGACTTCCATCACAGAGGGCTATTGGTTAGATACTATTTTTTACAAATTGAAATACGTACTATTTGCAAATTCATATCAATAATGTATCATTTTCGCGCTCGAATAGACGTGTACTATTAATTTGTAAAAACAGGTCTTCATATAAACATAGTATGCTTTGGATGTTTTCAATATTATTCTAACAATGGGTGACAATTCTGAATATATTTTTCAATAGCAAATATAACCTTGTTATCTACTTCGAACATGTGCGGGAAGCCTCCGGGAAACATAATCTGAAGAATATAATGTATGCAATTAACACCACCATTAGGACAGAATCGTATTTAATACATGCTAAGTTTTTTTTTCTAAAATCTGATAAAATGCACCCAATTCTTGTCAAACGGAAAGAAAAATAATATAAAAATGTTTGCATATCGTTTCCGATATGAACCCAATTTTGAGCCTCTGACACGTATATGCGAACTCTAAAAATGGCTGAAGAATAAGTTTTTCCGATGTACTACCAGAATTATCGTGTGTAATCACCTGACTCATATTATGTTCGATTAAAAATCATATGATCACGATAATTAGAAGTTTTCTCAACTATGGCGACAGTATGTGCTGCTAACTACTATATTCATATTCCCATCATATTGGTGAGAAGCTGCAGTAGTCGAACAAACGCGAATGAAGATGTGGCATTACGGAGTTTGGCATTAATAGGGAGTTTTGGCGTGGGTTAGCATACAGCAATCGTCATTTTTTAATCTCTGCGCTCGCGAAAACTGGAAATGTAACTCAAAGTGATGGCGGGCCCGCTATTCCGCCAGATTTAACGGGCAAATTACTATATATATCGCATGCTAATCAACACTGGGTCTTGCTATGCCGAATTTTTCCCAACTCTGGCAGCAGAGAGTGCTGCGAAATGTATAATCCCAAGATGCAACATGAAGTTGGTGGCGTTAATCTGTACATATAATTATCTCCATAAATGATATTAGTTATATTTATTTAATATAATGATTTTTATATAATAATATATAATACACAGACCAATAGATACTGGGTAGTTCTAGTCGAAAAAATGTGATTCAAGGGGAAGTGGCATTTTTGGAATTTACCGCACTCTGTCGCGGTAGCTGGAAGCTTTGTCCATTTCTACGTAACGTTTGTGCAAAACTTCTTTTTCGACTTCACCCGCTTTTGAAATCGATTTTGCTGTCGATTGCTATAACGCTTTGTAGTGCCAAAACTCCATAATAATTTACTCTGCCGCCACAGTTTGGAAATACTTCCACTTGTCATATTTCAATATGCTCTCTACGCCTTCAAATTACACTAATCACGTTTTTGTTTTCTCGTCATCTTCATCTCCTTGCCTCTCTCACATTGTTGAATGTGACCTGGAGGCCCTTGAAATCGAATCTCGACGACGGAGGATTTTCCTACACCAGAAAGTACATGCTATTGGCTGGGTCGAATTCAACCGCGGTCTGGAGAAGAATTCTAGCGGATGGCTGTTTATCGGCTCAGTATCGGGCGAATGCCGGACCAGTACCCTCACAAACGGGACATGGATCGCGCAAGATCATTCCTTCATTCTTCTCCACTTATCTTCCCTTACACATACACACACATCTACATGCACTGCACTTCTACACTTTTGGAGTCGGGGAACGTAAAACAGAGCTAGAATACTTCGCTTTGTTTACAAAGTCTTGACTTTTGTTCAGCAGTTACGGTGTCGTCCAATTGGGAGCTTAATGTCACTACCGTAGGTGTCATCCAAGCTCCTAGGTTGGTGAACCATAGCTGATTTTCGTCAACGGACTCTTTTATGTTAGGCACCCAATCTGACGCACCAGCGAAGGAGACACCTCCTCCCCCGGGATGTAAATAACACGCACCACACTTACGGAACTAACGACCTCGTGGCAATTAATTCGAAATTGTGGCAATTAATCATTTGACATGTTTCATTCCGGTGAGCTGACATGGCTGTTCCAGCTTGACGCACCTCTAACGTGGATCCGAAAACAAAAAATACTCGGTCTCTCACTCCAACGTGCCACACATCGTTTTACGACACGCTCACCGAAAGCATCTCAATAATTGAAAACTTGAAATAAAAAAGGATGTCAGTGCAGTTAAATTTATGGTTTTACCAGAATAATGCTGAATGAATCAAGCCCTACAACATAAACAAGAACCGAAGTCCAGACACATTTCTTGATAGTGTTCCAGGGCAATTATAAATGGCAGGCAATAGGTTTAACGTATATATAAACGAACTTTCTCGAAAGTATGAGAACGGCACTTACATCAATTTCATTCCAAGCCTTCAATTTGCATCAACGCAATCTCTTGCTCCGCCCCACCGTGCAGCAGCAGCCGCAGGCGCGCCGTGGGGCCGCGGGACGGGAAGTGCTGCGGAGGCTGCTCGGCGAAGGCGGTGCGTGGCCGCGACTATCTCTTATCAGCGGATGCGCGGTCCGAATTTCTCGGTAAGGCTGGGCGATTGGACGCAGAGGCCGGCCCGCACGGACGCACGGCGCGCCGCCGCCGCCGCCGCTGCCGAGCCTGTCGTCAGCGAAATCGGACGCCCCGCCGCGGCCCACGCCCCTGCCAAGACGCGACGCGGCCCTTGGCGGTGGCGGAAACGGGCGGGATGCATTACGAAGAGGCGAGCCTATCGGATCTCTTACGCCGGTTAGCCTTTCTGGAAACGCCAGATGATTTTCCTGTGGGAATGACACTTCGGTACTCCGTAGCAGGTGCTTCTGCATCGACTCGTGCGACAATGCGTGGGACACTGTGGTCACGCCACGTTTTTTTCTTGCTAGTTCCTTCAGCGAAGCTGGCTAAATATTGGATGGGAATGAACGAGCGCGCCGCAGCTTATGCAGCAAGGGAGAGAGTGCTGTTGTAATTAAAATTACGAAGTCCAACATAGCCTCTAGGATGGCACATGGGCAGCGTTTTAGCTTCCTGTAGTGTGGTCCAGGGTTCGATTCCCGGTCGAGGGTAAAATGGAGATATAGCTTTCCACTAAAAACGTCTCAGTTTCGGTAGCTGTGTGACGAAGAAAAGCGAAGGCAGGTGAAGTTAGCTAGCTGCTTTGAAGGGAATATGTGTCACGTTCGCCATATGTCTCTCTTACCATGCCCCAAGCGTAGGAATTAAAAACTAGGCACACGCATGGGGAACACCGGCAAAGTCGGGAAATCGACCCAAAATGCCAAATACTCGTACATACAATTCTAACCTACATCTGTAGTCGTGTTCACATGACTTCGCTATCTTAACGTCCAGCGGCGTGATACCAACATTTGAGTCCACGTTCAAGACGCCTAGACAGACACTTCTTACGAAAAGCTGATTTATTTCGCATCGAAAGTAGTATTTTAATCGCTATTTGCGCCTTTCCGTCATTCTATACCGATCTAGATAAGTGTCAACAAATGTTACTAATTATTTTAATTGCATCGACAATGTCAAGTACCTTCCCCTGTAACACATTCACTCCCTTCCTACTCTCTTTTTCACTTGCAATGAAGTAGGAGCAAAAAATAATTCTGCGGTCACTCTCGTTTGTGTGTGAAATATCTGCTTGATTGAAAAAGAAAATTAAACAAATGCTATAACATCATTCTAGCACAACGTGCGCATGCATGATGTTATATTTTAGCTCCATAAGCACATGACGTGCTCGCCTCGTGCATTTTAAATACTTTTCTGTAGGTGCGATATTAACCTATTAAGTACCAGCGTCCTCATTTGAGGACAGTGATTTTTTTTATTATTTCATTACATTATAAATTGTGTTCTTCACCACATTGTTTTTTGGCAACACCGCAAAGGTTCATTCAACAAATATAAACTTTTGTTATCACTCAGATGTATATTCTTGTAGTTTTTCTAGCTTCCTAAGTTAGAGCATTTTATACTTTGTTTGCGTTGATAAAAAATTTGATTATATCTACTTTTCTAAATTTCGTTGAGTTGATAAACTGACTACATAGTGTTAGTTTGTGCTCATACTTTACGAAGAATATAAAATTGTGCTGTTATATGATTCAATGTTTTCGAGACGTTGATATTTTAGTGCCGGTTCTCATATGAGGACGCTGGGACTTTATGTTATACAATTTTGTCGTGAAGTGAAGAATTTGTAAAAGAGTTGGAATTTGCATTTCATGTTGGTTTTTTCGCAATCGTGCCGCTAAATGTCGCATGATTGATCATGTGACTGCTTGATCATGCACTGCTTGGTCATGCGATATCTGCTTGATTATGTGACATCTACCGGCACGACTGAGAAAGACGCGATTTTTATAAAGCTGTCTCTCTAGGCCCGTCTTCACGATGGAATTTATCGCGGTATTACCCGGTTTTCTCGGTCGTGCCGCTAGAAGTCACATGATCGCGACCGTATCAAGCACTGCTTGATCATGCAACATCTATTGGCGCGACCGAGAAAGACGCGAAATGCCGCGATAGTTTTCATCGTGAATACTGGCCTTGAGAGGCAGCTTTATAAAAATCGCACTATAAAACTTCCAAGAATCTGCAAGAAAGAAAGAATCAGTTTTGTCTTCTCCAGCAGGATGCTGCCTAACGTAAGATTCGACAGAAAAAGACTCATTATCACGAGGATTGTTTATGCACAATATCAGCAGCCATCATGCAAAAGCAAGCCTGGCAAATATTGTACTAAATGCAATATTACTCTTTGTGTGGATTGTTTTGGTCTATTCCACTTCAGAACGTAGAGTAGATTTTTCTGAAATTACTTTTGTACTACAATCTTAGCTGAGTACAAGATCATTTTAGAAAATATGTTTGTAGTAGAAGTCTGTTCAATTATTACCATCAAGTCCTTTTTTTGAAAATATTCTACTAGTGTAATTGTATTTGCTTTGTTGATACATTAGAATAACTTATGTAATTCTGTTGTTTAATTATTTTATTTTATTTTTGTTGTAAATTTCAAAAGAAGTTACAAAAATTCGAATCCAGTGGGCATCAACGTTTGTTACGAAGAATTTTTATTACTGCGGAAAACTTCTTACCAAGTCCCAGCGTCCTCATATGAGGACAGTCCTCCACGCCTACCCAAATTAATTATTTGAATTAATTTCGATAAAATTAAATAACTAGCACTCAATTATGATGATTTTTGAATTTCATTAAAAAAACTGCAGTAAAAATAATTTGGGACTTAAAGGGTTAAGGGTTACAATAACAGAATGTTTGTACGTAAGTACTACATGTATAGAATGTCACAGCTTTAGTCCGCTCAGCAATACGGCTAATGTTAAAAGTTGCTCCTTAATTCGCTCAATAGAGAACCGGTGTGAACAATGCTTTATGAATGACGATGAACGGATTATTTCAGACTCCATCCGGCTAATGTGTGCATTAGTCACTAGGCGTAAGGTGATTGTGTGATTGTAGGCTAAGGCATGTTCACAAAAATATTTTGGCATGCAATTGCAGTGGAAATTATATTTTGCTCAAACTCATGGTTGTTTCGTGTAAATGGCGAAGGCCGAAGGCTAGAGCCTGGTCACCAATTCGGAAATGCGCAGCGAAGCTTTGACCAAGATATTGGGATTACGAGGTAGGCTATCGTGTAAATAGGAATTTACGACTGACAGAATGCTACTCGGAACTGAACACTTTGCCTCTCACTTGGGGTAACCAAACTGTTCTCCATTTGGGAGGACAGTCCTGCCGTGACGTCATTTGTCCTCTCGTCCTCTTTTTTACTTTAAATATCGTTTTAGTAAATTTGAAACATCTGTTGTTATTTACTTTATCATATGAAAAACATCTACTTCGTGTGTCTTTTATTGTTAATTTAGAATAGAAAACATAAAAATCCTTTTTCTGAATGTTGACACACGCACATGACCCACGCATGCGTGATAGGAATTATGTCTAGCGACTAAAATAAATAAAAAGAGGTGGTCAGACCATCTTCATCGGCACTTTGTGAACGCATTTTTTCACTTTAATTGCAAATGGAGAGAAGCAGAAATAGAACTGATATTAGTCTACATTAAATATTTATAAAAAACAAATGTGTTTTTTTAGTGTCCTCCCTTTTACATGAACATTGTTTGTTTTTTATCGATTTTTTTCAGAGAATACATAGATCAGTACATAAATAACTATACATATGTGGTGAAGACTTACATTCTAATTTACTTAAAATTACATTATAAACAAATTTGGGTGAGGAAGTCTTTTCCAGACACCTCTAAAAACAATCTATTCCTGAAAATTTTAGGAATGCCTGGTATGGATATTATTTTTGATTCTGGTTTTGTGATAGGGAGTTTTCCGAGTCTGAAGTCGATTAGTGTGGAATTTGAGGTATAGAGTGATAGAACTGGGTGGATATATATGGTGTTGTATGCAGTCAATTTGCAATTCTTCGTGGAGTTGTGAGTTAGTGACAAACCAAGGAGCATTTATGCTGGTTCTAAGAAAATGGTTCTGAACTATTTGAATCTTTGTAAGGTTTGTTGCGGTGGAGATCCAAACTGAGCAGGCGTAAAGGAGGAGTGGTCTAATGATGGTTTTGTAGATGGTTATGGCTGTTGGGAAGGGGAGATGAGAAGATCGAATAATCATGGGGTTTAGTTGATGTACCTTATTGTTTTCTTGTATTTTACTATTAATGTACTGATTCCAGTTCAGTTTAGTATCCATATTTAGACCGAGATATTTCACTGTACTATTTGAGGGGATCCAGTTAATGGGTTCATTATTAATTGTGAGCGGTGCTGGAGGTGTATAGGGTCTTCAAGTTAATATTTTGACAGCTATTTTTGTGGGATTTTCTTTGATTTTTAAATATGAAACCCAACTGTCTATAAGATTGAGATACAATTGCAGAGAATTTCTGAAATTTATTCTTGAATCTTCGGTCGGGAAAGCTGTGCATCATCTGAGAATTGGGCTGTTTGTATTTTGTTGAGTTTCGGAAGATCAGATACATATAAATTAAAACGTTTAGGGGATAGTGGTGATCCCTGCGGTAAGCCTGCACTTATTGGTCTCGGATTTGAATGATGACTGTTGACGGAGACTGAAAAGGTTCTATTGTTAAGATAGGTGGATATTATTTGAACGAGATAAAATGGGTATCTATCTTTGCTAGTTTGTAGATCATTGCTTTGTGCCATACTCTGTCATAGGCCTGGGTGATGTCAATAAAAATCCCGACTGTGTGCTTTTTATTTTGGAAGCCTGTGTGAATATATTCGGACAATCGTAAAAGTTGATGACTGGTAGAGATTTTCTCGGTGAAGCCAAATTGTTGTTTGGGGATTGCGTTTGTCTGAATCAGATATGCTTTTAAACGTGTCAGGATAGCTTTTTCAAATATTTTTGCAAGGGTAGGGAGCAGACTGATAGGACAGTAACTTTCGACTATTCATGGATTCTTATTTGGTTTGGGAATCGGTATGATGACAGCGTGTTTCCATGTTGTGGGAAAATATCCAATTCTGAGGCACGAATTGTATGTTTGCTATGAAGGTCAGAACAGGGGAGGAAAGGGTTTGACTACTATATTACTTATGTTATCATGCCCAGGATATTTTTTAATTGGCAGTTTGGAAATAATATTTTTAATTTCTTTGGGTGACATTAATTTAATTCTTGGATGTGGTCCGTAAATGGAAGTACTTGTTGCATTATTGATTACTTGGTGAGATGGGTGGTATTGTGTGGTGTTGGTGTACGAGAAATAAGTGGCGAAATTTTCTGCCTTTTGGATGGGAGTATATGCTTTTAAGAATTTTTCTTAAGTATCTATTTTGTGAATTGCCAAATTGTGTTGTTTTGTGTATTGAGAGACTGGATGAATTCATTATATTGATTATTTTTATGTTCCTTAATACTTTTTTCAAAATATTCCTGAGAATGTTTAGTTCGTGTTTGGCACTATCTTTTGTGAGGGCCCACACTCTTCTGGTTTCATTTTATTATTTATGATTGTTATGATTTCTGAGGGGAGGTTGGTATAATTTGCTTTCTTACTGGCATTTGTTTTTATTTCCGACTTTTGTGTTGTCGTTTGGATGATAGAATTTAGAAATGACACTGATTGGTCAATCTCGAGAGGGGTGTGTAGTATTTTAATTTTTGGAATTATTGAATTTAATTCTGATTGAAACTTAGGCCCATTGATCTTACAAAGTTTTGTTTTGGGAAATGGAGCGTGAGGGGGAGGAATTTGATGGGACGTAATGAGTATGGGTCTGAATCTAACTCAAATATTGTGGCAGCATTAAATTAAAGGGATGAGTTTGTTATTCTAATATCTAATATGTCGAGGTTCCTTGAATTTTCATGGGGGTAGTATGTAGGTTTCGGTGTTGTTATTACTTTCAATTAGGAGCTATTTATGATATGTGCCAGGTTTTTTCCGTCACAGTTATTGTTTTTGCAGCCCCATGACAAATATTTTGCGTTCATATTTCCGATAATTAATATATTATTGCCTGTTTGAAAGAGATTTCTGATGCTGTTAATGTTTAATTTATGATAGGGATAACAAAGACGACGGCAGGAGGCACACGTGTCCTAATAAATCCTAAACTACTCAACAAATTGCATTGTCCTTTTCCAAGAATAACAATGAAATATTGTTGCAAGTAACTATACCAACAATGTTTTTTTTGCTCTATCGTTTTTTGGAAAATTAAACTCAACCTCGTATGTGTGCCACGGAATGGCGAGCACATCGGGATAACAAAGACGACGGCAGGAGGCACACATGTCCTAATAAATCCTAAACTACTCGTCAAATTGCATTGCCCTTTTCCAAGAATAATAATGAAATATTTTTGTAATAAACTACACCCACAATGATTTTTTTGCTCTCATCGTGTTTTGTAAAATTAAACTCAACCACGCATATGTGCTCCGGAATGGCGCACCGTGCCGAATAACAAAGACATTCCAAGCCACATTATTCTTCAAAATTGAAGTGGCTTTACAAAGTATCAACAACAATACAATGCACTATGCAACAGTATTGTTTTCAAGATTTTGACTTCAGATACTATCCATAAAAAAATTATATTTCATTACACTAGGAATCCAAAAACCCACGGATGGAAAAACATAAATCCTAATAAATACCGAAGTACTCTACAAATTTCATTGTCCTTTTCTTACAGTAAAAACAAAATGCTATTCTAAGAAACTACACCAACAATGATTTTTTTGCTGTCACCGATTTTTTGGAAAATTAAACTAAACCACGTATGTGTGAACCTGAATCGCGCACCCCGCCCAATAACAAAGGCACTATACCAATCAAAAATATCCATCAAAATTTAAATGTATTTTGACAGCATAACGACAATACAATGCAATACGCAACAGCATTGTTTTCAAATTTTGACTTCGAAATCTATCCATAAAAAATTCTATTTCTTTACACTGAGAATCGAAAACCCCGCGGATGGAAGCACATAAATCCTAATAAATACTAAACTACTGCACAAATTGCATAGTCCTTTTTCCAAGAATAGAAACGAAGTATTGTTCTAATAAACAACACCAACAATAATTTTTTACTCTCACCGTTTTTTTGAAAATTGACCATGTATGCTTGAACCGGAATGGCGCACCCCGCCGAATGACAGGAATACTATTCCGAGCAAAAATACCCTTCAAAATCGAAATCAAATTCGACAATTCACAGTGAATTTCAGGAGAGCATAGCGAGTGTTTCTGAGGCAGGTGATAAAGAAAAGAGACAGAATCATCTACTGGTTACTATGACAAAAGGCATAGAAAGAGCAGCGGCATACATTGGTGTTGGAGTAACTAGCATTAAAATAATTTGTAAAGAAAATATTAAACCGAATGAAATAAGTGCTGACAGGCGACTTATTTTGCCTGGTAAGAAAAAGACAGTGACTCGTCACAATGCCGTGATAATTGACGAGTTTGATTTTATGCGTAATCAGAAATGCTCTGTGATTTTTACGTCCGTGAAAAGCAAGTGCCCACGGTATCGAAAATGCAGTCCATAATAAAAGAAAAGATCCATTTTCCTTGGGGAGAAAAGTCACTTTGGATGTTGATGAAACAGATGGGATTCAGATGGAGGTGTAATTCAAAACAAAAAGTGTTGGTCGAGAGAGCAGATATTGTAGATTTGAGAACAAGATATCTCATCCAAATGAGGAAGTTAAGGGAAGACGGCTCTTATCTATCGCTTGCTGACGAGTGACAAGCAGCGGCGCGCGACGTTTGGAGCTCCGGCCTACGTCATCCGGCAGGGATTTGTTGATGGAGGACTGTCTTGAGGCGCGAAGAGGGAACGTGGTCCACTGTGACATTTCATGCTTTTACAGTGCGTCGCAGTTCCAGAAACATAGGAGACCATTGAACGCCAGCAAACCTTCGTCGAGAGACGCCGCTCTAACGACAACAAAATGATAATATCATATAACAGAGTAAGAACAGAAGAGATGATTTCTGTTTGCAGTTTATAACGGAATTTGGGTTATGTATGGCATATACATATAACTTCCACAAATTTGTTCCATAATATTTTATTTTAACTTCGTATGTAATAAAAAATCGTGCCAGAAAGATATTTTTTCTACAGTAGCTGATAACAATAGGGTAAAATCAAGTTTATGTCAGTGCAATAAATATATTGCTTTTATATTTTGTTATGTATTGTATTATTTGCAATGTCCTAATATTTTATTGAATTGGCATAAACCAACGACGTGGTTCCATATAAATATCTCTTCAGCCTATCAAAGCTTCTCTGTAGGGTGTTGTACTTATAAGTAACACTTCACTGTGTACTATCTCGCGTCACACACCACGGTCATAACAAACCCGCCTCGGCCCATGCTTCTCACGGGAGATTGCAATCGTATTCTGCTAAGAGTTTCTGATTGTGCATAAGTCGTGTGCTTTTTGAAGTAAAAATGGCTCGTCGAAAAATATCGCTAACAACTTGCGAAATTTAGTTAATTTTTGACAGTGTCAGTGGCTGTACTTCTATGTCCAGTCTTGAAGATTCAAGCTAATTTACTTAAACATTATTTTCATCTGCGATCGATCTGTCCATCTTGATTCCGTTCAAGACACTAAACCTCTACGATTTAGCTGTACCCACGGTGTACAAAAAAGATTTCTTACGGATTTAAAATAAAATTAAAGAAAATAATTTTTTTTTCAGTTTTAGAAATGATTTTTATATTTTTACTTTCGCAAACCACTTTAAAAAATCTGAAAAATCAAACTTTTCATAGTTTTATATAGATGCAATATCCTCAAAACCTACTTTAAAAATATTGAAAATATTTTTTCGAAAGTGTAATAATTTTTTCAAAATCCAACTTAGTAATTGTTTTTCAAAAAGTATTGTGCAGATCTCTTTACAAGTGGGAAATAATTTTTTAAATTTTGAAACATTCTAAGTATATAGGCATTTTAAAAATCAAAGGCGGAAAACTTCGTTTGCACGCAGAAGGTGTGGAGTAAAGAATGAAAATTAGCAGAAAAAATGAAGAGTATCATTGTTGTTATGCTGTGAAAAGACATTTAATTTTGAAGGATATTTTGGCTTGGAATAGTGCCTTACTTATTCGGCGTTGTGCGCCATTCCGGTGCACACATACGAGGTTGAGTTTAATTTTCCAAAACTCGGTGAGAGGAAAAAAATCATTGTGGCTGTAGTTTATTAGAATAATATTTCATTGTTTCAATTTTCATTTACAATGCAATTTGTGGAGTAGTTTAGGATTTATTAGGATTTGTTTGTCTCCATGCGTCATGTTTATGATTTTCAGTGTAATGATATAGATTTTTTTATGAAAACAATACTGTTGCTTAGTGCATTGTGTTGTTGTTGATTCTGTGTTAAGACACTTTAATTTTGAATGATATTTTTCTTTCGAAGATTGTTTTTGTTCTTTGGCGGAGTTGCGCTATCTTGCGCCACATGCGTGTCATTTTGTTCAGTTTTTCAAAAAACGGTTAGAGCAAAAAAATCTTTGTAGATGTAGTTTATTAGAATGAAGTTTGATTCTGATTGTTGGGGAAGGACAATGCGAAGTGTTGAGTAGTTTAGTATTTAGTAGGATTGATGTGCCTCCATTGGTGTGTTTTTGGGTACCCAGTTAAAGGATATACAATTTTTTCTTCGATAGTATCGAAAATCAAAAACTTAAAAACAATATTGTTGTGTATTGTATTGTATTGTGGTTGATGTTATGTGAGGATAATTTGATTTTGAATTAGAGTTTTGCCTTGATGAGTGATTTTCTTATCCTGCGGGAGTGCGTTGTTCCGGGTGACTCGTGAGTGATTTTGTTGAATTTTGCAAAAAATTGTGAGAGCAAAAAAATCAGCGTGTGTGTACTTTTTAGAACAATGTTTGGTTCTGTTTGTTGGAAAAGGACATTGCGAAATATTGAGTAGTTTAGTTTTTATGAGGAATTGTATATCTTGAAATGTTTTTTTTCTTGACAGTAGTGTAAAGAATTATTATTATTTACAGGGAATATTAAATGTTGAATATTTCGAAACAACATTGTTGGATAGAGAATTGTTTTGTGGTTATTTTTGTGTCAAGAAAATCTAATTTTGCTGGATAGTTTTTTTCTACGAGCAGTTTTCCTACGCGTGGTTGTTGCGTCTGCCGGGGATTTCGAAAATTCGTTTTTTGTAAATTTTCGAAAAACGGTAAGAGCAAAAAAATTAATGTTGATATATTTGAAAAGCACAAAAATAGCACAATGTTTTGTATATGAAGAAACATTTTTTTGGCTAATTGGCTTTGCCAGCTTAACATTAAGCCAGCAAAACCACCAATTTTTGGAAAAACCGTTGGAGCAAAAAAATTAATTTTTGGATATTTGGAATGCACAAAAATAGCGCAAAATTCTGGGTATAGAGAAAATGTGTTTTTTGAAAATGGCTTTGCCAGCTTAACGGATGTCTTGTTGTGACTGCTTCGATAATGACGTTTAGAAAGGAACCATTTTGGTTTATATTTGGAGTGCTATTGGAGTGTCTTCTGTTGGATTCAGCGGAAGGGGGTTTGTGGAAGAGGAAGAGTTGATATGTGTGAAGTTATGAAGTTGTTGTGACACTAGGAGGAAGGGGACCTGTTGAGTGGATTGGATATTGCCAGAGGTTCCTGAGTCTGATTGGTTAGTTGATGATTTATTTGATATGGAGTTGGTACTTGGGGCATTATCGTTATTGTAGTATGTACAGGAGTTTCTTTCGTCTGCCATATGGGCACCACTACAGTTTTTACAAATGGGATTTTTGTTTTTATTTGGGGATAAACTGAGTAATGATTTTGGGAACAAAAAGCACAAATTATTTGATGGTTACAATTGTTCTTAGTGTGACCAAAATCCATACATCGTTGGCATTGCACAAGTCCCTGTGGTTTTTTTCTTCGCTCTGTTGACACTTTTAGATTACAGATTTGATTAATGGTTAGAATATTTGTCAATGGGGTCATTATCATTGCTGCTACAACGGGAATCGGGGCGTTGCTCTTGGTGAGCCTTGTGATTTTATTTAGAGAAGGGAATTTCGGCTTAATTTCCTGAAAGATTTCAAGTTTAGATATCGATTGATTGACATTCTTAAATACAACGCAGAAGTTCTTATTGGACGGTTCTTTATGGGTGTGGAACCTTCTCTGAGTTTGGAGAAGATATTTCACGATTTTACGTGGTCCGTGCTGATTGGGCATTATTGTAACTTTCTGATTTTTTAAGTCTGCTACGAAATTGGTAGAGATTTTGCTTTTTAATTCTTTTACAAACGTATTTAGATTGGGAATGCCCGCAACAAAAATGGGTGATATCCTATTAAGAGGGTCCGTTGACTCTCTTTCATCAATGTTTACATGACTAAATCTACTGTCTGGTAAGCTGGGACCTTTCTTCTCTAGGGGTCCAAATTTATTTTCGACTGGCACTTTATATACTATTTGACCATGGTTCTGGGAGGAGTCACTTGTACTAGTTTTAGGCACTGGGGCCTTTTTAAGTTCTGATCGCGTAGCACTATCACTCACTGACCTTTTGCGGGTGAACGTTGTTTCCTTGTTTGGGGGCTGGTCTGCCAGCTGGCCGGACTGTGTGTCCATAGTCAACGCACTGACCTCAGACTCCTGCTGTTGGTGTGTAGTTTCTTGTTGGATAAACATAATTTCCGGGGTGACACCGGTGAGAGAGATGAAAGATGCACCATCGGAGTTCGTTGTAATGGTTTCCGTACCTTGTAGGGTTTGTAAGGTACTGCTTCGCGCGTATACTGCTTCGCGCGTATACTGCTTCGCGCGTGTTTGGATCGATTGCGGAGGCCATTGGTCAACTGTAAGATGTTGCACTTCAACGTCCGCAAAAACAGAGCGTTTATGCTAAAGCACTTCACTGTTTATAAATTCTCAACTACTTGAAATGATCTTATAATCTAATTTTCACGAGAAACTAAGTAGCGGCGATATGCCGCGAAGCAGCGAGTGGCCGGGGCCACTTGCTGAGCACTGTTTTTCACTACCACTGAGCTGGATTCCAACGCGGTAGGCGATAACACTGAGCCACTACTGCACTTGAACTGAAAGGGCTGTAGCAGAGCTGCGGAGCACGTCGGAACTCGACTTCGGTCCGATAAGGTATGGTATTGTGACGTCATGGGTACTTACAGTGAACACAGACACGATCTTGCAGATATACAGTTATATTTAAAAAACAAATATGTACATTTAAATGGTTACATTTTAGACAATAGCTCTGATAGACTTACTACTATACCCTGATCGCGGTAGCGATCTTAAATCCGATTGAGAATCGGTTTAACCAGTGGCACTCGCCACTCCTAAATTCGATGCGCGCACAAAGCCAAGCCGGATGTCACACTCGGACACAAAGTCCTTACAGGCGCATCAATCCGTGATGTGCCTTGATCGCATAAACGATCTTAACCGATTGATGTGTGAGTGGTGGATCTCAACCACACGTCACTCGGAGCTCACACACAGCATCACTCCTACGTGACCGCAGCCTCATCTGGGCCACAAAGTTCCCACAGGCGCGACAACACGTGACTTGCCTCGCGAGCCCTGCTCGCCGCTGCACCGCCCTGGCGCAAAGGTGCATCAGCCCGAGGTCCTCACTCCTTCTCTAGAACCCGCCCATTCACTTCGTCTACTCCCTTATATACTTGTGGCTCACGTGACCACCTACGTCACGCCGCCTCCCCCCTGTGCCTCTGCCCACGGCCCTTTCTTCAGCCTTTGGGTGCTTTCCCTACGGAACGTTTCTTTTCCTGCTGTGGCGAGGCGATTTCCTGTTGGTAATCCCTTTTCGCCCGTTCCCAAATAGCTACCACGAGGTTCGCTTGCCAATACGTTTCAGTATGAACATTGTTGGCAACCCTACTCTTGCTAGCCCCTAGAAACTTCCTACCAACAGTCTGATCCTCGTTTATCACATAACTGCTATTCTTCATTTTAACTTTATCTTCGTCTTGCGAACCACCTCGTTTGGTCATCTGTGCAGTTCATCCAGCTTAAGTCGGAAGTGAGCTTCGAAGCTGTTCCTATGTTGGACTTGATCTACTCACTTTGGGTAATGAAAATATCCAATAGATAATTTGGGAACTAGCCAAATTCGATCATAAGTAGTAACATACACAATTGATAATATGGTGAAGATTTTTAATTCACATGTGTGATGATATGACGGAGGATTTTTGCTCTTTGGTTCCTAAATATAAAAAAAACAGTCTGTTAAAATAATGTTTTGTTTCTTCTCTCTAAAAATATTTAGAATTGAAGAATTCTTCCCTTCATCTTAACAATAATTTTATTTCTACTGTCCAACACCAAAAAGATGAAGTAAGTCATTCGGGTACACTTTCACATGATGCATTTTCAGGTGTCTTGTGACTGCATTTACTTTATTACAAACGCTGAAGTAAGTTCAAAATAAGGACCGAAATGGGCGTGTATTACAAAATAAATTAGTGCATCCAGTATAATGATTCATAGAACCTGGGCCAGAAAGACAATTCTTCATTTCTAAGGTGTTTTCCAGGGCATTGTGTACAGGGATGTGAAAACAAACTATTCATTTTTGTTCGATTATCTGACTTGTCGTGAACTAAAGCCCATTTTGGAACGTATGGACTAAATTATTGGAAGCTGACTATACTTCGATTTAATTGTAGTCTCCTTTGACAGTTAATCAGCTGTTATGGTGTCATCCAATTGGGAGCTTAAACGTCTTCACAGTGACGTCACTACGGTGACGTTTAACCTCGCGATTGGATGACATCGTAAGAGCTGATTTACGTTACGTTAATCTATGTTTAAATCGAGGTCCAAAAGATTTTCAAATGCTTTTAGGGGAAGACATCATCAACAGCATATTTACAATGCTTCAAAAAATTGCTAAGAAATGCTAAGAAAATTGCTAAGAAATTATACGGATGAGGAAAGAAAAAACTGTGAAAAGGGTGTTCAGAAAGGAGATGTTAAAATGGTTTCCAAGATACAAGAGAAAGAAAATCAGATTCAAAGTGGCCGAAGGAGAGAGAGAGTGAGAGAGAGAGAGAGAGAGAGAGAGAGAGAGAGAGAGAGATCACAGCGAAAGAATGGAGCTATGGTGCTACCTAGTTTATCTTAACGGGAAGAAAAGGAGGAGAAAAGAAGATCACATTGATTTGTCGTTTAGGATGAACCCTGAACAGAAAGTAAAGATGAATATCATCCTTCCTCTTAATATCCGTGAAATTGTCAGCCCTCAGCACCTCACCGAAAAGCACTGAAACTATTACCATTCTTTTGTAGCTCTTTTGTACCCATTTATTCTACAATAACATTCGTTTGTACCAAAAATCCTTTCAAGATGGTGGTGATGCCGACTACACAGTGGCACTGCCACCATCCTAAAAATAAGAAGCCATTCTAAATCGTTTGTAACTTGATTGTTCCGTATAGTTCCATCAAAAGTTTCGTTTGTATCAAAAGGTAATTAAGGTAGAGCCATTTTAAACCTTCGTTATGCGCGCATGGGTGGATGGGGAATGCATCCTTTGTCCATTACCCATTCTTAGTATACCCATTGCATTTTGAGAACTCATCTCGGCGTGTGATGAATGTACGTTTACGACATCTCTCGATACCCTGTGTTGAACTATTTTTCATCCAGTGGCAATGTTACCACCTGATAAGCCTGAGGGCAATATGTCACGTAGCCTCTTCTTCCTTTGGCTTGCGACTCGTGGGATTGCCAAACCCCGCGTCACGTGCATTTCGTAGAAAGACTTTGTGCCGTTGCGTAGTACACTGTTCTCACACTTTAGTTCACAACATACTACGTGTTTCTTGTTTCTATAGGTGTTAGAATGACAGAATGTATTCCCCTAATTTCATTGTTCTCGATTTGAGTGAACATTTTAATCTGTATGTGACAGATGGTGTATAAAATAAGCTTTAAGCTGACGATGTTGAAAATGCGTATTTCGAAGAAAATTCCGATTGTAATCAGAAGATAATGTTGAAGAAAAGTCATTATTTAGATACGGAGACAAAGTGAGGAAATATGATCTAGAATAATGCCATAATAATATTATGGAGGACACTTTTTACCCCATTTGTCTTTTTTACTTTCCTGTATACATACGTATATACGGATTAATATACGTAGTTATAAAGATGTTTAGTCTATGACGTAGTGTAGGGAATGTTATGTAATGCTGCGGAAAATCGATTTCGAGATTTCAACAGAAATACACGTTTTGCGGTCCCCTGATACCGAAAAAGTGGTTCTTTTCGAAACGTCCGTGTCTTTCTGTCTGTCCGTCTGCCCATCTGTGAACACTACTAGCACCTAAACCGTGCGTAAAATTTTTTCCAAATTGAAGAAGCCCTTGTCCATTTGACTAGAGTTGAAGCTTTAGGATTTTGAAAATCTTTCTTTAAAATTTGGAGGTACTTTACATGAAGCCCTCCGGACATTTTCAAAATATTCTCAAAAACGATTCCAAATTATCTTTGGAAAACGCATTGAACCCTTTCAGTCACATTGTCCCATAAGTAATACGATTTATTATTAAGCATTAAATTCTGTATATAATTGTGTGAAAGTTGTATGTACTACATTATTTTCATTTTTCCTTTTTGTGTAAAAGAATACCTGCTCATTGTTCTATCTCTCAATAGTGGCTTTCAATGACCGCTGCAGGGTAATCTGACGAAAGAGATTAAGAAAACTGCTAGTGGCTTTCGTTTACTTTATTGGTGCAATCGATAATTCTGGTGCAACAAACCGGAACAAACACGGCAGAAACGATTTACCAGGATCGTTCCAATTTTTGGCGGTGAGATATAGGGTTAGTGTGAAGCTCTCGCCACCACATTAAAATGAATATTTTTGGTACAAATGAAAACTCTAGTGAAACAATCGGGTAGAAAAGAGGTACAAACTTTTAGATTTGTTCAACTTTTTTACGTTGGTAGCGGTGCCGGTCTGAAGTTGGTACCATCATAATTGAAATTACCGAATCTTCTAAGTGGTTTTGGTATAAACTAATGTTGGTGTGGAACAAATTGGTACAAACGAATGGTAATGGTTTCAGAGGTTTTTGCTTTGGTGGCGGTGCCAACTTCTCTGACATTAAGGAGTTTTTTCTCGCCATAGCGGTCAGCATCATCGATCTTCTATGCATGCGCAGATGCACAAAAATGATGCGAAACTTGAACTGTCCACGCGCAGAATATCGATAGTGCTGTCTGCTAAGGCGTGCAAAGTCTCCCTATTAGAGAGTTTTTGCACCCTCGAACGTGAAGTATTATCGATCTTCTGCGCATGCGCAGATGCACTAAAGTGATGCGAAACTGAAACCGCGCATGAGCAGAAAACTGATAGTGATTCACGTTCGAGAGTCCTAAAACTCCCTACTCCCTATTTCCTGTATCTTTACCGTGGAGGAGTCGAATCGTAGGGACCTGTTCTGACAAGTACAGCGCAGCGGCGGCAGCCGGAATATGACCGTGGTCGTCGGTGAGCCAGCGGGGTCGGCCGGCAGCGCCGCCCCGGCCGCCCCTGACCCGCGCTCCCGTGCTAATGGATCGCTTCCGCTTGCGCCGCCCCGGGGCACCCTGCCTCCCCCCCCCGCCCCTTCCCGCTCGCTGGTCTTCCGCTACCCCGCCCCCCGCCACGCGCCTCCGCCGACAGGTTGCCGCTTACGGGAAGAGTGCACGTGTTTCGTCACTGACGAAGGCGCTCGGGATGCTGTCATCTCCGACGAAGCGAAGCGGGTTGCGCCTTTAGACGCAGTGTTGCAAGCAGGCCATGGTTTCGACAACGGCCTCAGCCCCTTCGCGGAACTACGAGCTTCTACGTGCTGCGTGATTCTACTTCTTAGTGTTACTAGCAATGCGATTTCGATCAAATTATTCTGAATGCACCTTTCTACTATCCAGTGTATTGCGTTACTACTTGAAATATACAGTAGCCATTTTTAGTAGTATACTTCGTTTTTTCTTTCTTGGCGCACGGGGGAGTGTCAATAAAATGGAATATCTCACGGTATTTCGCGTCGTTCTCGGTTGTGCCGCGAGTCGCATGATCGCGACTGTCTCGAGCAGTGCCGACGATCATGCGATTCCTGGCGGCACAATGGAGAACGACGCGAAATACCGTGAGATATTCCATTTTGTTGACACCCCCCCGTGCGCCAAGAAAGGAAAAACGAAGTATAGTATTTCTTTACGGCTCAATTATTCTTGTTTACAGTGTTGTACGGCAATGAATTGTATTCAGTGTTATTAAAACACTTATATTCAATGCTACAAAGTACATTAAAAACCCCTTATGGATAAAAAAATCAATGTTACTCACATGGCTATAATTTTTATTAAATTATAATTTTACAAAATCGTAACACGTTTACTAATTGAGCCGGTCTCGCGGCACAGGGGCTTGGTGCCGGAACAAGTATGCCGACAGTAAGGCTGTCGCTTTCAAAATCGCGTCTGGTATGAACGTTTTCACTTGTGTGTGTGGCATGAAGGACATATTCAATCTTTCGAGCATCACACCTTAACACGTCTATAATCCCTTACACCGACCGGTAACTTAGTGTGAGATCTGTGAGCAGTCTCCGTGTGCGTGATTGAGAAACTGGCTTCCTGTACGGATTAGGTCCACGGGCTACCACGGCCGTGTATGTAATGGTCCGGGAACGAGATGAACCTCAAGGCGTGACGTTCGGGAAGCGCGAAGGTGCTCTTCTCTGAGAATTGTCCAAAGGGAAGCGGTGGTCACTGTAGGAGGCCCAGGTAGGTCCTTCAGCGAAACTCGACAGATGCCGCTGAGAAAGGGCGGGGCAACACGAAAAAGGGAATGATTGCTCAAAAGAAAGTGAATTAACAAGTATGAGAACAGTTGTTTTTCACCACCAGCACCATTGGAGTAAATTTATGAGTATTTGTATTTTTGAACTGCGTTTTCAAAAAGTTGTTTAGCTTTCAAAATATCACGTTAATTACTTGCTTCTCACAATTTCAAATTCAATGTTATATAAACAACTTAATAAATAAATAGGATGTGAAAATTATACATATTTACGTATAAACTTAAAAACGTAATGACCACATACGAGTATAATTATAATCACTGATATTTTTGTAAAAGGCACACGTGTCAAACGATGGTTGGACATTCTGTTTACATACACTCACTAATCTTTGCATTTAAAAACATACGATCTTCGAAGTTTACAAAAATCGCTATTGCTTTTCTAATTGCAACAGGTGCTTGCTCGCAACACGAAACAACTATTTTGGATAGATTGCAACTCGCACAACGAAACATCTAAGATCAACTACACCAATTGCATATAGTTGGTTTTAGAAATGAAGTAATGAACAAAAGGCGGCGGATAAGAGCTCATTTTATTGTATTAATTTTAAATTATTATTACAATTTAGTGTTTACTGTAAGCTATTTTATAAGCGACAATTTGATGTTTATACTGTGGCCCACTGTTTTCATTCAAAGCAACATTTCCAAATTTGGTCAAATTAAAAACAGCGTTTTAAATTTATAGATTTTTAGTGACTTTTTTGCACAAGGAGATTATGAAGAAGTTTTCAAATACTGCTCCACATTTTTTTCTTTAAATTGATTGTAGGGGAAACTATCACTGAATCATATGGCGCTACAATTGTCAAGTGCTATTTTCACTTAAACCAAGCCTTTTGAATAATGAAGGGTACACATTTCTGACCTTTTTCTTGAAGATAGAGATAATAATGGAGGGAACAGTGCATTTATTTTTTTACCAAAACCATTGAAAAAACAAAAATTAAAATTAAAATAAAAAATATAACTTGTAAATATGAAAGCGAAAGTACTTGAAAGTAACAAATACTTTTGAAAACATATTTCTCTTTTCAGCAATTACTTTATATTTTAAAAAAGTTGCCATTTATTGAGGGTGCCGAATAGAAAGACTAAATGTATTCTCAAAATTATTCGTTTCTTTGAAGTGCGTTTTTAGTTTTAGAAACCGCGTTTATATTTTTGATGATTTTTATTTGTAGGAAGTTACTACGCAGTGTTGCTACGAACTCTTCGAAGAGAAAAGGCAAGAGCGAAATCACTTACCAGGTAATGGTAATGAATTACAAGATATGACAGTACTATTTATGGGATGCTGAATCGATTGTGTGAAGAGGAATATTACGATGAAACTCGCACTAATGAATTTAAAATGAGTGCAGGCAATAATAAGGCAGTTAAGTTATATGGTGTCTTGCATAGCAACGTAAATCTGAAGAACGTTACGGGAATGTGTAATATGGTCAAGAGAGAGAAAGAAAGAAGAAATATAAATCTTGTTGAATAAGTACTGTTGAATAAGAACTTGATAATGTTCGCATGACTCTTAAGACGCTAAAACGTGTACCATCTGCAGAGTAGAATATCAGCTTGTGAGCACATCACTACAGCTTCAATAAGGCACCTACGTAGTAGCTAAACTTCATCCCAAAATAAAGCTGAACGGGCCCAAAATTTGTGTTAATTTTTATATTTTCAGTCTCGAGTAGCTGCAGTGTGAGTGTGGTTTGGAGTATGTAACAGAAGATTCATAGACAAAATGTTCTGGTTTACAGTCGGAACGGCGCGCCGTCAGGATTTTCGTCATCAGTTAATTAGCTGTCTCGACGTCGAACACCGCCTAAATGAGGATTGTAGAGGCTGGCTGAACTGATCGGTTATTTCCACGATTTCCGCTGAACAATCCCTGTCGGATGATCGAGCATCATTCCAAGTAACGGGCCAAACTGCACGTGTTTTTTCTTCTCCATCCAGTCTTCATTTTCATCTTTGGGATCAAAGGATGACCCGATCCGTCATCTTTTCTTGGTTCATCGATCGAAGAAACTTCCGGAAAGCGTCAGAGATTCACGATGCAGTGACCAGCTAGTCCCTAGAGGCACGAAGAGTCCCTAGAGGCGCTACGTATATCATGGTATCATAACTGAAGAAACGAAAAACATTTACAACCGAAAGGAGTACGGCGCTAAATAAATTAAATCTAAATATGTTACATCCCTTGAAGGTGAAAATGTTACAAAACTTACTTGAAACGTTACGTGAAACGGTCTTCGTTAGATAAGTTTTAATGTTTTTGTATTTGTTGTTCTTATTGTCGATTCTAATGCTAATTATTGAATGTGTAAAACTACGTTACTAATTTTCGAACTTTTAGAAACAATTTAAGAAATTTAGTGTGTTGCATGCTTCATCAAAAGCTCACAATGCAACGATGAAAATTTTTTTGTTGTAAGAGCTGATGCTCGTTGAAATGTTTAACTTAAAAAAAAAAGTAGAACATTCAGATTTGATAGCATTTCTAGCGACGATATGTCAATCTCCCCTCTAAATTCCATTATGGTCATGACAATAGTTTGCGCCGCTTAATGTCTTTTCCGTCGGGGTTTCCCGTTGAGCCGCTCGTTGAAATCTCCATAAAGCCGCTTGACTACGAGGTGCAGCCGATTCGCGCGTCGTGTCCACGTGGGGAGCCCGGCCCATCCGAGGCGTTGAGAGGAGCGGACGTGTTGTCCCGAGACGGAAGAGGCTCGTCGCCAGTGCTGCAACAACGGGCGTGACGCCTTGCGCCTGACCGCTTGTACCTCGGCGGGGAGGGCGGGACTGGCGGGGCGGGTGAGGAGTCCCCCGCGGTGGCCGCTGGGCGCGCTGGTGGACGGCGCTCAGCGCTCAGCGACTCAGCGCACTTTCTCATTCTGGCCGAGAGCAGACGAGACGAGACGAGCAGGCCCAGGACAGGGCTTTTGCGTGGGCAACCTAAAACAAGAGGGGGCACCATCATTTCTGAACACACTTTTCTTTTAAACTGTTTTTTTACACATAACATACATTACTAGTAAATATTGCATTACAAATAGCACATTACAAAGAAATGAAATTATAACTTTAATGATACAATGAATAGAAACAATTGATTTTATGTTTAACCATTTTTAGAGTTGCCAGAGCTTAAGGGAGACTTTCCCAAATGTCGTATGATATTCAACCTCATTTAACCTCAAATTGTCAGGTTAAGAAGTGAAAATCAGGAACTGAACATATTAATGGGTTGAAATGATTTAGGACATTACAGTAATCCACAGCTTTTTAGCACTTAGGATGCCTTAAAAGCCCCACAACAAGTTTTTTATGTGCGAAGGAAGCAATGACGAAATATTTTTCATGTTATAGTACTTTTGAGAGGATATATAATAAGAAAATTGTAATTAAAATGATGTCATTTATGAAGTTAATATCTGAGAGAGAGAGAGAAAAGTTAAAAAGATATAACTGTTAATGACGTACAAAGAATATAATTATGAAGTAGGTAATTTTAAGTTAAGTTCTTTTTCATGAATTGAGGTGATGGAGAAATCATCTGGTAGGATTACCAGAGACTGATGGATTAAAAATTTAGATTGGAATTTTAGTAAATAACTTCACGAATCATTACATATAACCCCTCCGAATTATCAGAGTGAACAATGTAACAGATTTAATGTTTCTTTAAGTTTTGATAATTAGAAAATCAAAGGGAAATTTCTGACTTCAAGTTAATTTTAAAGTGTATAAATTGAAAAAGTATTTCTTATTTATAATCTTTAAACACGTAACATAAAAAAATGTACAAATTCCCCTCGACTACGAAAAACATACATTTCGAAATTCTTTGAAATTTAGAAGCGAATGTATCAGGATTTTGTTCTTAGAATATTAGACCAGTTTTATCATCTCCGCCTCTGAGGTTTAATTTTATATTTGCCATCATTCATTATCTTCTAGCAGCTGGATTTGTTCGCGCCAGTAGAATACATGTAAAATACAATTTAAGTTAGTGAAAATCGTATGCTACTTAAGAAGCCGAGGAGTGTTTAGATGCATTTATATTCGTCAGTGGGTGTGCAGGACAAGGAGGACAGTGACAAAATATCAAAGAAAAACGAATTGAACGTTTGGCTCGAAACGCTCTGCTCACAATACAGTGCGTTACACAAATAACTTCTTTAGTCACTGTAGCCTTTTATTCTGTTATTTGTTCTTCTCGCGAGGTTTGAAGAGACACGAGAAAAAAGAAACGTCACGTTTTCAAATGAAACTCTTTTCAGAAGAGCCATTAAATGCTGAAGCGTGACCGCGTAGTCACCCGAGTATTATTTGAGCACCAAGAACGCTTCATCTTATCTGGCAGAAAAGCTCTTAAATTTCACCGGCAGACACGTACATATTTAACATTCGTTTCCACAATAATTTCTGCCTCAAGTGCATTGTTCGCACTGAGTGCACACGCAATTTTGAACTGTTTTACACTTCCCAGTTTCTTACTTACATACGTATTTGGACGTATTTTAAGTAAATTATAGTAATTCCTCTCAGAGAACATTTCCATCTACGAACGATTCGTATTGAAAAAAAATAATGGTCTCTTATTTATCGTGATATAAATGCTCTCACGTTACGAATTCTTGACGAGCAGTTGCAGTATGATTATGTAGTTATACATTTTATGTAACGAAACTTAGTAACATAAGGTCTTTGTAAGGTCTTTACAAAGTACATGACATCCTTTGGCTGTGAATTAAATTTGAGTATGTAGGACTTAATAGTTCAATGACGAGTAAGGATTTCAAAAGGCATCATAATAGCCGTTTTCTAACTGCATGTTGGAAATAAAACTTATGGAAATTCCACTCTGTCATGCCAGTCTTGTATAAACATGTCTACGTTATATTCTGTAAGCGCAGGGATTAGTTACCAAAGGATGCGATTCAAACAAGATTAAATGTATATTCAAATAAGAATTATTAATAGTAGTCGTGCATTTATATTTAGAAGATCTGTAATTGAAACAGCCCTCTCTTGTTGCGATGGTTTTGAACTCATCTTTATTCTGAACACATCTTACATGATCAGCAATAGCATATTCATTTATATATAACTGTCTCTCGATTTGAAGTCAAAAAAATGTTTAAGGAAAAACAAACTTTTGGATTTTATGTTTGTGTTCGTTCACTTTTTTGCCATTCGCATGTCACATGTTAAGATTGGTCTTCACAAAATTAACTAAAAGCTAGTGTAATGAATATAAAAGATAAAAAAGGCGAAGCCCCTGGTCCAAGGGGGAGGTGAAGGTGGAGCTCCACCTATTCGTTTCAGTCAGCACAAAGAGGAGGCTATGTGGCGAGCACAACGTTCTGGCTGCCTTTCCCCCCAGGAAAGATCCTGCTAGTCACTTGGAAAGGAGGCTGAATCAAACTAAGAGCCACTCTGAAAGGAAATCACTAGATAAGGATCCCAACCTACGTCGGGATATACTATTTTTGTAGTGTATATATAATACTATACAATATTTTTCTTTCAATAATTACTTAATTCCAACATAAATTAATATTTAAATCAATTTTGTCAAATAAAAGAAGGCAAAAAACGAAAACTGTACGCCTTTTGGGGGTGGAGCATTGTCCCCCCTGGCTCCGCCACTGTCTTCGCGAAGCCCGCCCGCCCAGAGGGCCTGGCGCTGGGGCCATGGCGATGCGGCGGCGGCGCAAATCACGGCGAGAGGCGCGGCGCGGCGCGGCGCGGCGCCGCAGCGCCGGCGGTGGCGGTGGCGGTGGCGGTAGGGCAGGGCGCGCGCGCCGTCGATGCCGCCCGGCGCGCACCGCAATTATCACGCACTATCTGCGCTTTATGGCCTTTTGTTGCGGGGCCGCGCCGCGCGCTCGCCGCGCATTAACAACGTAATGCGGCCTAATTGATTACGAAAAGCAAACCGGCCCGCGTGACCCGTGTTATTAAATGGAAGGGGTTTCGGCTCGAGGATTCTGCTCGCCTGCTCGCTAACCCAGACGCCCTCCCACTCGCCCGCCCTCCCATTTGCCCGCCCTTCCGTTCGCCCTCCCATCCGCCTGCGCCAAATACAACCGCCTTCATCCTAAAGCATCATAGTCGCCTTCGTCAGTACAGCCATTGCCACCTTTACAATCTCATCCATACAGACGTCGCAATTTGTAACGCCGGCCGCCTTGTGACTATCACCGCCTTGTGACAGCGACCACCCTCCACTTAGTTCGTTACTATTAGTAATCTTTATTTCTGACATCTCATTCGTACAACTCAAAGCCTAGCATCTAGCAAACTGGCTTTATACTTTTAAGTTCAAACCTGGGATTGCTCCAAATAGAATCCGTGGTGAACAATGCGGATTCGTGTCTGGTTTCCATGGGGTTCTCCTATCTTCTCGTTTCTTGATTGTTTCCCATCATCATCGATCTATGAATTCGTTTATCATCCTCAGAAACCACTGGCAAGTTCTAGGACCATAAGAAAGTCGCCATTACCTTATTAACGATCACTGTAATTTTGACCGTTATTTCAAATTGGCCACCCGCAACCACTGCAATCACTCCTACCTTCATCAACTCCACCTCCACCTCCGCCCTCACCACAAAGATGGCCCAGCTACCTCCCCCGCCACCTCGAGGATCACGGCCGCCTCCCAGCCGCAGTCCCGTAACGCGCGCGCCTTGCATCACCCGATGCTAATGCGCTTCGCGGAAGAGCGCGGCCGCGCGCGCTGTGGGAACGGAGGGCTCCGCCTTGCTCCGGCGCGAGGGGCGCTTCGGAATATTGTGTTCCCGCGCCCGGTAAACAGTATAGTATTACTACCTTTTTGTGTTTTCTCCTCGCGAGATTCAGCAGCTGATGCCCCGCCGCGCGGCGGCTCGCCGCGGTTTTGGGGGCGATTCGAGGAGCGTGACCGGCATCGCGCCGCGGAGCGGGAGCGTGGGGAGCGTGGCCGCGGGGCGGACGGGCGAGCGCGAGCGAGGAGAATCCCAAAAGGCCACGGGACGAGTTATGGGGCGAAATTAGGAGCTCGCTTTGAATTTCCCGCTGCCTGCGGCTTACGACGGTAGCGCACGCGAGGGCAGCGTTGTTTAGGAGTGACAGCCGAGAATGGCTTCGGGTGTTGTGCTGGCTGTGGAAACTTTCAGCTGGTAATTACAAGTGGACGGTCTGTGGCAGGTCATAGTACCCATGTTGCTTCGTGTGTATAATGAGAATGAGAATGTCTAGTGACTGGATGGGATAGAAAATACGTTTCATGAGGTGTCTGGTGTCTGTTGCTTCTGGCGAAGGGAACTTGAGTCCATGTTCCCAAAAGAAGTTATCACTCACAATATCGTGAAAATAAAATATTTACAAATCATTTGTTTCAGAACATCAATTCTTCGTATATCAGTAAATAACCTGCTTTTCTTGAAATTTTTATTTTACCAGAATGTTTAAGGAAGTAAAAAGACTAGCAAATTCAGGAACATTGACCACCAACCTTGCGTCAGTCAGACATATTTATTAGAGTGCATACTTTGACAGAAAGTATTCTGAAAACTGTCCAGGTATCAGTTTCATTCTACGAAAATGTGACAACAGCACATCGTACCAAGATGTGAGATAAGTGTGCTAAAAATGATGGCTCATAAGAAATATATATTTTGGGGATCTACGAAAGAACAGTCAAAACGGGTTGTGTATGCCACACATGGCGAAGTAGAAGACGTTGAGGAGAAGCTTACATTAACGTGACATACACTGAAGCGAAAGTACAAATTCTTTCATGAAATTAACTGGGCAGCAAACATTAAATTCAAGGCACTTGATCAATGTAATATTACCAATTGAATAAGAATGATGATGAGAGTGTTTGCGCGGGGGCGAATTATAAACTTATTGGTTGAATTACAATGTCAGGGATGAATGATTATGGAGCAGATATGAACGATGCTACAAATAAGCCGTTATCTCACATTGTTACGTGAATTGTAGCATTGTAAACCCTACAGTAACAGGTCCGTTTCAGGACACCTGTTTCCTGAAATGGACATTGGGCAAGCAGATGAAAAGGCAGGTAAAAGTTTCCTAACGTTCATTCATAGATATAAGCGACATAACAAAGATGAGGTTAGACGAACTTGCATCACTCCGTTGGTGAAGTTTCGTTTTTCTTCTTCGTGTGGGATGAGCTTTTCCTTGCAGAGAGTCCCTATTGGTGAAGACACGATAAAATTAACTGTGATCACACCGTGTTTCATTACTAAACTACACCAAAGGTTACAACAGACTCGCTTCATTACAGGAGAGCATATCGCGTAAATCGAGGACAACACGGCAGGATCATTCATCATACTAATGAATCTCTGTGTACGATTTCTATCTGCTGTTAAATGATAAGTGTTACAAGGACGAACTCCCACTGTCTTGAAAACATCGTTCAATGTGAATTCTCTCTCCTACTGAAAAATTCTAGATTTTGTTGCTGGTGGATGTTGGCGTATTGGACAAACAAATAAACGTCTTCGTTGTACGGAACTTACTTTCGTCTTTCATTCTTGGGTCAAAGTTGAAAACTTTCTCACTTACGTTTTCATAACTTTTAGTAAAATATGCGTGACTGAGTCACGTTACACAATGTTAGAGTTGTAAGAACATCCGTAAATTCATAACAAGGAAAGCTATTTAGGTAGTTAGCCCATAATAATCATTTTGACATTTCCATTTCTAGAATATCTCGTTGAGAGGTTCTTTATTACAGAACATATCGTCTCGGTGTAACTAACCATTTTCGTAATCGACTCATCGTGAAACCTCCCTTTGCTGGAACGTACTTAGTGTCGGCTGCTCTCTTGATGGAGCAGAGCGGGGACGTGTAGGAGGACTGCGGGCCGGACCGCGCCGCGCAACACCGCGCACCTGGCGGATCGATCTGGAACTAGAGTTAACGACGCTGGACCGCGAGCCGCGTGAATTACCGCCGCCAGCCCTAACAGGAAGAGTCCGACGCCGAGGTCGCCGGTTCTCGCCTTAATAATGACGCGGCCGCGGCGGCGGGTTATGATGGAGGGTGCGGCGCAATCGAAGATGCGAAGGATGATAGACGTGGAGGAGATGGGAAAATGAGCGAGGAAGGCGGAAGAGGAATTGAGGGAGGGAAATGTGAGAGTAGAAAGATAGGAAGGATGGCGTAGAGATAGAAGGGGAATAATTTGAATCCGCGGAGAAATGATAACACGAGAGAAAGAATGAACAACAACGAAGAAAATCAGAAAAGAAAGTGGCGAAGGGGGAGTGCAATGTGGTCTTAAATCAGGTGCACGGAAAGAAGTCCTCAGAGACGTTACGACCAAGGAATATGGGAGACCAAAACGAGTATATTTTTAGATCTTTGGAATATTGTTAATAATCACGTACTGTAAACAAATATATTAGTTTCATGAACGTTTCATCATCTACTTTTAGTGGAAGTAGTAGGAACTGTGGAACCTTGCTAATTCGGATATTGATGTCCGATATTTTAATTTCCTTCATGTCTCAAATTCCATTGATTCCCCTTCATCTTCCGTATGCCCATAGGTTGTCTCAAACGTAGATGATTTGATGAGTTTGACAGTTCTGTTTTTTTCACATTCATTTTAGAGAACAGAGAAATTTCGAGGTTTCATTGCAAAGGTACCTACAAAACACAATTTGAAAATACCATTATCTATCTATTTCTATATTTAATTTTCCTGACCCTATTGCAATTTTATTTCGTTAATTGAGCCAGGGCACTTATGCCCGAGTTCGACCAATATTACGCGCCACCCCCCGATAAGGGTTCCATCCCCTCTCAGCCTGAAGAAATAACATATTTAAAACCGCTTCAGAGTGGATGGACCCTTTAAAGGAAATTAAGCGTGCGGTGCGAATAAGGGCCGAAGGTTTCGACGTCCCACAGAAGGGCGCACTGCAGCGTGGAGGCGATGGCAGCAGTGAGGCGGCCGGGGGGTGGCGGGGTGGAGGCGCTGGGCGGGACCGCGCGAGATGGATGGATGGCGGCGGGGTTAGGGGCCGCCAGGGCGGGGCCGCGGCCGCGCTCGCGCACGTGGGAGGCGAAGGTCGGTCCGCCGCCCTCGCCCACGGCCGTCCCGCCCCGCCCCGCCCTGCCCCGCTCCGCCTCGCCACGCTCCCCTCCGCGATGGGAAACGGAAGATGGGACGCCGCGTCGTTCTACGACGAGAAAGCGCGTGATGTATGGGGAACAGCTATCCACGCGTGCTGGCTTTGCAAAGGCGGGTGATAGATCACCCTCATTTGTAGCAGACGTATTTGTAAAATTTGATTGCATCCTCGAAATTTTATGACATGTTGCAGTGCAAGTTTCTTAATGAATACAAAGCTCGTGGAAGAGTGAAGTTTCGTGAATTTGAGTAGTGTTCGTCGTACCTCCTTTGTTATTTATTTTACATACATAAATCTTTCAACATAGCATTTAGTCCATATCAATTGTAAAATAACAAACGACGCTTTTGGGGGATTTGATCAAATCGAATCCAATGGATTTGTGTGTTCAAACGCACAGATGTGGAAGTCTGCCAGGCTATGATGATACGGCGATTTGGTCAGCCTGGTACATCCAAACGCTAGTATGTGATGCCACTTCAATTTAAACGGCTTGCTGCCAGGAACAGGCTATATTTTGCCATTAAGAGAAGTTTGTCCCTGAGGAAAATAATTTTTCAGTTTTTCGTAAATGGAAAAAAAATTAAAAATGGTTTTAAACACATTTTAAACAGTTTTGAAGGTGATTGTTCAAAATCTTCTACTATAGTTCCGTAATGGACCTTCTCACCGAAGAAAATCCTAAAATGTTTACTCAAATTGGAGTTCTTTAATTTTTAACAAACTCAGAACTCTAGACTTTTATTTCGGTCTATTTCATTCCTAGAATTTAATTCATAAGAATTTCAAGTCTATACTGTGAGTGTTGTGCCATTACAGCTCAAGCCATTTTAACATGCTGATCTTAACAGCTGAAGGAGGTCTTTCATTTATACCACATTCTCTGACGTGCGTAATACTTCGAAGACAATTCAAGTTGGCGTCTCGTCTTTTTTACACGATTTCGAGCGCATCTGAAACTGGGAGGGCGACACGGGTAGTCCGCCTTCGTCGGGGGGCGAGTGGTTTCTCTGCGCACTGTACTAGAGAATAAGACCGCATCAATCGTGAGAAAGACTCCACGCCCGCTGCCTTGTTAGGGATACGCCGGATCGAAAATTTATAATTGTGATTGTCAAAGTTAATGGTCGTGTCAAACGATATAAATTTTGCTGGAGTACCTTTGTCGAGGGAACCGTTATCTGAATCCTTTGTCTTAACTTTTCGTATTGTTCCTAAGAGCAAACCTTATAGCAAGCTTTAATTTAAAATGTCATACAAGGGCAAGATATCTAGGCAGAAGGAACATTTTATTTATTTCTTTTACTATATCTATTTTATTTCAAAATGACTTCGAAGACATCTAATTTCTGAAATAAATAACACTTCTTTAGTTGCACTCCTACTCCCTTTAGTTCCCTCTCTTTTCACTAACATCAGAGTTCATAATGTATAACAACATCCATATCTTAATTAACCTTTGTTTGAAAACTCGACGTTGTTACATTTTTGCATGAAGAATAAAATATCCCATTTGGCTTTTTGTTTCCTGAATTTGATTCTGAAATTATGGTCATCTACACACGTATGCTACTTCGAAACAAATCCACTTTCTGGTCTGATTCTTCACGTGAAAGATTTTTTTTACAGGTTTATTACTAAAGACAAATTTTCTGCAAGATTATTACTTCACCAAAGTTGTGTCTTCCCGTTTCCAACGTTCTGAAACGGAAACTTCGTTTTGTCATGTAACTTCTCTACTTTTTAAAATAGGACAAACAACGACGCGTTCCTACATTTATTTTGAGCATGCCACAATAAAATGCAAATTTTTCTCGGTTCCTGTACCATGCGATTCGTTTGGTAACCGTTCGTTGGTTTTGTGTAATTGGATAGGAGAAACAAAATGTGTTGACTTTTCCGAATGCCCAAATGACCAGGAGTAACGAAATAGCCTCATCTTCAAAAATAGAATGTAACTGTTTGCTGTTACATACATATTATATATCACATACAATTTGATATTTAATGGTCTGTGAGAATACAGATGAGAATGGCATTAGTATGAGAATTTACCCGAGAACAGATGCTGCAATGCTCACGAATGTGGATTACGCCCCCGCCACTACATCACTAACGCGCGTCCTCGCATGCTAAGGGGCTGGCGAGGCGCGGGCGTGCTGAGCATGACGACGAAAATGCACTACCTTCGGTGATACTCAGGCGGATGTAATAAATAAGAACGGGGCTATGCACCGACTTTTTACAAAGACGCTTTATAAATAATGTAGATTCCCTCTCCTACCACACCATCACCTTGCTGCGTTCGAGCTCTTCTTTTTGTGTACCTCCGGGTAGCCAGAGAGTCCATTATGATCCACGTGGCAACATTGTATAACGAGATTAAAAACGTCCCGCTCGGAATACATTACGTGACGTCACGAGCCGTTTGTGTGTGTGTGTGTGTGTGTGTGTGTGTGTGTGTGAGCGTGCGCCCGCGAGCGTGTGCATGCGACCCACGCGTACATGGGCGCGTGCGTGCGTGCACGCGTGCGTGGGCGCGCGTCTGCGAGTGACGTGCCGAGCGGGCCCAGCCGGGCCGGGCCGGGCCAGGAGCGGCTACCTGATCGGGCGGCGGGCGCGGGCGCGGGCGCGCGCCTGCTGCTTGTCGCCCGTGTCGCTCGCGGCGGCCCGCGCCTGCCGCGCGCCTCGCCCCGGCCGCGCCGCGCCGTGCTGGCACCGGGCACCGGGCCCGCGGCGCCCGCGGCGCCTGCAATCCCAATACCCAGTTACTTTCTTTTGTTCCTGTCGGGGCAGGTAGCGTGTAGAACAGCACTTTGCGATTAGCATGATTGGATTTGGCAGATCTGAAGTCGGAAATGTTCGATTGATTGATTAGCGATTCCGAGCACGTGAACGGCTAAGGTCATAAGTCCCGTAAGTGTATTGCATGTGTTTTCCTCGGGAGGTGCGGTGATCTTTCCCCGCTGAATGGTGATATCTGGCGCCGACCTACCCGTCGGTTAGCGGGGTTTCTTCAACCAGGGATCTCCCAGCAGCGGCGCACCGCCCCAGCCGGGACAAGTTCTAAGCTCCAGACTGGTGTCAGTGCATGTGTGGTAGTGTAATACATGCAAGTGTGTATGTAAATGCTGATAGAACTAGAGGAACGAAACGTGCGGTCACGTGCGGCCACGTGCGGTCCGTGGCGCGTTTGTTAGGGTACAGCTACTGTTAGGGTATGGCTCAACATGAGTTGATGTCCTGAATTACTTAAGCCGGTGGAAATATTCCATTACCAATTCGTTTCTTTTATTAAATTTTATCGTCAGAATTGTAAGAACATTCATAATAAGACTTCATTTATTTATTCACTTATTTTTGTTTATTCATTTGGGTTTAGTGACAACTGCTGAAGTCATTTAGACCAAAAAGTAATTATCTAACGGGTGAAATATTACGATAATTATTTTGTGAATGATGATGGAATGCAATGAAGGAAGGAACGGCAGGAGAGACGGTAAAACCTCGAGAAAACCTACTGAGTTCGCTTTAGCCACCAAAAATTCCACATAAATTGGCTGGAGGTCGAACCTGGAACCCTAGAGTGGAAGATGAAGGCGCCAGACATTACCCCACCAACTGTCTTCAACCACTGATTCGAGGAACGTTAAATGTAGTTAATTTAAATGCCGAATAGAAATAGTTATAAAATGTTAATGTTTTTTCTACAGGTGACTAAAAACAATTTTCGTTTTGCAATGTTCCTTCATAGGAAAATTAGAAAATGGTCACACTACAACTCTTGTACAGCTTGTTTTGGGTACACATCCTTTAAATCGACAGTGGCACATCAAAATTCTCATTTCCTTATTATTTTAATTACATAAGAAACAACTATTCAGAATTTTTTCTTTGAAAACTTGTTCTGGGCATCTAGCTTTCGGACGTCAAACGTAATTAAATAAGAAAACTCTCAGCACTTCTTGCTCTTTATATCCCCTCTATACTGACGAGAGTTGTCAGGAGACTTCAATGAGGGAAGAGAACAATATCCTGGCATGTAACTTAATTTATATTGGGGACGACTCAGAACACATTTTAAGTTAACAGGGACGGTTCCACTTTCTAAATAGTTTCAGAAGAACTAGTTATTCTAGAAAGCAAATTAATTGAATGCGGGAAATAAAGAAAACAGAAACAAATTATTCAAGTCTCTTTTTACTTGGAGAAAATGGTTTTGCTAAACATGCCTTCTTTTTGTTGTAGTGGTATTAGTTTGTACTTACGCGTTCAGTATCCAAATTTATTTTAATCTCACTTAACGTGTGATTATGACTAGGGAGTGGGTTGTCAATGCGCGATATCGAGCCTTCTGATTACCGTGTTAACGAGACCACTCGACCAATCTTGCGGGCTTTGTCCCGGCGCGCCGTGCAGTGCGGCGTGCACCGCGGCATGCAGTGTGCACGACGCCGACGCCGACCGCCAAGTTGTGCTTAGCGCTGACGGACGCGCTCCCGCTGCCATTCAGTTCCTTCAAGTATTTTGCATACAACACCATTTACACATACAATATATTTATAAAATTTTATCCCAGTTAACACTCGTGTTTTTTAATCATTGATGATAGCCTACAAAATTACTACAGTTTCTAGGGCTCTTTTCGTTTTTCTATTGCCTATTACGTGCCTTCGTATTAATATTATTATTTAACGCATTCATTAGCACTTAGGTCTGTTGTTACTTCTGTGGATTCCTGTTCTTCTCAAGGATTTAGGAATCTCAGACACAGTCCAGAGCATTCGCAGTTCTATCTGAAGATGTTTCGTTGTTTTTTTTGTTTTTTTTTCGATTTACATCTGATCCATTGGCATGCTTTGATTCAACCGATCCGGTGGTGTGTGTGGATCTTGATATCCCAGAGTAATTTTGCATTCGGGTTGACAACCATCTTGTGTGGGTTTGTGCTTGAACCATTGATCAGTTGCCTGCCAGTTACATTTTCTACAGTCAATTATTTATTGTATATTATTATAAAATATAGTTATTTAATGTATTATTAAACTACATTATTATCTTATGTTATTTAAATACGCCGACTAAATGTTCAAAACCTAGTACATCCGGCCAAACAGACACTGTGCCCTCGAAAGTGTTAATAACGTGGTCTTGAAAGGAAAGAAGACGCTGCACTCGATTAATTAATTTTATATGCATTTTAAATGTTCAGCGGAATTTGAGTTATATGCAACGCAGCGTTATATGCAACGTTATATGCATCGAGTTGTATTCAACAGAGCAGTAAATTCTTTTCTGTTCCAAACGTTGCTTTTATTGCTGAAAATCAAACAAGTCCAATAAATTAATTTCCGTGAAGTTGGCGAGGAACACAACCACGATCATTCCTTAATCTATATCTTATTGAAACTAAGGTTGTAGTTCTTTTCCGGAATTTTTAACATTTTTACCAGATATTGAAAAAAATTCAATAGTACGTCTACAATTTAAAACTTCTTTATCTTAGTCTTTCCATACTGACAATGGCGTTTCTAATAAAACACTACTTCCTGCACGGAATTCATATTTGAAACACCACAGCATTATTAAAGAAGCGAGATACGAATGAATTTCACACAGAAAGACGAACCGCTTATATGTGGCCTCTACTTCACCCGCACGACAGCAGCGGTATGAAATCCACGCTGTTATTACTTGAGAAGTAATAGCACTACCGTAGCAAACGTGGAGGCAAACCGCACCCTTGAAGTTAGACCCGTTAAATGTCGGCCTACTTTATTTCAACGCCCGGCGTGGTCATCCAGCGTCTTCCTAAGTTTTAACTGATCAGTAGAGTTCGCGCGCATACCATTCAGAAATACACTGAGTAAAAATGCAATTCCGTTTACACTGATGCCACTTCAAGATTCAAAAGGGAGTCCACAATAGTGTTTTCAAATGACTCCGTTGCGAGTAAAACAAATTATTTGCCTTCATACCACATGAATATATGGAATCAAGATTACAAAAAAAAACAGTTTCCTTACACTTTATGTGCTAAAATAATGTTTTAGAGTTAAAATTCAAATATAATTAATTGTAATTTTTTGACAATAATTCATTTTAAATTTTATTATTTATTGTTTGCATGACTTTTTGCACCCCTACGTTAGCTAGAATAAATACCTTTTTGAATGCCTGCTTTAGATAAAATAAATGCCTTAATTTCGGGCACTACTCATAATACTGAAAGTAACCTAACCTTTCCAATTATATAATTTTGTAGCACACTTCAATAGTTTCCTTACAACACCTGAATTATGCACCAACAAAAATATTTCCTGACGAAATGTGTTAGTATGGCCATTAAAAACGGCTATCTTTTTTTATTGAAGTAGGAGCATTGTTATGACTGTAACGTTCATCCCAAACGGTGCAGTTTCAAAGCTAGTTATTTCGGAACATAATTTTCAATATTCTCCAAACGTTTTCAGAGGTCTAAATGACAGTTTCGAAAACTGGCGATCATATTTTTATCGTGTTTTCTGTGCATCGCCGTATTCAGCATCACTTAAAACTACCAGCAATTTCGTGTATATTATTATGCAAAGAGAGAAAACGCGAGATGAACAGAGTATATCCTGAACACCGTTCTCAAATCAGTAGGAGTAGCTCCGGCTCGCGTAATGACTCACGATTCGCAGATCAATTCCCCTCTCTGCCATTTTACTTTTGAAACGATGCGGTTGCTGTATAAGAGGCACATATTTGTGAAATGTTCTCCCTAAAAAACTCGTGGTTAGAAAAAAGATGCTCGAAATCGTAAAAGTATACTGTGGATTGGAGAAAAGAAAGAAAACCTGCAGATATCATGGTTAGAACTACATATATATTCAAATATCTAAACGACAATCATCAAATAGCAAGAAACAATACAACGGACCTGTTTGGGATGATTAAAGAGTCGGGAACAGACAATATGATAATCACAAAGAAAGATAAATACGTAATAGAGGTATCACATTTGCATATTAAACGTGCGAGTATATTTTGTGATCCATGCAAATAATCATATTCTTAAGTTGACTCATCAAATGCTGCTTCAACGCCCATGTAGGGGAACGGAAGTTTTTTATCGACTTTCGTTCTCTCTTGCGTAAGCATACGATAATTATTTTGACAATTCAGGTGAGTCCCGCAAGTGCGCGTTGTTTCACGTTCCGAAGTACACACCCAAGGCGGAGTAGACGAACCGGATTTCACTGGATAATCTCAGTTCCAGAGTTGAAGTAAATGCATTTGTGAAATGTCCGAATGATTGCAGTACTTGTTTGAGAAGTAATGTAAAAGAACTGGATGACTTCACAGAAAAAGAAGAAAATGATGTAAGCGTTTGTCTTCGTGGTTACAGACGTCTCTCGTTTGTCGATTGGCTCCTGATTTGAATTTGCTCCAACCTACCGCCCATCATTACAAAAGGCGTATCGAATATGTCAACGTAACAGTTTGAGTTCGAATGCCTGACACTCAAAGTAAGTATAATGTTTACTTCCGCCGTGTTGAAATTTTGAAACTTTTTGTCGCGTACGCTAGCTAAAGTATGCACATAATATTAAATTTTGTGAGTAATATTGACCTTTACAAGAAATTAATTAATTTGTTGCTACTATCTTATTCATTCTAAATATTACATTGTCCAATGCTCATTACGACAGAATTGGAAAGTACGATTCAAAAATAAGTCAAGTGAATTCATCCCATGTTGAGAAAATTGAGAGAATGAACTAAGGAAGAAAGTTTCACTAATTTACTAAACAAGTACATTGAAAAGTGATGATAAAGAATAATTTTCAGGTGTATTCAGATCGGAACTTCTGAGGGGAAAATTTTCAGATTTTGAACACTTGTAACAATTTCAGAATACATTTTATTTTTCTTAATGTGTGCAATTCCAAACAACGTACTTTGCACATTTCCGTTTATTATATACATTTATTTCATGTTCAGATGTTCAATGGTTCACGATTTCAATAAAATGAGAGTTGGTGAGAAAGGAGGGAATGCCCAATGAAATGTATCTCTCATAGATTCCAATATCTGGCTAAATGGATTATTACACCTAGTGAACAAGAAAGGGTTAACACTCATGCATTGTTATCTGAACTTCCGTGATAAGGCTACTAACTGTCATACGATGTGGTAATTTTTCCTGGAATCTACGTGTTCTTCCTATTTCCTTATGAGCTTTTTTATCCTTTCCTACAACTGAGTGATAGCGTAGAAATGTTATTTGCAAACTTATGGATCCCTTAAAATTGATTTTCTCAATTTTACTTTCATTATGCATTTTACTAGGATTCCAGATAGAATATTACTTTGTGAACGTTTTGTGACTACTTAGAATTCGTCACTAAACAATAATCGCGACTGATGTGCCATTAAAATTCTCAAAGGCCGTGCCATGGCACATCAGTATGCTGCAAAAATAACTTTTATAACGAACACGTCAGGAAGAAAATAAGCGTAGTGTACGTAATATTTTATTAACATTATTTATGAACCAAGAGAGTCTATGAATTCACAGTAGTATTAAAAACTGACCAGTTAAAATTGTTCTTTCAATAATTTTTTAATATTTTTTAAAATTTAATGTATGTTTGTTTATTTTTGCATAATGGTACAATTTGGGGTGGAATATGAGTAACTGACAAACACTCCCGTAGTCCTTCATTTACTAAAAAAATCACTCTCACTTACATTAATTTGAATCAACACTGAAAATTCTTGTTCCCACAGGAACGGTACGTTATTGAAAACTGAAGTTCTCTAGGCAGTAGCTTCCGAGCACTTAAAGTTCCAATACAGACGGATTTGCTTCTACTCTACGGGTGTGTCGAGGCCGCAATGTTTCTTATGACAAAAGAGTGATTGACTGAGGTGGTTCAGGGTATCTACTGATGTCAATGCAGTGTCTCTGACCGGGAGTTCCCGACGGTGGTGGCAAGATTTTCGTCAGTAACTATTTAGGTCGGATTCAGTCGTTGCCTGGTGGATAATTCTAGCTGCTCTGATCAGTAGTTTTCCGTGGTTTCTACGATCAACACCAAGCGAATGCCGGACCAGTACCCCTAAAGAAGAGGCAAGGACCACGCACAAACTTTCCCTCCTCTTCCTTGTTCTATCCTCTGCCCTTACGTACACACATTTACTTACATGCACTACACTACCACACATGTCGGGAGTATAGAGCTTTTTCTGGCGGACCAGTGCCCCGATTCTTGGGAGATACCTGGTTGGGGAAATTCACGCAAGCTGAATCTCACCATCGAGCAAAGTAAGTCGGCGCCGGATCTCACTATTCAGCTGGGAAAGAACACCACCATCTCCCGCGATAAGGAATACACTACGCATACGGGAGAAATCACCACAGCAATGACCAGCAGTTGCCGCACCCCGCAACTCGAAAAAATAAATCAATCAACGAAAGAATAAGCCGTGAGGCAGAAAGGTATGGCGCCCCTGCATAGTATATTTAGCCAATTGAAAGGTTTGAAATCTTTAAAGTTACATAGGGAATTATTGAAACAATTAACATTTCGCTCATAAACATTTCAATGAAATATAAAAGAATCCGAATTTCAAAAATAATGCAATCATCTTTTGCAATTTTTTAAAATTACACCATATTGAGAATATTGATGAGAATGCTTTACTACAGTAACACTGAAAAACACAGAGTTTAAAGTAATAATAGAAGTGTTGTTGATTCTAACATCTTTATAGCAGTTTAATTCTCATGTCGGGTCGGGTGGTAAGTATTGCACTACCAGGTTTACGGAACTGTTCTTCGAAACTTTCAAATTAGTTCAAAAATAGTTGTTTGGACGGCTGTGAAAAAATTACTGTTTGGTTATCGGGACAACTCTCCAAATCAGCGTCAATAACTCTCCTCAGCATTTGAATCCATTGACATTTTGTACTTTTTAGAGCGATTCGCTCTCCCTCTTGAAAGGTCGCGTGATTACTTAAAAAAGATGCATGCCACTGTGTACTGAGAACGTGTGTTGAGCCGTTTCTCAGTATTCGTGCCATCTTATAAATCACGTTTGCATAACCGTATAGCAATAAACAACCTATTTCTTTTATAACATTGTGTCCCTCTAACACGTAAGAACATTTCAGTTCCGTTCGCACGGTCAACTCAGATTAAAGTGACATTATACAGGGATAAAAATTATTTGTACTGGTCTCGCTCGGTGAAGTTGTGGTTAGGTCAGGTAAATAGGATAGTGGCCGATATTCTTGATAAGGACATTACCAAATACGCATTCAAAATAACCGGTCTTCATAATTACTTCCCATAAGAGTATGTTAATTACAGACTCAGCGTTGAAACTGTGTTAAATTCCGATTCCAAAAGTTTCAATACGCTAAGTGAACTTCTTAACCAACTTTGATTTCCTTTGAATTCGTTAAAATATATTTGTGAAAATCTTTTCTTGGGCTGAGCGTTTTTAATGACTGGATTGTCCACTTCTTTAATGAGATATACTTCTTTCTTCCCTTGAGACAGCTTTTCATGGAAAATAAGTAGAAATTCTCTACGTTTCATCTACATTATTATAATTTATCAATACTCACAACAAATATGAAAGTTTTCTAGACGTTTAACGGATGAATTTAACGTGCTCGATTTTGAACGCTAAACTGACCGATATATTATGTGGTTCATTTCCTGTATTCATTTCATCACAAACTATTAAAAATATTACTGTTCATTTCTTTTATGTATATTGTAAGTTCCTAAATGTGATAAATGGTTTTGAAGTAAAGTATCTGGAAATGAGAATTTTAGGGAAAATTAATGAATACGTTTCCATATTACCAAATCGCCTTTTATACTCGTACATTAAATTCTTGTCCTCCCCTTCTTCCTGAGCATGCTACTCATGGAAAATTCACAATAATCACAACGGTAGAAGCCGCTCTGACCCGCCCGAGATGTATCCCAACGGGTGCCCCGTGAACGAAGGCGTTCAGGCCTGTAGAACTGTGGAGGAAGCAGGAAGAAATCTCCAAATTTGTTCGTGTTCGTAGGCGAACCGTGCGTGCAGGTACGAAGCTACGATTGATGGCTACCAGCTCCTCGAACAAGTTTCTCCGAAGATTTCCATCCTTACCTCCAAAAACAAATTCTTAAATACTATGCATTGGCCACGTACAGGCGAAGGATGGACTGAAAGTGCGTTGCCACCAAGATCCAGAAGATCTGAAAGAGTTTAATTAAACGGAAAATTTATCTTCAATTTTTTGCAGTTGTATCCGTTTTTACCCAAACACTAGCAGTAAAACACAATTGTATTTCTTGGCGCAATTCATATGCTTTATCAAATTCATATCCTCTGTGTTTTCTGTAAAGTTACTTATTTATATGGTGACGCTCATGTTAATATATTGTTTATTAATATAATTTTATTATTGTTGATTTAATTAATATTATTTATCTTTACAAGCAATAATGTGCATCATTGTGGAGGGATGTTGTGACTAGTTCAAGGATGTAGTACACTCAGTTTATCAAGCTTTTAGGTCGCGTTATTTTCAGGGTATTCGAGGTCACAGGAAGCTCATGATAAATGAAGTGGCTATTTATGAAAAGTGAATTCAAATTTTCATTTTATTTCAAAAGAAAAGCCAGAGAAATAATATTTTACTGTAAAATGTCACACGCATATTTACTGTAATGCTTGAATGTTGTGAAATAAGACATTTTCAATTTATTTAATGGTAAATTTGCTTATTGACGTATTGGAAGAGATACAATTTAGTCACTGTTTAGTGCATGAACTGTATTTATGATAGACCTTTCTTGCATACCCGATAAGCAAGAACTTCGAGTTCGATAATTTATTATTAGTTCCAACAATAAAGGGACGAATCAGTCTACGCTTCCTTACAGAGTTTGCAGTAATCCATGTTGTAATCGTATAATAATTGGTATTTGGGATAATGGAGAAATTGATAAATTATTACGGTATGTACGATTATATAGCTTTGTGGTAGGTGGCAGCCATTTTGCTTCTCTACTTGGTGTTTTAGGAAATTGCCCTATTTGACACAACCATTTTAGGGATTTGCTGGATATTCATATTGCTATCGATATTTCGGTGTTGATTGGTGGATTTCAATTTCAAGACTGCTCAAGTACCAATAATGCGAATTCAAATGCATTTTAGATCTGGAAAGATAAACAAGAATAGAATGGGTACATTGTACCCCTTGAAATTACTTTAAATTTACCTGTTAAGTGTCTAGTACATTATATTGCATATAATTACTCTTATAAGTTGTGAAGCAAGACGTTTATTCAATTAGAATTAAGAGAAGATAACCTATTACGAATTCGCAGGTCAAGAATTCACATCATGAGTTCATGAGGCATGAGGCAACCTTGCGTAGACGATCGAGCTAGCAAGAAGAAGCACCCCTTCACCGAATCCAGTTTGTAGGAAATGCGGGAATTAAAATAAACACTAATCTATCATGTTATATTGCACATTTTAGTTTTTGAATGTCGTGAACCAAGCTGTTTGTTCAATTCGATTTAAGAGGATCTAATTATAAAATTTACATTGTTGTCCTTTTGATGAGGCATGAGGCGAACTTGGTTGGACGACCGAGCCTACGGGTGGACCCCTTTCGAAACCCATTAGTTGAAGATGTCGAAATTAAAATTAACAATAATATATTACGCTCAATTGCACATTTCAGCTTTTGATTGTCGTTAACACGGATGTCGATTCTTTACGAGTTAAGAGAATACAATGAATTATAAATTTCACAGAAGAGGAATTTACACCACAGGCATTGAGGCATGAGACGACCTTCCTTCGACGACCGGCCCAAGAGCACCCCTTGCGGAACCCCATCGACTGAAGATGCTCAAACCCGTTCTGTTGCAGTGGCGGGGCGCGGGGCGGCGTGAGCACGGAGGCGAAGTGTCCAATTTCGCCGGTGGGCGTAGGCCGGGTGGGAGGGTGGCGCGTGGCGGCGCGTGGCGGGGCGGGGCGGGGCGGGGCAGCCTCGCGGAGGGCGGCGGCGCCGGCGCCGACCGGTAGGCCGAGCGGCGAGGTCGTTGGCTGCGGCCGCCCTGCCCACGCCTCGAGCCAATACCCTGCGTTCGATCCCAAGCGGCACCTCCACGGCCTCCTTTCCACGCACTGCGGGAGCTGGTCGCCGCCGCCGCCGCCGCCTCAGCTGCTGCCTGCGACGCGGCTTTGCGACGTGGAGGGAATGGCCGATCTCGGGGTCGCCTTTGTTTCAACATACAGTTCCTCGTTCTCCTACTCAAGTTTTCATAATTTTTTAAACACACAGTTATTGTTTTCAGTGTACTATCTTTTAAGTGCTCTATTGCAACGAACTACACTTAACAAATAAGATGTTAAAAGGGAAGCGGAAACAATGAGTTTGACCTGGAGGCCGCCGATATTTCCGTTGGTTTCTGTCTCATAAGAAGCTTTGTTGAGGCAATGTGGATGTGAATTAATTTATGTTCACCCGTGGTTTTTCCGATCAGTACCAAAATAATACCGGAGCAGAACCCTAACGAAAGGCCCACGGACCGCGCACTATCTTTCCTTCCTTTTCTTTGGCGGCGGATCTCACTATTCAACGGTGGAAGAACACCGCCTCCTCATGTGATAAAGCATGCTATATACTAACAGACCCAATGGCCATAGCAGTTGACGCTCTAAGAAACACGGAATAAACACAGAAGCAATTAAAGCAGTGTTGTCAAGGTCGATGCCACGAGCGGAAGTCCGTGGTACGATTTCCTCGACGAAGTCGCCTGTCCACGAAGTTCATAACCCCGTCGCAAGGGACAACGCCATCACTATTGTAAAACGGCGGGGTTACTAATAGTTTCCTCTCCCGACGCTAGTTACGCAGAGAAACTCGTGGCATAGCAAGGTGCCGCGAGGCATGCCACTGCCACCAGTAGGAGAACTTGACACCTCTGAATTAAAGAAACACATCGTCGACATTTTGTTCGCGGGACCTCACTTATGAGGATATAATGACTGACATTGAGATGTCTTGGCTTCATTCTGTTGTGTTACAGTTACAGAAGGCCCTCTCACTTCCTAAAGGTGTTGTTCGAGTTTGTGAATCTATGTGACCTTGTCCAGGAATTAAATCTGCTAGGGATAATCTGTGTCGTCACACACGAATAAATGATTCACTGACAGGAAAATGATGAATTATAGATAGATTGAGAGCATAGATGATTTATACTGGTCGTTCATTCCAGTCCGTATCTTAATCAAATAAAAACAACGATTTATCATGAGACCTCCGACTATTGTATCGTCCATTTGATTGTCTGTGTCTGTTTAGTTAATATACCAAATAATCATCGAGTTAAAATATTGTATATGGGTTAGAGAACGTAATGTATGCCTCTCATTTAATATACAGTTAGTTGTTTTAATCTGCTCTATTGTTTGAAAATAGAAGCAGTTGCTGGGAATGTTTGAAATATTCACTTCTGCTCTCTTGAAAGTTTCTCCATTGCCAAGATGAAAGTCACGTTACACGTGAAAATACGAGTACATTATTGTTTTTGCAAACATTGAAGTATATGACTGCACAATAAACATATATTCGATATTTTGTGCATTTATGAAGCAGTGTAAAACCTGATTTAAAAATAGATGAATTAGAGATGTTAAAGTGTCGAAGGCCAAGCATTTTAGATGAAGTACAAATTTTCCACACTTCCAGTTAACTTAATAAATTTGCCTATCTAATCAAGAGTTTTCTTTAGTTTATGACCATATCATTCAGCAAAATGAATAATATAATAATAATAATAATAATAATAATAATAATAATAATAATAATAATAATAATAATAATAATAATAATGCCAATAGCGAGATCGCAAAGTCAGTAGTGCTGTGACGATGTCGGACGGAAGACTCGCGGGTTCGAGTCGGGCATGGGTGTGTTTTTGTGTGTCTGTACTTGTGAGTCGTCCATTCTTCCTTCATTATCATTATCATTCCATCTTCCAACCCCCCAGGACTAGCGACCCTGGGGGATAAAATTGGATTGAGCATAACGCTGATCCCTCCCCTCAAAAAAGGAGTCATAAACACTTGCCACGGGATAAATGTTACTGAGCCTCGGTAAGTGCAGGTGTTTGTCCATGTGGTCCTAGGTGGTCAATTCGCGAGCACAAGTAATAATAATAATAATAATAATAATAATAATAATAATAATAATAATAATAATAATAATAATTTGTTCCACAAAATTTGCGTGAGAACTTGGCTAAACTCCCAGGTCATTCAAAAGACTGGAATGTGCTAGGAATTGCTTTATTTGGAACAGCCCACATTTTGTGTGAAAGTATTGTAAAGGCACCCTAGATCAGCTCCATAGGTAGCTGGTTGCAACCTGGAGTAGATTTTATATTCAACCAACTCTTAACATCTTTAGTCATGATGTAGAGGAATAATAATAATAATAATAATAATAATAATAACGATAATATAACGAATACAATGAAATATGCAAGATTTTATGGCAGCGTTGAAATGATGGTATAAATCAGAGATCGCCAAACCGTCGATCGCGAGCTTCTTCTAAGCTCGCAGGCAAATTTTCGGTAGTTTGCAGTGTCACGCTCAGTTCTCGCTAAGTGGAAGTTTCTCCACTGACACTGAGAACAGAGAGATGACACATGAAAACAGTTCTTATTTTTCTTTATTTCTTTTGGTAGATCGCAGAAGGATTTAAAAATTGTACGATCGCTCAGAAGATTCATATGTTTGGCGACCACTGGTATAAATGAATATGGTACTGCAAGACATAGAGACCTACATACGTCGCCGCTGCCCCTGATACAATACATTCTGCATATGCTTCTCGCCGTAGTTACCAACGCAACCTCTACTACTTTGCCATGTCTACTTCTGCTACTGTCCCACCGCTTCTCCAACGCCACCATCGCATCAGCTTTTCCCACTTCCATCACTTCTACCACTGCAACAATAGCCTCTTCGTATGATACACGATACACGGCCTCACGCCTCTACTTATGCTTCACGGCGCATCCACCTATGCTACGATCGCAGCCATCGCGTCTGTTCGGTGCCGGCACTACGCATGGACAGGCCGAGCGGTAGCCAGCGAAGGGGCCCGTTAATGGGTTTAAAAAATGTAAAAAACTTGAAAAAGAAATTAGAGCTTGAGCAAATCGTTATCATATTTTGATTTATAAGTCGCGTTACGGCTTTTATAAGTCGCGTTAGTCTGCTTCTCAAAAATTTTCAATTAAATTTTTACCTTAAATAGTTAATTATTGTCATTACTTAAAAGGTAGGATTCTATGAAATGAATCAAATGAAGCTAACATTAAAATAGGTTCTACTGAAATTCTTACTTATTATTTCATGTATTTAACTAGTGATTTTATTAAACACTAATTAAACACTGTACAGTTTTAGTGTTTTAAGCTAACCGAAATTGTATTATTTTTCACTAAATAGTTTTACATAAAACTATTATTTAAAATTTATTTGCAAAAACTGTTTCTTCCTTCAACGTTATAATTTTTGTTATTTGTTGAAATAAATAAAATAACTCATATAGTTCCCTGATGCAACTTTCACTTTTTAATTTCAGGGGTGGGGGAGAGTCTATCATTTCAGCATTGCCTCGGGTCCAAAATTTTCCAACTCCGGCACAGCCACTGCTTCTGCCCCTGCCCCGCTCCCAACGCCACCGTCCGCGCCGCGTCGCCGCGTCGGGCTCTCGTCGACCTCAAGGGCCGCTGCGCTTCACGTGGAGGAGCGCCAGAGAGCGCACAAAGGTGCGGGGATCGGGGGAGGAGCGGAGACGCCATCCGCAGCCAGTGCCGGCGGTAGGCATGGGCAGACAGGGCGGTCGCCCGTACGTCAAGGATCATAGGACTCGTTCGGAAAAAATTGTAAAAAATTCAAAAAGAGATTAGAACCCGAGAACATCGTTATCGAAATTTTATAATTCGCGGTACAGTAGTCTGCTATTTCATAAAAATTTCAATTAAATTTTTACCTTAAATAAATTGTAATCATTCACTTATACGGTAGGACTATGAAATGAAAAATGTCAGACAATCCTGAAAATTTTACAAAATATTGCTGTCATTGAAAGCTTTTTATGCCTTCAAATTATTTCCACTTACATCCAAGATATTTTAACACACATTTTTGCAATATATATATTATATATATATATATATATATATATATATATATATATATATATTACTTGATATATCGAGAGAAAGATAGATGAATAGATAGATATTTATTTTCACTGAAGTTTTGGGCTGAATATCCTCAATTGAAATAATCTCTACTTGTACAACTTTTCTAATTTTTCTCGAGGGGGGAGGCATTTAATTGCGCATTGCCCAAAATTGTCTAGCTCCGGCAGTGTCCGCAGCGAAAGTAACAGCGCTGAGAGCACCGCCCTCGCGGCTTCCGTCTTCAACCTCCCGCCGCTGCCGCCGCATTCCCCCCCCTCCTGCAGAGGCTACGCGCACTGCGCTTCATGTAGATGTACCGTTCGTTCGGGTGATTGGAATGTAGACGATTTACAATTTCTGTACAATTTCCATTCAAATGACGTTTCAAGATGATAGCAATCAACTTGTTTGCTGAGCTTGCATAGTTGCTGAGCAATATTTTCGTGTTTGTGTGTAACAAATTCAAATACGGAGCTCTTTTGATTTCTTGTAAATAGATGGGTTTTGGAATCAGCTTCTGAATTATCTCTGTAATGCACATACACTCATAATTTACATACTACATCTCAGGTCTTCCATGTTCTCTTTTGTGTCACTATGCCTTCCACATTATTTCACTATTATTTTTTTGCCGTCTTTTATCCCTATAAATTTAAGTTTCTTCGAAGACAGTATTGACACTCGTGTATTGAGAGGGTGAATACGAAGATTCATGTACAAAAAAGGGATTGGAGACAACATTTTCAGAATAATAAATTACCATTTATATGATGAAATGTTCATTCCATCTCTTACAATTAGTATACATACTAAGATTCTGTTGCAGAGTGTGCAAACTGGCCGAACTTCCTCAGAGAAGCTTCAGACTGCAGCAATCCTCAGTTCCTCTCCCCTTGCTAACATCTCAACCTCAGCACCTGGCCTCTCGCAAACTCCTTCCTCATCCCCCGCAACACGCTCTTCACCCCTCCGCCTCCGCGCGCTCCGTCGGGAGCCTGGGCCGCGGCGGCGGCGCGCGCTCGAGAGAGCGGCTTCTGAGCGGCCGCCTCTGCGGTCGCCCATATTTGACGCGGCGCGCGGGCGACGGCGGGTGACGGCGGGCGACGGCGGGCGGCGCGGGGGTGGCGCGGGGCGATGCGGGGCGCGGGGGGAGGCACAGGTAGTCTAGGTGGGGCCCTCCACACCTCGTGACGTCACGCACGTGCGGCAGCGGCCAGCGCGGCGCGGCGGCGAGTGGGCCTGAAGATGCGCTCCAAATAAGGTCGATTCTCTCTCTCTCTGCCGCCGCGGCGCGGCGCGGGGCGGCGCGCGTGGCGGCTGAGGCGGCGCGTGGGTGCGGGACCCGTCCGCGCGCGTGCCGCCGCCGCCGCCGCCCCCGGCGCTACTTGTCATCGCCTCCCCCGCTGTTGACACCGCGCACCAAACATCCCCTACCGCTATGGTCGACGTACTAGTGGTCGTTTCACGTACTAGTGCGCAGTACGATGTTCTACTACCATTGCCTCCACCACCATCATCATCATTTCCGCCTGCACCATCATTATTATCACAATTCTTGCACCAACCAACCACCTTGCATCAACCATCCGAAAGAAAATCATCCCTATCTCTAGCGCGTCCAAAACCCACATCTCTATTCACCAATACCTTCTTTACGACCACAAACACCATCTTATTCATCATTTGAGTTTTACCTTCATTTGAGTTTTACGAAGTTCAACACTACCATTACCATCCCGAGAATTTTATCACAAAGCCGCTTTACCATCGTCACAATTATTATGATTATTATCATCACTCAAAAACAGCAGCCATTTTTACTTCCAGCATCCCAGTAGGAAAAAAGTGGCCCCTCTTGACGACCTCACCATTGCTCCAGGACTCCACACACATCCGTAGGGTCCTTACCAGTGGCGGATCGAGAGGGGGCTATGGGGTCATGACCCCCTCTCCAAAAGGCTAAGGGTTTTCGTTTGTTACCTTCCTTTACAGGGCACAATTGATTTAAATATTTATTTATATTACAATTATGTAATTATTTAAACAATAACATTGTCTATTATCATATTTACACTATAAAAATAATATACAATATAATAAATATGTTTATTATTTAACAAAAATCTATGATGCCCCCCACCCACCCAAATGATCGGCTGGATTCGCCCCTGGTCTCTAGTATCATTCTTTCTATTACAACTACCACTTCTACTATCCTAAGACTTTCCTATCCTTCTTCAACCTCCTCTTCCGACCCCCGACTTGTCCTCTTCCTCTGCCGCCACCAGCCACCACGTCCGCCGCACTGCCAGCCTCCGCACGAGACGACCGTTGACTTTTGAATAGGACAATAAACGCGCGCGCGCTCGCACCGCGTGAGTGAGTGAAGAAATGAGTGACTGGCCGGCGCGGCGCTTCATTAGGTGCGATCTCCACTACGTGACTGTCGTGGAGTGTGCGCGGGCGGGCGGGCGGCAGTCCCGGGGAGGACGGTCGGACGGGGGTCGGTCGAGCGGGCGGACGGTCGGGCTGGCGGACGGTCGGGCGGGTGGGGCGGACGGTCGGGCAGGTGGGTGGACTGTCGGGCGGGTGGGCGGACGGTCGGGCGGGCGGGTGGGCGGACGGCCGGGCGGGCGGGTGGGCGGACGGCCGGGCGGGCGGGTGGGCGGACGGCCGGGCGGGCGGACGGTCGGGCGGGCGGACGGGCGTGCGGGCGGGCGGACGGGCGGGCGGGCGGGCGGACGGGCGGGCGGGCGGGCGGACGGTCGGGCGGGCGGGCGGACGGTCGGGCGGGCGGGCGGACGGTCGCGCGGGCGGGCGGACGGTCGGGCGGGTGGGCGGACGGTCGGGCGGGCGGGCGGGCGGGCGGGCGGGCGGACGGTCGGGCGGGGGGACGGGCGGGCGGGCGGGCGGACGGTCGGGCGGGCGGGCGGACGGTCACGCGAAGGGACGGTCGGGCGAGCGGGACGGTCGGGCGGGCGGACGGTCGGGCGGGTGAGCGGACGGTCGGTCGGGCGGACGGACGGTCGGGCGAGCGGATGGTCGGGCGAGCGGTCGGTCGGGCGAGAAGACGGTCAGGTGAGCTGAATGTCGGGCTAGTGGATGGTCGGCTGAATGGATGATCGGGCAAGCGGACGGTCAGTCGTGCGGTCGGTTGGGCGAGAGGACGGTCAGGCGAGCGGTCGGTCGGTCTAGAGGACAGTCAAGTGAATGGACGATCGAGCGAACGGATGGCCGGGCGTGCGGGCGGTCGGGCGAGAGGGCGGTCGGGTGAGCGGAATGTCGGGCTAGTGGACGGACGGGCAAGCGAACGGTCGGGCGAGCTGGCAGTCGGGCGAGCGGTCGGTGGGACGGCGGACGGTGGGGCGAGGGCTTTCTCACCTACGCTCTGAAGAGCTGAGTCGTTCGAGAGGCTGCCAGATGCCGCGGCAGCTTTGTGTCGTACCGGGATGCGTCGCATGACAAGACACTCCACGCGCCGGACCGGGATGTTCAAGCAGCTGCGAGATACACTGGAGAGAGGAAGGGGAGATGTGGCGGATGTATGAAAACGGGGCTAAGATGGAGGCTGTTGACAGGAATGAGTGTTTAAGTGTTCAGCTCCAAGTGAGGAAGTAAAAGAGGTGTTGGACTACAGGATGTAAAGGTATTGACGAAAAAAAAGGATGAATGAATGAAAGGTAGCAAATAAACAATAGGGGAAGAAATAATTGTACAAAATAAAAATTAGTGGTACTAAACAGTACTTTCTCGTCTGTATTTTCACGCAAAAATACGCGAAAATTACTCAAATATTCAAAAAATTGTACATTACCTTATTTCAAAATCTATCTTTACGGAACAGATTTGCTTAAAGGAAAAGTCTCTGTCTTTAATATTTTTGTTATAGTAAGACTGAAAAAATTTCGAACTTTTGCAATTTTCGAAAAATCAGTTTTCAACAAACTTGAAACCTGCACCATTCTCTTGAATGTCCATCACACTATTCAACCACAAAATTTTATCAAAGACGATGGAGCCATTTTTTTAAATTTTGAAAATGTCCCAGAAGCTTCACGTAAAATACCCCCCAAAATTAAAATACCAGTTTCACATTAAAGGGGCCGCGACACCAGCCAGATCGATTGGAGATTTCAATTTTGGAGAAAATCTGCTGAACGATTTATCCGCTAACGTTGTTCACTGACAGACGAACATGCATAGACGTTTTGCAGTCATTCGATGTTTCGGTCTGAAGAAACCACGAAACATTAATTCTGGCTCTTTTACGTATTAGATATTATTATTAAACTTAGCAATTGTATTTATCCACTGTTTCGTTACCTGGGCCCTATAATTAGATTTTTTTTGCAAGAAACTAAAAAAGGTAAATGTATTTATTATATCTCTACAGTAACCATAGATGATCATGATAGATATATGTTTAGGTCCCTTGCACCAGTGTAAATACATATACGAGTATGTGACAGGCGACGGTCCCAAGTGCAAGTCTCCACTCTGTTTTCATGCGGTTCTAGAACTAAGCACCACATGCTTTCTCCATTTTCCATAATGAAAAATAAACAATTTCAAATGGAAATTTTGATTAAACTGTCGATAACACTGTCATTTGAAAATTGTTCTATTTTGATTGGCATGGCTTTCCTTCTGAGGGCGTCAAAAGAATGTGCAGATGCTAGACATTCTTGCGTGTGACTGGATTCTGTGTCGAAGGCGGGAATGTCATCTTAGAAATACGTAACCACAGAGGTGGCTCAGGGTATCAACTAATGTCACTGCGGTGCATTCGACCGGAAAGACCTAGGGTTCGATCACTGACGTGGGCCGGGTTCTTGTCACTAGCTATATTGTAACAGTTATCTTGCGTTTACAACTGCAATTATAACCGAATTGGCCTCTTGTTATTGTGAAATGCGGTACGAAGGCTTGAAAGTACACGCAGCGGCCACGAGAAAGCGTGAAGGAAAAAAATGCTTCGGAAATTTTATACTTGAACGCCTCAGCCAATCAAAAATTACTTTGACCAAGCAGAATAAATTATCGAGAAGGAAGCCGATTTCCATCCATTTTTGTAAGTGACCTGCGGCAAGAACAGTTGTGCTACGAGAGGACTGACTGCAGAAGAAAGACACAGAGAACGCCTTTCATGAAAGCTCAATGGAGGTAACTATTGTGAACTATATTATATGAAATTACTTAAAGGAAAATGAATAATGCATTTATATCATGATTATGTGTCAAGAATACGCATTAATGTATAAGAAGTGTTCCCAAGACGAATTACTATGCCACTAGGCATGCATTGACTATGCCAGGCGAAGTCTTATCTATTGAAGTTACGTTTTTGGCCCTGAGTATTTCGTGATAGAGGGAAGCGTGGCAGTGTCGACCCCGTGGTCGAGATCGCTAAAGCAGTAGTGCTGTAGTGATCTAAGACTGTGGGGTCGCGGGTTCGAGTCCCGTCTCGGGCATGGTTGTATGTGTTCGTCCTTTCACCCCCTATCATCACCATATCGTTTCATCCTCATACCGTAAAGTTACATCCAATAGTGATAGCTAATGAGCCTGTAGTTGATGTGACATTAAATTAAAGAAAAAAACGTGGTAGTGTGCACAGCTGCCTTGGTGGAGGCCGTGATTCCCCCCCCCCCCGCCCGCGTCGTTGGTTTGGTTGGCGGTGCTAGCAGCGGCGCTCAGAGATCCCTGAAACCATGTAATGTACAGTACGTCTTTTAACCTTTTTTCGTTAACAAATAATATAAGCATTTGCAAGTGTGTATCTGGATACCTTAAGGACCCACTTTCGCAATTGACTTCCATACGATCAGAACCACCTCGATGACGGCGCGACAAAGCCGACTTACCGACTTGCACTGATCGGTCTGACTTACCTCCACGTTAGTGCTTGTTATAACACCATTGTTTGCTGTAACAAAGGTGTTGAAGTAGCCACATTATTCGAATTACTGCACGCCATAGGCTGCCCTGCGCATAGATGTCTTGTGCGTTCTGGAAGAATTTTAAATTTTGGGTTTGAATCTCTTTTCCTTTATAAAGTAAATTTTGTTTCGAAAAAATCATTAACATTTAATTGCGGTTGTTCACATTCTATTTACTGAATTACCAAATCACTCAGCATGATGCGAAAAATAAATGCTCAGAAACTTCCCCTTCTTTACATTGGAGAGGCTACACTTACATTGAAAGCGATAGTATCAGATTCTTGGATTACCACTAAAGACCGGATTCCCGTGCAATTGCGTCTTTTGTTCGCTAACTCAAAATTGGATGAAACCTTGACAGAAATTTGAATTATGAAACGGACAATTTTAGTACTAGTTTTATTTTGCACGAAATTACACGTTTTTGGGGTTACTGCACGATATTGCACGTTTTAAGTAATACTGCCAGAAAATTTTGGACGAATTTAAAGATTCATAATTTATTGCTTAAAATATAATTTTTATATTATTAACTTGTTTTAATGTATTTTTTAAATATTTTATTTACGAAAAAGTTTTAATGACATAATCCAGTAATGCATTCGGGTGGTCTGTGAAACCGTTGAATACGCATTAATTCCGCATTTTGTTGCCCTATGAACTGATCGTCATGATGCCTATTGTCTAATTAAATTTTCTGACAATGAGCTACTGCAGCACGGATATGCTGTGTTACCACGAACTATATCTGCGACCCTTGGTTGCGGCCGCTCAGCCAACGCTATGTTCTGGGTCTATCTTCCCAATCGGATCATATATCCGTTGTGTCAGTCTTCGCTGAACTTACCAACACGAGGCTGCATGCGCGAGTCACATTGGACCTTAAGTTCGGGCGCGAAGCTTGGTGGAAGCGCACTGAATTTAAAATTCATTGAAATTCTCGGAACAGATTATGCCCTAGAAAATCTAAAGAGTATAACGCAAATTTGACCGCTTTTAGCTGCGGGCACACGTACGGCAGAGTGAGGCTCGGCACACAGACAAATGTAAATGTAGAACGAAACTTTTCCTGTCTGAAACGTAGATTGATAGAAGATATAATAATTTCTCAGAAAATAATTTGGAAATATACATAATTATGCCAGGCGGCTTAACTCATTGGTCAGCGTGCTCGCTTTCCCGACACGACCCGACATGCCACGACCTCGGGTTCGATTCTGGGTCGGGAAAGATTATAGTGTGGCGTTTTCCTTGCAATGTCCCAGTATACGTTACTGGTGTGACGATGAGAAAATTCACTTCACAGGTTGAGAAGACCAGAATACGGCGAAGGGATGTCTTCGCGCTAACCACGTGTCCCCCCTTAACCCATGACCGGGAGGCCAGGACACTGTTGGAATGTCATGGCCCATACGCGGGCTATCGCGCCCAGTACAAACATAATTGTAAATTATTATGAAAACAATTAATAAAAAGTCTTCTATATCTTAATTATTTTTTATTTCTGAAGGTTTATTTTTTTTCAATTTTTATTTTTACTTTCTTGTATTTTTATGCTAAATTTATTTTTTCTGTGCATAATATTTAAAATGTCAAATTTAGTTTGATTAAACAATATGTACAAAATTATAATAAAACACTAAAATCGTAATGTTTCAATCTCCCTAAATATCACATCCCAAATATAAAATAAGTTGATAAATGGATTAACTGAATCTTTAGGCGTTTTGCCAAGTTTTGATCTTTTTATTGCATGTTTTGCACGTTTTTGTGTTTTTTACTGCAGTTTTAGAGAGTCTTACTGCACGAAAATCCGGTCTTTAATTATCACTATGCTATCGAAGAGGCGACAGCATCGGAAAAGGTTTATTCGTAAGTACACGTAGTGGTAGGGGACGGGGCATGAAGTGGGTAGGAGACGGACGCCGGCATGGACGGTAGAAGTCTCTCGAAGTCCACTTCTTGGCAACTGCGTTCAGTGGTTTCTGGAACTAGTTAGGAATGCAGGTTTTGAGTAAATTCTCCATCTTATCATCCCGTCAAATACATCTTTAAAATGAAAATTTGCAAGAAGAACAAAATCGACGTTCGATAACGCTGGCCTCTTCGAATGATCCAATTTTAATTAATACCACTCCGCTTTCGAATGCGCGAAAAATAGGTGTAGGAAATCAGTCTTGCGAGTAACTGCACTCTACGCTGAAAGCAGTGGTATCTTCACCGAACGTGACAACAATAGCGGCCAGGTCCGAGAAACATCCAAACAGTTGTTACGCCCAGAAGGCGGCAGAATCAGCTTCTTAGATGCTGCCGAGGTGTCGACAGCATCCGAAGAGTTCTCTTTGTTGGAGGGACGCGCGGCGGCGTGGGCGATGGCCGTGGAGGGTGGGGTGGGGGGGTTGCAGGAGATGAGCGTCGAGTATTGGGCTCCTCTCGGCGCCGCGCACGCGGCCGCGGCGGCGGCGTCCAGCGGTTTCTGGAACGGGTCACGGCGATGGCGAAACCGCCTCTGAAAAACTTCTGTTTCGGACGAGACGCGCTCCTTGTGCCCGAGTGTTTGCCCAGCAGCTCGGTAATGAACGGAAATAGCGGTGCGTGACGAGGGGAGCCTTTCGGGAAAGTTGTGTAAACCTTTTGGACCGAACCCTTCTGATGCCTGTGTGTTCTGCGCCGGGGCGATATTTCAATCTGCCTTTTGTGGTACTCGATACGCTTGGGAACACTTGCAATGTATGCCGAGCGTCATTTACATAATGACTTTTCAAGGTGGAGAATTTTAAAGCTTGACAAATGGGCAATTTATTTTAGCATAATGTTCGGGGACCAGTCAAGGATTAGCGAAGCAGTTGTGGATAATATCTTGAAGTTAGTAGAGGAATAATATATGCATACAGGAAGAATTCAGTCATGATACTGAGGTTCATTTCTCGAACCGTAATACTTGGATAAGATTGCTTTGAATTTTCTCATATTTTCCGTTCCACCCGTTATTAGACAATATTACGTTCAGTTTATGTGGGGTCCTAAATATCGAAGTATTTTTCATAATTCGAATAAACATTTTAATATACAATCTTCTGCAACATAACATCTGTATAAAGGTGAAAATATTGTTCCCAAGGAACATCATGATTGGACAATTGAATTACTATCAAAACTTTCAAGGACATGCCAAGGCACAACGACATTTTATAAATATTTTATAACGCATACATAATAATAGTCATAATAATAATAATAATAATAATAATAATAATAATAAATTTGTGTAAGAACTTGTCTAAACTCCCAGGTAATCCAAAAGACTGGGAAGTGCAAGAAATCGCTTTATTTGGAACGAGCCCACATTTTGCGCAAAGTATTGTAGAGGCACCGACAGTCCCTAGAATCTACCCCTTAGGTAGCTGGTTGCAACTGGAGTAGATTTTATATTCAGACCGACACATAACATCTTTAGTCGTGATTTAGAGGAATAATATAATAATAACAATAATAATAATAATAATAATAATAATAATAATAATAATAATAATAATTCAACCATTGTTGAAGGTTTTTTAGTTTCCAAGAGCTTGGACCTCGCTGTTTTGACATTCACTCATTGTAACTTCATAATACTATTTTTCGAATGTTGCTTTTATGTAACTTCTTCTTTAAGCGTGTATGTAGTTTTTAAATTCTATTTTTGTAAGCCTTTGAAAATTCTAAAGCGTACGTAGGAGTTATTCTGAGTCCTCCTTTTGATCTTGTGTAGAGCTTCAGAATTAATATTATAAACGCCCACCATGAAAACAGCGGCTTTTATATGTTCAAGTTTTACCCTTGTGTTAATAATTTTATTAGCAATAGTAGAGTAAAAATAATATCATCCATTCTTTTCTTATGATATTATGGCCTCTAAACTAAATTCATTGAGGCAAGGTTTACTGAAAGAAGACTACTGAACTCGTCTAAAAATTTCTAAATATTTTCATGACATGCCGTTATTATTACAAGATAAATTACACATGGTTTCACGTAATTCGAATTAACTAAACCAGTATGAATACATAAATATATTTTTGGTATATATTTATTGAGTGACATCATCTTGTAGTTCTTTTGTAAACTTCCAGTGTCCACCTTGAAATAAATCCAAAATTACAAAGTTGAAGAAAATGGGAAAAGTGAGTGTAACATGTAAACAGATTCTTTAGAACAGGTGGAATATCAGAACAGACTTTTTTTAATAATATTATCTTAATATTATTTATTGACTGAAAGTTTATAGAAATGTTGCAGAACAAATCGTCGTGGAACAAATGACAAAAATTTTGTACCCAACTGTATTGAAATATCAGCAGTCTTGTACTGTTATATTACATTAAAAACATTATCTGTTACATTTCATTCATACTTCACGTCCATTTTTTAGGTAAAGTTTTTTAGAACCGAACTTTACAGAGCTAAAACTTCAGAACTTGAAGGCTGATCCACTCTCTACTCTCTACCTGATACATTACCGAAACAAATTAAATGATGCCAAAAAACCATATGATATATTGTGTGAATATTTGTTCCTAAATTCTTGTTATCTCTAAATGCGTCAAATTTTACAATAGTTGATTATTCATTATTCTTATTTAAAAAATACGTTACGAAACTAAGTTATGAATATAACAAATTTTAGTAGGTTTAGTCAAGTTTATCAAAGAAAACGAAGGCATTTAACATTCATTTTTAATCTCCCCACAATTCTTAAGAGACAAACATTCTGTTAAGAAATAAACAAAAGCAAAACATAAGAAACTCTTTTGTTTCAAGAAATTGCTTAGTAATACAAGACTTATTAATTCATTTTGTTACCATCGTCCTATTTTTATGCATACCATTTAATTTTTGCCGTTGTTCAGTAATTTTTTAATACAGTATTGCCATAACGACGTAATGCCATCACACAGGGAAACAAATAGCCACTCTTAACGGCCAGCGTTCGTGAAATTCGAAACAGCCCAATGTCCATTACGAACAATCGAAACAAACGAGTGGTATGAAAACATGCTGAATGATCAGGTACCGACTCATTCGTCTTATACACATGCAAATTCTAAATCAAATGAGCTCAGTTTTTAAAGGTTTTAAGCTCCTTTAACCAGCAGGCTATTAAGCACGGCTTTTCAATTCTTATTTGGGTTCCGTTATAGGAATATAACAGTTCCAACAAATATCTTAATCTGTCGCCGCCTGCCGCAACACAGAACAGAAGCGAACGTGTGCCGGGAGCAGACGGGTGCTGAGCTAGCCGTGCGGCCAAGGCCGGCGATTCAATTATGGCGAAGGAGCCTGATTTATTGACCAATGAAAATACGTAGCACGAGTTCCTGCTGCGAGGAATAAATTATGTAGACACATTGGAAGAATCCCACACACGCGAAAAATGATGTTTACTCGACAAAATTTCATTAACGATTTCTATCGTTTGGTCGTATTTCAATTAGAGTTTTTAGGCTCTACAGAAAACTTCGCATTTTCAGCACATCATAAAAAATAATGTTTTCATATTATTAAAATGAAGAGATGTTAAAGAGATTTTAAAGTGTATTTAGACTGATAATTGAAATATTTAGTCACTCACGTAACGGCATGATGCTTTCTCATGTTTTGAGTCATTATTTGGAGTTGTATATTGAAGACATAATATTTCTATTAACACACAGTGAGACGTTTACCTCCACAAAGTGAAGAGTCATATTAGACAATTCTGAATTATTTATGTTGGATGCGTTCTCTGAGTCACAGTAATTATCATGTCTAGCATAAGGTACAGCGCCTACCTCCCACAGGCCTGCTGGAAACGTGCTTATAAATCATCCTAGCTGGTTGGAAATCCGAAGGAGGTTATGAATTTATTCGAATTGTTCCCGTTTTAAGTTTGTAAGGTTAACAAAACTGCAAGAGACATACCTTAAATACACTACTTACAATATTTTACTTACTACTTACAATATTTAAAAATACATTTTCAATTTTAAATCTATTTTGAATTACCTACATTTATGTACTTTTTCGAAGAATTCAGATATTTCATTTTGGGCGCTTAACTCTCATTTAATAGTTCAAACATACCAATGCTCCGCCTATTTCCTAAAACGTGACGTGGAAGAGATGCCTACTGCAGCGCGACGGTATGCATTACCCACCACAACACATTTATCGGGGCAGCACTCAGGACCATGTGTTTGTGGAGAAGGTGAAACCAGGCGGCAGCGGTCAGACGCCAGTCTCTACACCCCCGCCCTTCTGCCTCCGTTGTTGTCCGGCCTCTGCTAACTACCCTACTATCCCGCTGCTCCCACTTTGAACCGCATCCACCGTCGTTGCAGCCAATGCACCACAGCAACCGACTCGGGCACCATTCCATATCTCTCCATCCCCCGCCTCCTCTGCCTCGCACTCCATCGCAACAATCGCTTCCACTCCTCCTCCACCTGTCTCCATCCACACCTCCGCCTTCGTTGTTTGATTACTAGTGATTCCAGGCGCATCATCTTCTAAGGTCATTAGTCACGTATGTGTACTGCCCGTTTTTTCTCGGGAGGTGGCGATGATATTTCCCTGTTGGATAGTGTGATCCGGCGCGACATACCGTCGGCTAGCGGGGTTTTCCTCCAACCACGTATCTCCCACCAGCGGGGTACCGCCTCAGCCGGGACAAGCTCTAAGCTGATCTCCCGGCATGTGGCGTAATGTACGTATGTGTGGGTAGTACTGTACGTATTGCGTGCGTGTAAAGTAAAGGGTGAGGAAAGGACAAGGAAGAGGAAGAGATATCGCGCACGGTACGTGGCCCCGTTTGTTAGGGTACTGCTCCGGCATTCGCCTGGTGTTGATCGGAGAAACCACTGAAAACTACCGATCAGAGCAGCTGATCGCTAGAATTCTCCTCCAGACAGCGAGTGCATTCGACGTAGCCACCTTCGTCTCAGGTCTCTCGTCCGTCCCCGCGCCGGCCTTCGCCGCTGCCTTCGCCTGCGCCTCCGCGGAGGGCAATCCCGTTGTTGGCCGTCTGCTTTTTGCCGGGCGCGTAATGGGATTCGGGCGGAGTGAGCCGTCGGGGCGACTCGGCGACGAGTTGGAACGACGTTAACGGCGAAGAGTTTTGCGCCGACAAAGCTCCGACTTTTAATACCTCCGGACGCGCTGTCAGCAGGTTTCTCGCCTCCGTCGCCCCCGCAACTCCCCCGCGGCGCGCCACCGCGAATCCTCACCGAGCGCCAGAATTTCGTCGTGGTCTTGTTTTCAGGGGCAGCCGAGAATCTGTACAAGTTACATTGATTGTAATAGGTGGGTTATTTTTGTATAACAAAATGGCCGACTGAAAATAGCTGAAATGGGCGGTTCACTACCGCTTTGTACTCGCTTGATCGCTCACAGCGTGCTTTTGAATCTCTGGTGCACTATAAATATTTGAGAACCGTAATTGACATAAGGTAAAGGCAACCCACCTTATCAATATCAACTGAATATCAAATACCTGAATCCGTATATAGTTCATTATATGTCATTCCATTTTGCCCAGGAAAGCCATGTCAATTTTCTTCTCGCTTACAGGGCGCAAGGACCTTAAATTATCGCAGTCAGTTGTTTACATGTATTGCAACCTATCGAACTTCACCTTTGATCCTTACTGGTGTTAAATCGAATTCATTTCCATTTGGACATTTTTTAAAAATATATTAATTTTGTTCGACATATTTAGTCTTTCAAGGATGTTTATAATTACATAATAGTTTTCCAAACCACATTTGTACATATGGAAATTACATATTGTTTTTGCATTGTTCAATTTCACACTAACATTTTGGAGGTTAGAACTTTTAGGGACCTCTAACATACATGAAATAATTATATATATTTAATTTTATATATATTTAACGATTTGATACAAGATTATAATTTGAATGATTATCAATACAGTTTGAAATTATTGTCAGTAAATTATGGAGGATGTAATAAGTCTTTGACATGACGGGTTTTAATTCTTGATTGTGGGTAGGCTGATTTTACGAGTGAAAATGTCTTAGGTGCAGGACATAAGGGTAAGTAAGTTAGGTGATTTGTAGATATTTCTGTATTAACTTGAACTCTAAAATTTCTAGATGTGACGAAACTTTTAATAAAGTGTTGTAAATAGTAAGGAAAGACAATTTATCGCATTTTATAAAGAAGATTAGTATGCCAGACACTATCGAAAGCTTTTTCTATATTAAGAAAAAAATGTGAGAGTATGAGTTGACATTTGAAAATTTGTGCTATGTAATCTGTTAGTCTAATAGTTGATCTGTTGTGGAATGATTGTTGTGGAAACCAAACTGTGCACGAGGAATTATGTTATTTTGATTAATACATTTATTTAATCTGGCTAAGATTGCTTTTTCAAAAATTTTTGATAAAGTAAGAAGGAGGTCTATAATTTTTTTGTTTTAATATGATCCTTATTTGGTTTTGAAATGGGTACTATTAATGCAGTTTTCCCAGGATTTAGGGAAGTAGTTCATTCGAAAGTAAGAAATATATATTGAAGTGAGTGAACTTATTACTTTTGTGGGTAGGTTTTTTAATATAATGATAGATATCTTATCAATCCTGGGGAATTTTTATTTTTACGTTTCTTAATAAGAGACTTAATTTCCGATGGTAAAAAAAATGTATAACTGTATAAAAAGGTATGTTTAATTCTTGTAAAATATAATTAGAAAATGAAGAAATTATAGACACGTAAAAATCTATAACGGACTAATAGCGTGAATCACTTCAAAATCGCATGCTTGGGCAGCAGTAGATTTCCTGATAGGAGATGCCGCTGAACTTGAAAAAGATATGACCCAAACTACAGGTTGATTCTCGTCCTCGTCTTCCTTCTAGTTTGGAATTGTATCGAAGGTTCGAAAATCTTGACCTTAGGTGGATGATGTTTTGATTAGAATTTCTGTGATTGATTGCCATCAAGCGAAGACTGGAGAGACGCAAAACATCAGACTTCTTCTCAGATGCTATAATTCTTTCACAATCCGCCATCTCTCCTCCGCTCATATCTCTAATTTTAAGAAGAGCCGTATCTGACAATTTTACTTCCTACGACTGGTCGAGAATACGTACGATGAAATCCACGTAAGGATGTGATACATCTTCATACGAGAATATCTAGGATGAAACCTAGAGAAAATGTGACTTTCACTCTGAAATAATGTCTATTATGCGTTAACATTCTAGTATTTTCTGCAGAATCTCTCCTTTGCTGACATGCCATTATTTTATAAATTGTCAAAAACTTGCTTTTCTTGTTCACAAAAATTATCAGAAACCTCCGAAATTTCTAACAAATGTATGTTCATTTGGGAATTGCTGTACGTTAATAAACATTTATTTTTTTGGTTATTTTCAATTGAGACAAATATAAAATTTGTTATTTTGAAAACGTATGCACTTTCTGCAGGATAGATACGCAATTTTGTAATAATGACGCCATTGTAAAATTGATTTGACCGTTGGAAACAAACGAATACATTACAAACAATTTGAATTAATAGTTCTGGAATACAGCAGAGTGCGTAGGCTACTCTCTTTTATCATTTTCAATACAAAGAAATCCCACAAATAAATGGATTTCCAATCTCTGCGTTATAAACTCTTATGGTTTCTGCGTTAAATAACAATGTGTAAATATGCATTACTTACGACAGAAAAGTGACTTTCGGTTCAGTGTTTCTTCTTTGTCTTCTTCTTATTATTATTATTTTAAATTTCTATTGACTGTTTCTCGCACTCTATATCCCACTGCGATTTATTTCGCCAGGCATCGTCTAATCTACATTAACTTATCGATGATGATCTTTCCTTAGCTTTCCTTGTTTCTTCTTTCGAAAGAGATCCACTCAATGACTGTTTTTGGTACTCTGTCAGCATTCAATCTCATTATATGATCACACCTTTGGAGTTGTTTGTATTCCACATTCTGGAACACGTATCTCTACATCTGCATTATCTGCCCAATCTCTTCTTTAGGTATTCTAGCCAAAAAGGTTACAGAAAACACGTTATTAAACTACAGCATTTCATATAAAAAATCTAAAATTTATTCATTCAGAGATAAATTTGGCTCGAAGTAAAAATTGATATTTATTTAATTATTTTTTTTTTACATTTTTATATTTTCTTGTGTATTGTTTTTCTTGTTGAACTCATTTTAACTATTTAATTCATTACCGCCACCGTCTACTGCATTGTGGGGCACAGTCGTTGTAAACATTATTTTGCGGAATATTTGTAGTTCGAAATGTGGGCCATTTCAACGTCAGGAGCTAGTCCTGTTTCAGCTGGTCTGATTGCACCTATGGACGTGCTCGTCAGTCTCCTGGAGCGACTTCGTCCCTAGGGCGCGTGGGGCCTTCCTGGAAACGCGCGTAAGAAACACTCGCATCGCGACCGCAACGCCGCGCCCCCTTCCCCAGCCCCAGCCCGAGGCCGTCCCGTCCCGTCCCGCCCCGCCCCGCCCCGCTCCGTGCCGATTCCATTTGCATGCATTTGTCATTAGCTGCTGGTGTGGCACAGCGCTCGTTGGGCCGCCAGCCGGCAGGGAGGTGTGCTAGAATGTTAACGATAACGACGCGCGCCGCATTTGTGTACAATATTTTATCGGGTTATTTTAATTGTCATGGCTCTTGAATACATTACATTCGGGAACTGTTCATAAAGTTTGCGGTACTCGTCGAACCCCGCTGTCGTGGGAGACTGGCGTTTGGGGAGCGTTGGAATAAATTGCCTCGAGGGCACGTCACTTCAATTATTTGTTCTTCATGTAACATAACGGATGGCTCTTTCACTATTCGCTTTGGATTTCTTTTATGATGCAGAGCAAACTTTTTATTCGGCTCGTTGGACCTCATGACTCTTTCCGAGTTTACAGATTTTCAGCTTTGAAGGAAGTCTGAAGATGTTCAAAACGTTTGATCAGCGTAAGTGACTGAGGCAATAGGCCTGTCGAAACTTGCTCGGTTAATGTGGCATTACTTACCACATTAATTATATATTATTCATTTTCTTAAATCAAACAATAATTTATCGATTGTGATAATTCAGTTAAAATATTCAAATTTTTATTTTTGACGATAATGCTAATTACCCCATCTGTTGGTAATGTAATCCAGGCGAAACAAGGGAATGTTGACAATGCAGAATGCTTCAAATATTTAAAAAGATGACTTTTCTCCCATAGTGTTAAACGTTGTTTACTAACGAGCTAGACGAGATCAACAAGGCATCTTTGAAGGTAAACAGGGGACGAGAAAAACAAATGGAAAGCGCTGTTTGAGTAGCACACAAATTCAGTCTTTCCACCTACTATGTAAAAGCACGCTAGGCGCTTCTGCTATTTACAGTTTTAGAGAAAATATGATAAAAAAGTACGGCTATGTATGAGCTGACAAATAAATATTGTTTTAAAACCGTTTTGCAAAGTAGGGCAATATATTTCTACACATTATTCGCTGTTCGTGAGTTCAATACATCTGATCTCTGTTGCCTGCTTCTGAAATATGGGTAAAATAAAAACAAATCTCGAAAACAGCACCATTTTTGTAGGGATAGTGCTAAACTGTAACAGATGACATGAACGCCGTTTAGCTGTATTCTTTTGTTTTTCAAAAATACACAATTGTAATATTTTTATATCTCTCTCCCATCGATAATATTTACATTACCGGTTATTTGTACACATTAGTACATTTATGAGTAGTAGTGCTTCAAATTATTTCTGATTAAGTTTCTCAAAAAAGTTTTGGATGAAAGTGAGCTTCAGAATGCAAATTTTCAGGCATACTCAAAAAAACATTGTTTTAACTGCTCCAAATTTTTCAATGAAAATGTTCATATAGGTCCAAATTTTATCCTTCTATAATATTCTTAAAGTGGTATTTCAGTTCTCTTATTAACGATCCGAAAAAACTGAGAAAACGTGAAGAAATATATTTTAGGCACCAATAGATGGAAGCTGAGAAAAGTGTGGGGCAAAACCGCAAAATAGCTCAGACCAAAGAAATTAGAAAACTACCAAGTTCGAGAAAATCTGTGCCGTTCTGAAGCACCTTTTATTTCTGTTCGCCCCCGTACTGAATTGTCTATTACTAAAGTGAGTGTAAATTTATGTTCCATAAAAATGTTGGAACCTCTGATGTGATTGGTCCCAAATTTGCCACGAATACTTTTGAGGAACGAAAATTTAAAAATATAGTGTTTGCGATTCAAAATTCTTACCCGAAAATGTTTCTGTTTATATTCAGATAAATGTAATCCCAATACATGTGGTCTTGATTGTTGGTGAGCGTTACCGTGTGACGCGGGGCCGTGCAGGGCCGGACGGAGCGGACAGAGCCGGAGGAACGGGAGGAGCGGAAGAACTTGAGTGTCAGCAAGGGATGGGCGAACAGAACAAACGAAAAGAGTGAGAGGAGTGGAAAAAACGAAAGGAGAGGGAGGAGCAGTGCAGGGGTCGGAGGTGGAGCGAAAGAGCAGCCCAAGTGGAAAGACGGAAGAAGTGGGAGGTGCGTGATGGGCTGGAGGACAGCGGAAAGGGCTGGAGGGAAGAGTCGGAAGGTCTCTTTGCAGGACTTCCATGGCTAAGTACGGAGGATATGGACGAAGGGGAGGAGCATTTAGAGCGGAAGGGGCTGAATTCCTGGGACGGGAGTTGAAGGCAAGACGGCCGTGGCAGGCCGGATAGAGCGTGCGGGCTGGACGAGGCTGCTGAATGGACTTTTTTTTTTTTTGAGAATAAATATCCGGGCAAAGCCGGATAATGAGCTTCGTAGTAGTAACAATAAGATGTAAGGAAGAACTGGTACGATCTAAGGGATAGTACGATAGGATGTAAGGGCAGTACTCGTACTAGGTACAAAATTACATTTATTGCGCGACTCGTATCGATCAATTAGCATCAGTAACTAACTGCGAGATTCAAGGGAGCGCCTGGCAATAGAGAATACCGTGAATGAATACGTGTTTTACTCCTGAATGATGCCAGAAAATTGCTTGAAAATTTGAACATCAACGAGTGTACGGCGTTCTTAAAACCGTGTTGTCCTTATTATTTTCTAGGCAAATGCCGGAGTAACGTCCTATAAATAAACGGCCCACGAGCCTTGCGCGATCTATTCCCTTAAAATAGTATATCTCTAATCCAGTCTAGAACGCTCTAGTCCAGTGCCCGTAGTTTAACATGGTGTAGCAATAGCCCCAAATTATTGGGGGATAGGATAATCGAAGAGATAAGGTATTGATTACCAGGGAACCACCTACAACAACCTACATACCAAAAATATTGAGGCGTCCCTCCTGCCCACCCCATGGAACGGACTTCCATGCCTGTACCGCCCCAGTCCAATCAGCGTATGCCAGCGGGAAGTGGTCCACACTCGAAAAGGGTTGAATGCGGATGATAACAAATTAAATGAATCACGTCCAATCCGATATTACCGTGGAGAAGATTTTTCTTCATTATCGTTGGCCTCACTGTACTCGTAGCCTACAATGCCTCGACCCGACCCTCTTTGCAGTGGACGCATTCCATTAGAGGCGCCATCCCCCTGTGACGCGTTCGCAGCGGCGCGGCGCAGCGGGGCAGGCCGGAGCAGAGCGGGACAGAGCGGGGCGGAGCGAGGCAGAGCGTAGTAGAGCGGGCGGGGCGGGGGCGGGGGCGGGGAGCGAGAGGCCGCGAGGCGATGGCGGCCGCGATAACGTCGCCATCCGGTCGGTGGGCCTGGCGGCGCGGCGCGGCGCGGCGCGGCGCGGCGCGGAGCGGCGGCGGGCCGGATCGCTCTCATTGCACGCGTTATCAATTAGCGTTAGTTCTGCCGACTGAGCGACCGGACGGGGGCGAGCGGTAGGGTGGAGCCCGTGCAGGGCATGGCAGGGCAACTTGCCGCCCGCGCCGGGGCCGCAGCGCCGCCCGGCCGGCCGCCCGCGTTTTGTTTGGTCGCTTTACGAGCCGCGTTGTCGAGTGTCGGCTCGCGTGAATGGGCCGCTCTTCAAATAATGGGCGGACGCGGCTGCCCGTCGGCCGGAGGTCGAGAAGACAGCGGATCCGATGTCCGATGCGCACGCTTTGTTCCCCGGGGCTTTTATGAAACGCTCGCTTCGCGGGTTAAAGCCTTGGTTTCAACCTTTTGTGCGATGAGAGGATTTCGAAGGACGTTCTCTCTTAAGCACTTGGTTTCGGTCGGAAGCCGGAATGAATTTCCGAAGTTTGTAATTCTGAAGGATAGTAGAAGAGGTTTGCTTTCAATATTCTCTGTCGGGGGCCAAATACGTCATACAAGTCTTCAAAAAGCTTTATGTGGATTATTTCTGCAGCTAGCGTCTAAGGAAAGCCAAGATTAACAACTATGTTGAGCGAACGAAAGCAATAGTGCGGGGTTGTGAACGTTCAGGAGTGTGGTCACAAACTATCTTGCTCGAGCGCAACCTTCAGTGTTTTCTGTTCTTTGCATAAATAAAAAGCTTTGTACAGTTCGTTTTGACACCTGTTCCACAAGACTGATGTGGCACGTAGTTTTGTGTATGAAAAAAGTAAATGTGTTGAGTTTAATAATTAGAAGAAAATACTGTAAAATCACATCCAAAGTATGTGTTTTCATCAATTCAAGCACTCACTCTTTGCTATATTGTACGTGTCAATTATTCTTCTTACACTTAGAGCACAGTTTTTTAAATTAGCCACAGAATGGAAATATGGTTTGTGTATTATTTGTACGGTATTTATTTGTGTATTGCATTTGTAATTTATTTGTTAGTTAATTTGTTTGTATTTGTTAATTTATTTAATGTACTAGTTGTGTAGGTTTCCAACGATACAGTGGGCTAGATCTCGTAAATCACTTGGTTTCTAAATTTTGGAAGAATTAAAGCAGTTATTAAACATTTAACGGTAAAAAAGTTTGACAATATAATAATTTATTTTGTGTTTAAGTAATGACCTCTTACAACAAAATTAGGAAAGTGGTATATCACTCTGCATACGGAAGGAAGAGAAGAATAACCTGCATATTCACTCCCCTAAGGTCATAAGTTCAAGAATAATTTAAATGAAATGGTAAATTAGAATGTACCGAGAAGAGAGTCCATTCCTACTGTTTGTCACGATTAACATTACAGTGAGTCTTCTGAAAGTGTGAAAAGGCAATCACAGTCTTCTTTTTCTTCGGGTCTACAAGGGACTCTTCTTACAATTCTTCTCGCCACCGCAGCCTTCAGTTGTTGGTTTTTATTTGAGAAGAACTCTCTTTCGCGAGGGCACTTAAACATTTCACCTCAAGCACTCGCAAGTGCTTCCGAAATGCTCCAGGCAAGCGAGGCGGGAGACGTCGGTATAATTACTAGAAGATTGTTTGTCCAAACATTATAGATTTGTAATAAATTATATAATACATTACAAATTATTGCATCACGCGCAAATGTTTCGGAGAGATTAACAGACACTGAAACGAATTAGAAAAAATAAAACTATCTTTGTTAGATTAGTTTGTTAGTAAGATTACAGAATTTCAGCACACTAATTTGAAAATAATACATTTTGTTAATGCAATTTAGATCCCTCCTATCTCTCCATTTATTTATAATTATTACTTTTTGAAGGAGTTATATTTGAATTGATTAATTTAATAGTGTGTAAAATTGGCAAAAATGCTTGTATTATCGGAATTTGCGTGAATAAAAGCATTACAGCATAAAATACAATATGTAGTAGAAATGTTGCTAATTGATACTACTGCGTGTGAAACGAATTGCCGAAAGTTCAAATATTGAAAGAAAGATTCGCTTTAAGAAACTCAGTCGTCAAACTTAATATAGTAAAAATGAAATGAAAAGAATATAAAATTAGAATCTTGTTTTTTAATCTAACACTATAGTTTGCTACGGTCCTTTTTTAAATATTTATTTGCTACCTGTTCAATTGCATTATACTTTTTCAGGGAATTGAATGTAAATGTAAAACATAAAATAGAGGCAAGATGCCATCATTTAATTATCAGATACGGTTTTAAGATGATAATAGTACAATACGAATTTAGAAATGTTCAATCAGAGCGGAGATTATCAAGAGGAAAAAGTTCAGGGTATGAAAGGAAATTAGGAATTTACATGTAGTTTGTAGAACACTGCTAGGAAGACTGCCTATTAGGCTGCATTTCGTCAAATATGTAACTATTGAACGTAAAGCAGCCACATCAAAGTGTCGGGCAAATTAATTATCTTGCTCAAGTTCACTGACAGTGTGTCTAGAGCAACCGCCACGAGATTTAAAGGTAAGGTAGTACAAATCACTCCTCAGTCATGGGCTACCTGGCCCGTGAGTCTTCTGGAAAAGTTAGTTGACATTTATTTCCGCAAATTTAGCTATATTAATTCCCATGTTCTCAGTTTAAGCAAACCAATTTAATGAGTCATTAAATTGTAATAATACATCAGTAATATTTCAAAATATCATTTTTCAATAAAATATACATTTTGAAACGAAAGTATGTTGATTTTGTAATCATGATTTCTTAAAAGTGCAATAATTGCATAACTTCCTACGTTGAGGTGAGGAGGTTTAACAGATAAATAATCTTGTCTGTTAAAGGAGTTCTTCGCCCATAAGTGAGAATTGTCAACTTGTTAATTAATTTCACATTATTGATATATACAACAAATTATTTAATAAAACATCACAAAACGAAAACGAAAGAATTTGACATTCACAATTCTCGGCAAAAATGTTTTACGAGGCAGAATTTAAAAACAAAATAAACATGAAATTGTAATAAATAGTGAATAATTTAACTATAATTTATACCTATGTTGTTTGATATGGTAACATTGGCTCACCAAGCGTTTTATTTCAAAACTGAATTTGAACTTCTTCGAGTCAATGAGGCGGAGTAAAAATTGTCTACTGGCCAAATAACTTTCTCTTAATTTCAAATATTACCTCACACGTCATGGGTCATCCTTGACAGCCATCCTCCGTGCATAACGCCTTAACATTTAAGAATTAAAATTACATAATAAAAAAAATACAAAGAAATATGTGTTCACAACTCCTTGTCAGATATTCTTTTGGGCTATTGCCACAACCCGACCTAGAATTCGGTATTGGAGAATATAATCCGAACGTTTCCAGAATAATTGTTCTGAAAACTACATTCTATGAGGCGGCTTATTAAAGAAAATTTGCGCATTTGCAAGGCCCTATTCCAGAACATACCGATCTATCCTTATAGTTTTATTACAATATACCTTTGTAATTGAAATTATCCTAGAAAGGGGATCCATCTCATTTACACAACTCCATCCCACTCCCACCGTAAGCAGCGGCGTCTGGGCATACAATCTCTAGAGACCTGTTGCATTCATCGCAACAAATGTATTGCCGTGGCGCGGGGACACGTGGTTTGCACGACCACCGGAGAATCTCGGTGCTAAAAAACGGAAAAACTTACATTATGTAGAAATTTCTAATAATCTTCTAGATAGATCCATCAACAAATCAACTGTTCCCCAACAGGGAACCGAGAGGCGTCGTATGACACCTGATTTGTCTGGATTGGTAGACGGTAAGGGGTCGAACCGTGAGTGACAGACGGACATGCCTAACTTCACACACAAGTTAACTCGCAAGTTACTCTCAAGAGTACATTTCTTGAACGCATCCTAAATAGGCATTCAATACAAATAAAAATATCCTCCATAATAATGAACTTTTTCCTACACTTCTAAAACTCGCAATGAACAAATGATTATGGTGACCAACTACTTATCAGTCAGTTCATCAAAGTGAATATCATTGAATTAATTCGTGTAGTCTTGTTGACCTTCATTATTGAAGGTACGACATTGTTGAAAACATATTTGGACAAAATGACAATGATTTGATGGTGATTTCAACATCAATTTCGCCTTGAATGAAACTCAACCGTTAACAATAATTTTTGCTGAAAAACTTAATTTAAAGTTGAATACTGACAAAGGTCAGTCTACAATCACATCGGGCAGTACCACCGTATTGCTGAGCACGAACGGAGTATTTTAGCGTCATTTATAAAACTTACACTATAAATTCTTTGTTTCAGCCCTCACAAACCAATATTCTTTTTTTAGCATGAACTGAAATTGATGCATACAGAAAAATAATATGTACATCGGGTTAATTGGATTTTTGCCTGCCAGCAATCTTCCCAACTCTTGGCCATGTGGTTATTTCTTAATCACGCGTGGGAGTAAGAAAGACATGTGGCGAAAATGGCGCACTCCCGTCACTGAATCTAGCTCATTTGGCCTGTCTGCGCTTTCTTTCGTCACAAGCAATAGAAACTGAGATCATATGTGTTAAAAGAGCTATAGCTTCATTACCGAATTGAGAGGAACGCCCGTGCAATTCAATCGCCTAGAATAACAAGAAATTTGTTTAATTTCACTTACAGTTGCAGATTCTGCATGTCTCCGAATAGGTGGGGTTGTATCGAGAAGCGCTGGACCAACAAAATGGAATAAAATGTCCCAGAAGCTGTCAATCTATAAATTATAGTGAGAATAATGTTTCTGTGAGGCCTTTGGTCCCAAAATCACAGAATTTAAGCCCCTAGAACGCTTCGTTTAGGAGTTATTAACCTAAGTAGATTTTTAAAATCCTGCCAGTGTGCTGCAAGTTGCATTTGACATGGATATTGAGATGCCTTTTTTTGCAACAAATCCTTCATATTTTTAAAGTCAAAGTCCAATTCGCCACGTCTCCGTGAATTCTTCTTCTTTAGACACCTCATTTATAAAGATTCGTAGCATGCGAGAGTTGCAAAATGCATTTATATTACTGAAATAATACAAGAGAGGAGTTTTTATATTATAAACGGAAAGCATGAGGCGATGAAGCAGCGTCTGGTCTATCGTATGATGCACGAACTATAATTTCACCTTTGTTGTCTAAGAAATATTTAATACAAATTCCATCTAACATTAATGAACCTATGCAATCCGATTCCTGCAATGTTTCGCAATTTTCCTTCACTTCAAAATATTATTCTCTGCTAGCTCTTGCCGTGGGCTGATCTTACACACCGAGTACCTTTTTAACTGTTCATAGCTGTGGAGAGATATCATATCACAATATCATTAAAAAAATGTATGTGTGAATGGAAATAGGAAACAAAATACTGCAGAAAGCAGACAAAGCGGTACTGTATTTGTAACACTGTCCTTCAATAATTAATAAATCAATCTACGTAATATAAAATTTAAATGGCTTGTACATAGCAGCTAGATATTTTACTGACATGCTTAAAATAGCATTACTGAATGTACCCACAGAAAAGTCTTCATAGTTTTTGTGCAAACGGTTCAACCTGTTTTCTGCAAATTTTCTTACAAATGCAATATTATGAATGAACACGCCGACTTGAAAATTTGACTGAATCATTGCTAGTAACTAAAATACTGGCACAGCTGAAACACATACCAAACCAGTTTATCTCGGGATTACTGTGCACCTACTTCATTATTATACGAGAGCGGAATATCACTTGCCTTGGCAAGATCCATTTCACTTCCATTCGGTGCGCAGGGATGTTATTGTTCAACGGACAGGAATCGTTATATTGTTTTTGTTACCAAACCTAAAAAGATGATCTTCACTCTTCACCGTTCAGAATCGTCCATTCTTTCCCAGTATTGTTTCTTTCTTCTTTTCGACGAAGAACATCAAAAGATGTAAAAGCTTTCTCTGTCGATTATAGTTTGCCTTAATTCACGGCCTCCTGCGCCAATGCTTATGATAGAGGTGGTATTGGTAATTTCGATGAGCGCCGGATCAAAAAAATGTAATAAAATCCTCGTTTACAAAATACCTCATTTTGTAGATTTCGATGCGGGGAACAATTCTTTGAGGCCTTTGGCTTCTATGAAGTTTGAAGCCAACAGAGAAAGAAATTGCGAAAGAAAATTTGAGGCTTTTGGCCTCAAAATTCCAAGTTTTAAAGCTCTAGAATGCATTGTTTAGGAGTTATTTAACTACATAGGTTTTGGCAACGCAGTCATGTGCTGCGGGTTGCATTTAAAAACGAATATTTAGATGCGGATTTTTCAACAAATCCTTCACACTTTGAACGCCAAAGTGCAATTCGTCACGTCTCCGTGAAATTATCTTTCTTTAGAGACCTCATTCATAACGATTGTTTGCGTGTGAGAGCCGCAACGGAAAGCTATACTACTGAAATAATACAGAAGACGATAATAATAATAATAATAATATTAATAATAATAATATTAATCATATAATAATAATAATAAAAATCGTCAACAAATGAGAAAAAGGCAATACACAAAATGAACTTTTCCAATGAGCTTAGACGTTTCACTTCTGCCGTGCCAGACTCTCGTCCATACTCGTCCTCGTCTCTTTTTGTATTACTTATTTTATGTTCGAAATCCTAAGGCCTTTGAATGGCTCCAAAGTGCAATCCATGATTACACCCCTCCACTTCCTTCCGCGGAATCTAGCATACATAGGATTTTACGTCTCCACAACTTCCTTGTCACTTTCTCTCTTTCTCCAACGGTTTTGCGGCGGTCAAGTTATCACTGAACTTCCTCGTACTCTCTATACTGACGAAGTTTTTCTACATAAGGGGTTTCCAACAGGTGGCCCGCGAAAACTTTAAAAATGTTTTTTAAAAGAAAAGTGCAAAAAATATTTAGAGCTCATTCAAAATATGTACTTATTGTAATACGACAAAATGAGAAAGCGAAGTTGGACAGGAATTAATAGTCAAGAGCAACTTGTTTGGGAAACAAGATCCACAGCAATTAGCAGCACGATTTACAAATCGATACGTTTCCTACAGACAAAACAAGAAAAGATATAATATTTTTTTAAACTTTTATTCAGCAAAAATATTCAACCTTAAGACAATTCGAACTAAAAGTAACTTCAATGTTTCGGAGTGCGGATACATATGGAAGTGTTTTTCTTCTTTTTTGAAATGTATTATAAATTATTTCAGAACTTGATTTGTAGATTCTTTCTTGCTGCACCTTCTAAAATTCATCTTTTAAGAAGCATCTGTTAAGATTTCGGTCCCTTAGAATACATGTTATCGAAGATTTATTGTAGTAGACAGTAGTGACAATTAAAAAAAATAAAGTTTGAAATGTCAATTCATTTACTATTTAAAACAGTTAAATTTCTTCTATTTCTATCACGAAATGTCGTATTTCGAGAAAAAGTATTTGAATGTCGTATTTCTAGCAAAAAATTCGGGAACAACATTGACAGATGGTGTACCAACGCAAGTCATAGCAAACCCGACCTTAAAAACAATGAAGATGATTAGATCCTTTGGGACGAAGACATAGTATTGTACGAGGATATCAATTCGTATTGAGAGCAGTATATAGAGATGCAATGACTTCTCAGTATATCAGAAGGGAATTATTATTGAAACTAAAACAAATCCATACTTATCCTAACTATAAAACTAAGAATCTACAATTACAAAACAAATAACTGAGGTACCATAGTCAGAAACCCACAATCAGCTAAAACTTGACTTCAACCAATTTTCCATATTGAACTCCGATTTTTCTTAGATAGTCCAAGATCACAAAGCCTACCAAGTATCAGACTGTTCATGTAGAAACATTCTTGGACCTATTTTTTGTAACTAAAGCAACCACACTTACGATGTCACTTATGACATCAAATATGACCATTAATCAAAAGTTAACATATTCACATCTTGCCACAATAGAAATCGTCAGTAACACCTATAATAATAGCCCGAAAACAAAGTTTAAATTGTATTTGAATGAAATCTACGACAAGAGACAAATAAAAAAAATGATCCTAAAGAATAACCTGACATTGTTGAATGCAAATCTAAACTTCAACAAATTGGACAGTCCTAAAGCAGAACCTCGATTTGGTAAAGGGCAATCATACTGTTGTGAACTGCCAACTGCTGTGAACTGCAATCATACTGCCAACAACAAAAGAAGACACCTCAAACTGTAGTGAGAAGTAATATTCTACACTTGATCAACCAGAGAAAATGCGACTAAAAAAAGTTTTTTAACTTAGTGTTAACATCTATTACTCAACAAAGACTCAAGAAGTCTCAGGAACAATATGTAAATTGTAACTGATATACCACAAGCAAAATATGACGAAAACTGAACTCCAGAACAATTTCTACAAATGCATAGAACTAGGTACGTACAGTGGGTGGCCATTAAATTAGGATTTTTTTATTTTCATTTATTCTATCATTTTATCTACTTTTTAATGGAAGTTATGTTTACAAAATTACATATACGAGATCCCCCTTTCATTTCGAATATTATTTTGGATCAAATTTGTCTCTTAGTATTTTGTAGCATGTCCTTTTAGTTTTATGTTAGCTTGAATTCTCCTTGGCATGGTGTAAACAGCTTCAATTGCATGTCCATTCCAGTTATTTATCTTGATACCATACTTTATCTGTTCTCTTTATTGGCTCAAATTTTGTTCTGCACTGCTCTTCACTGTTTTTTTTCTTTAAGTATCTTCCAAATTCCTTCGATTGGGTTGGTATCAGAACTATTTCCTGGCCATTCTAAAATCTTAATTTTATTTTGTTGAAAATAAATTTTCACGCCCTTGGCTGTGTGGCATGGAATTCTATCCTTTTGGAAAATGTAACCACCTCGTGAAATCCACTTCTTTAATTGAGGTACCACACACATTTTTAACACTTTGAGTTAATGTTCGTTGTTCATTATCCCTTTCACAAGGTATAGTCTACCAAATTCTTTCTGCGAATTAACAGCCCCATATCATCACTTTTGTAGGATGTTTTTTTTTTTCGTATATTCGGGGAGTAGTTTCTCGGCGGGTCGTCTGACAAACTGATTTCTATCTTCGAGAATTTCAATGGTGGTTTCGTCAGAAAATCACACCTATAAAAATTAGAGCAAAGAGAAATTTGTAATTTTATTACTTACAACATGCGACATTGTTCACCATCGATCCAACTTATTAAATATCAATCTAAAGTAAATTAAATGAGTGAATTAATTTTGAGAGTGCTTACTTTGAACCAGTCATCCAATGTCCATCGTTTGTGTTGACGTGCTCAAGCAATTAATTTCTTTTTCATGGCAGTAGTTAACTTTGGGAGTTTCACTGGCGAACAAATACTGAAATCCATTGCTTTGATTCGGCGTCGTAATGTGCGTGTACTAATTTCACATCCAAGATCTCGTATCATGACTTGTAGTACCTTATTTGTTGCTCTTCTATTTTTCAACACAAGCATTTTTACCATTAAGTCTTGTTTTTTGGAAGATTCCCTAGGTCATTTGCAGTTTGACGATTTGTGAAATTTTCACGCAACCCTAAATCAACATTCCTCTTTATTCTTCCCACACTTTGAAGCAAAACCTTTTTCATTTTTCAATTTCAGTGTTTTTCAGTTCAATACGCTTCTGAGTAACCTCAATCTCTCTCTTCTTTTGCGGAAAAATGTCACTTTTCTTACCTATGACTCCTAATCTCATTTACCTTTAAAACCACCAATCTATTGCCCTCTAAAATGACGAATCTGGGCTACAACAGCACTTTTAACTATCACAAATACAAATAAAAAGATATATACGAAACTTGCCACTTGTCAGATCGAACAACTCTTTAACAACTGAAAGGTAGAAATGCGCTGGAAGCGGGTGATTGTACAGTGTCTGAAAACTATCAGTCTATTTGGTAACTAAAAGGACAACAGATTACAAAAAAATTTTTCCAGCATTGGAAGAATTCTATTCTAACTTATCATGAAAGTTTCGAGCATTCGTATATCCATTAAGTGATTCAGAACAGGACATTTGTAAAATTGAAAGAAAATTCCTAATTTAATGGCCACCCAATGTATACTAAACCCTCTCTACTCCCTGGCTTTTTGACGAGCGATGACTATCAACCCGACAATCAGTCACACATATTTCTTCTGGTTCAGTACTGTTTATCAAGTAGAACCCTTGACATAACACCACCTTAAAGGATTCACTTAGAAAAGCCGCTTGCCCAGACTACATTCTTCCGAGGAAAAGGAGATCGTTACACCAATTCTTCCCCTTAAACCAATTCTTTGCTCCATTGAACCCCTTATGTTTTCTCTGTAATATCCAGTATCGAACGGTAGTGCTAATTGCCCTGCAAAAACCTACAGATCCGAAGTCTACTGATAAAGATGATATATTACACCTTCCCCTTCCGGTCAATAGAGTGATCGAATAGAATTACTTTCTGAAATGTGTCACCTCTCCAAGAACAGCCATGGGTGCATTCGTTTTCGCGGCCGCTCTCTCCATCTGCTTTCGCATAATCTAGAGCAAACCGCGCGAATTGCTGCGCAGCTCCGTCGCGTCGCGGCGTCCCGTGAGTCAGTGGTGCGGCGCCATGCGTCATGTGTTTCCCCGTAGCCGCGCGCGCCCGCCCGCCCGCCGCGCCGCCGGAGCGGCTGACCGCTCGCTCGCCGCCGCCGCCGCCGCCCGCTTCCTCCTCGCACGCGCGACCGCCGCTTCTCCGGGATTCCGGAAGTACGTCACACCCGAGCCGTCGGTGTCCGCGCGCGGCTTCCGCTACTGCAGGTTGCAACGTGAAAAGCGTTGATAAGGGATGGGAACGTAGGGGATCCACTTGCAGGAGCGAAATTGAGGTCCATGATGATGAAAGAAAATTCAAATTTCCTCTTAAAAGTGAGATTGACACTAATTTGCTTACATTGTGGTTGCCATGAAAATCTTAATAATAGACGTATTTCTTAACCAATTTACCGATACTAAGGACAACAATGCAGGAATGGTATTAATCATATACGTATGGCGTAATAGTTGAGGGGTATGGTGACATTGCCTTTGAACATATTTAATTTATCGCATTTTCTCAACAAATAGATGGTAGTATTGAGATTCAACATCAGAACTCAAGTCTAGTAGTCTTATAGTAGGATTTATGACGTTTGGAAAAACACATATTCAGGTGTCCAGGAAGGAAACATCGAAAATTTGAAAATAAGTTCTTAAGACAATTTTAAGCATATTTTGTCTAATAAATTTCATGCATATTCTGATTGGCTGAGCCGCAATAAGCACTCAAAGGTGGTTTGAAAAAATGCTTTCTAGGCAAACACTCCAGAAATTTGCAAATTGTTTATTTCCAAAGAAATTAATATATTTCTTCACAAAGAAAACCTAACCCAGAAGTGGAAAAGCACCGAATTTACACAATTCGACTGCTTTTCTATTTCTGGATTAATTTTTCTTTCTGAAGAAATATATTCATTTCTTTTGTAAATAATAAATAATTTAACAGTTTCTGCAGTGTTTGCCTAGAAGGCATTTTTTCAAACAAAGTTTCGAGTGCTTATTGCACTCGGGCATTCAAAATGTCCATGTAGTTTATTAGACAAAATATGCTTAAAATTGTCTTAAGAGCTTAGTTTAGAATTTTTGACACTTTCTCCCCGGACAGCCTGTATATATTATGTGAAACGCATAATACATCAGTAGCCTTTTGCTCATTCCAAGCTAGATAAACTAATTTAAACTGAAATTACTGAATATATTATTGGAGATTGAAATGTTCATACTTACTATTTCTTCTAGGCATCCGGTGTTTTAATGATGCAAGGAATTACTCCACTTTTCTTCTTAAAAAAAGGGGGGGGTAATAAACAATAGGTTTAAAGCAATGTGTTGATTTGCTTTTGTAGGATATTCTTTCGAAAAGTATGCGTAAATTCCCTCAAAGGAATGAACTTTGTTTGACATATCCTTATTTTAAATTCAATTTTTTTTAAAATAAAACCTTTCGCTTGTACATTACGAAAATGTGTGTTCAACGTAAAGATAAATATTTTTTTCAAAACATCAATTAGATTCTGTTAAGATACAGTAGACGTGAAGAAATATGTTAGTAGGCGTCTTCAAATTAATTATATTAATTTATTTTTGACCTTATAGTACCTACAATTTTAGACCTAAAACTGATTTTATCAGTTTTAATCAGCAATTTCATTTTTTTTCGTATTTCTGATGTCCTGCTTCACTTAAACAGGAATTCATATCCAAGAACATTTATCAAGTATTCTCATGAGCACAATTGGTTTGTAAACGAAATTTCATCGAAATTATTATTTTTATTTCTAGTTGCCGCTTAGATTTATTTATGAGATTGTTTTCTTTCATTCAAAGCAATTCAGCATGTTAATATAGTTGTTAAAAGCTAGAAGAGTTTCACATAAGTTTTCTGTTACGTCTATTAATGATGATAAGACACCGTAAGGCGACTAATGTTATTACTTGTTCGAAAGCAGGAATCATTGTTACAGCGATGACTTGAACACTACGCTAAATAATGACAGTATTCCTATCAATTAGTAGTTTCAGGAGGGAAGGACGAAGGTCAAGTGAAAAAGAGAACACAGTTTAGTTCAGCTTGTATATTTTTCTCTTTCCTTCAAATTATATAATAGACTCTTTTCAACATATAATATAACACATGACAGTCATTTAAGTTTTGTTTAGAAAACATCAACTTTGTCACAGCTAATGCTCAGAAGAGATGAGAGAAAGAGACGAAAATGTACAAATAAATACGATTTATGAGTGAGTTTTTCCACAATGTTTACAAGTTGCATTTTCAGCTGCAATATCACATTTAGCCGGGCGAATGGACCGCGCCACACCGCGCGGGGCCGCCGTCAGGAACTCTACGGGAACCCGACGGGCGCCCGACGAGGGCCCGACTATAGCCAAGAGGCCGGCGCGGTGGGGCACGGGCGGGCACCCAGACACAGTCAACAAGTACAAAAGTTTGGTACGTTCTCAGAGAACACCGTCAGTGAATGTCACGAACATGCTAACATTTCATTTCCTGCACAAAAAGTGATCCAGACGGTTCGGGGAGGAGTGAACGATGTGAGAGCAGTCAGACGTAGTTCAACAATATAATTTTAATATCCATATACATAGTCTATATACAATACATGTTATATCTATTTACAATTCCTCGTATTTATTTAATACACTATTTTATTTGGCTGTTGTGGCGTTTAGGCCTAAAATTTGTACACTTTATTTTTCGAGTGGTTTATTCCACTATAACAACGTTTTTTAAACTTTTTTCACATACACGAAAAAGGCGTTCAGTAACTTTATAAACCTCACTTTTCTTTTCAAAAAATTCCCTACGACGTTCCCACAGAAAATCACCCAGCAGGTGCGGCACCACTTGAGGTGGGAGCGGTGGGGCGGGTGGGTGGGCGGGTGGGAGGGGCGGTGGGCTCCGGGTGGGGGGGCGCCTTAGAGATCAGGTGCTCGGCTTGGCTGCTATTTTTTTCTCTGTGGTGACTTGTAACAATAAGGCATGGCCCGTCTGGGCGGGCGTTCTTGTGTGCTTGAGTGAATGCGGCTAAAGACGGGATTTTTCTTTCCGACTCCCACGGTTTCTCTTTTTCGACTTTTTTTTGTGGAGCTTATCTTTGTGAACAGTGACTGTGCGTGTATTGATCGTATCTAAAGTAAAATTATTTGGTTAATTCTCTCTGTTTTAATGATCTAAATCTTAAATTTTGAGTGTCAAAAACAAAATAGTTATTTAGAATAACTATTCTCTAGCCAACATTTTGTAAAAAAAATACTAATCTCGTTTTTTAAAAACCTACTAATACGGAATGTTGTGTATAATTAAACACTGGTTATTTGGCAACACGTAAAAGATTTTTGTAACAGTTACAAATGTAATTATATAGCATTGTTCCTTATTCAATTAATTAAAGCCATTTTGTTATTTTGTGTCACTATGTTAAAGCCATCTCACCGGCTAGCATTAAAACAACTGAAAGCACGGATTACTTTTCACACAGCGTAGTAAGACTCAGCAAACTGAAACATACAAAAATAGGATTTTTTGTGTTTTATGCTGTGCCGTGCGGAGAGAGACGAGAAGGTTCAAACGAGTCTATATCTCTGAAGAAGAGCAACAACACACATACAACAACATTAAATTATATATAGACATTTCCTCTTCAATTGACAACAAGAAGTGAACAATCAACTGATAGGAAAATGGTTCGCAGTCGAGTTTCTTGCGCGACACATTTTACAGAAAATATTATTTTTTTTGTATATTTTGTTCCGTTTCTTACGTTCAGAGAATCACAGTCAACGCGGATACGAGTTCTATATATTATGAATATATACGAATCGAGGAGAACACAGTGTTTTCACTTGGCGCCGCGAGGCGTCTTCGCAGTCCTTCACAGCGACGTCGTGACCACGGGCAGGCCCAGCGCGTCCTCCGCCGGCCGGTGCTGCAGGCCGCTGGCGCCCGCGCCGTGGTGACTCTGGTGCGGGTGGTGGTGGTGATGCGGGTGGTGGTGGTGGTGCGGGTGTAGCGGGTGGTGGTGCAGGTGCGAGCTCTGGTGCTGCGCGCCCGCCCCGCCACCGCCGCCGCCGCCGCCCCCCGCGCCGGCACTCGCCGCCGTCGCGCTGGAGCCGGAGGAACCCGCCCCGCCGCCACCGCTGCTGCTCGACGACGACAGCTTGCTGTCCTTCTTGATGCGCTGCTTGAGGTGCACCTTCGCGTGGCGCTTCTTCTCGTCGCTGCGCGCGAACTTCCGCCCGCACACCTCGCACGTGAAGGGCTTCTCGCCCGTGTGCGTGCGGATGTGCGTGGTGAGGTGGTCGGACCGCGAAAAGGAGCGCATGCAGATCCGGCACTGGAAGGGCTTCTGGCCCGTGTGGATTCGAATGTGTCGCGTCAACTCGTCAGATCGCGAGAAGCGTCGGTCGCAGCCTTCCACGGGGCACGCGTACGGTCGCTCGTGCACCGGCGTCTTGCTGGGCCTGTTCGGGTACTTCCTCGGCTTCACCGGCACCAGCTTGAGCGGGACGGGCGACTGCTGGTACACTTGCGAGAGGATCTCGTGTCCTTTGCTCGTGGAAGGGTTGTACTCGGCCAGCTGCAGGGAGAAGCTGGGCGATATGGATGAGGTGTTGCCCGAGCTCTGCTGGCTCTGTCGTTGCGATTCGGTGGCGCTGCCCCCGGAGGCGGCGGCGGCGGCGGCAGCTGCTGCGGCGGCGCTCGCCGCGGCGCCGGAGAAGGGCTCCTGCTTGGGCACGAGGCCCGAGGGCCCCGCCGCCGCCCCGTAGTCCGCCCCCACGCCCTGCGCGTCCCACGGCGTGTACTTGGGTGGGACGAGCGGCGCCTGGCGGTACACCAGCTCCTGCTGCTGCTGGGCCGCCGCCACGTCCGCCATGGAGGTGACGGCGCCGCCGCTGCAGCTGGCGTAGTTGGGGGGTTGCTTGAGCGCCAGGTTGTCGATGCTGATGCCCAGCAGCTCGGCGTGCTGCTGGGTTCGATCGTCGTAGTGCGCGGACGCGCCTGTGCCCGCGGGGCTCGTGCTGGTCGACGGGTAGGGCGCCTGCTGCGGCAGCGCGAAGAAGGGCTGGATGAGCGTCTTGTCGGGGCTGGGCAGCATCCAGTGCGGGCCCGTGGCGGAGGGCGAGCCCGCCGACAGCGCCGCGCTGCCCATGCCCACGGGCCCCGCGCCCGACGTGGCGAAGATGCCGCGGTAGCTGATCTTGGCGGCGTGCGGCGCGGCGCCGCCGCTGGTGTGCGGGGGCACGGCCGGGTACATGGCGGCGCCGGGCGCGCCGCCGCTGCTGGTGTTGCTGGCCTCCTCCTCGCCCCCAGGGCTGCTGCGCTCGCTCGCCTCGTGCTTGGGCCGCGCGAGCGCCGCCGCCGCCGCTGCGTTGGCGCTGGCGGGGCGGGGCCGCGCGCCGTCCGCGCTCTCGCCGCCGCCCGCGCTGCCGGCCGACGCGGCCCGCGCCCCCGCGCCGCCCGCCGACGCCGACGCCGCACCGCCGGCCCCGCTCGCTGCTGCAGCCGCTGCGCCCGCTGTCGACGGACTGTCGCACGGGTCGTTGGCCAATTCCTCGGGTTCCAAGGATCCTGCAAGCACAAGCAAGACAGATCGTTACTCGCCCATTCGTTCTTTTTAAGGTGTCACTTAAAACAATCTAACATTTCGATTTGCACAATTGTTTCGTATTAAACAATAGCTCGTATGAGCTCGATATTCAATACTTTTCCACTCGTCACACCAATTACATTTGTATCGCTAACTTCTATCAACAGAATTTCGATAGCACATGCGTATTCTAGCACGTGTTCTCTAGACACACGTATCAAAAATACTCTAGCAGAATCAGTGTTATAGTCAACAGTAGATCTCAGACTTAACGGCATATAATATAGAACGTGATATGTCCACACACACAATGACGTAATCACTGGCACACACGAGCTCTCAGAATTCAGGAAAGCAGACGCCATCTGCGAGAACCGCATCTGCCGCGGAGATTAACGGGCGTCCCGAGGATGCTCGCAACCGCGCGCGCTTCCTTTTCTCGGAGAGGAAGATCGCGGCCTCCGACGCGACCCGCCAGAGCACGCTCCACCGCTAGTCGATACGAGTTACGAACGTGTGATTGAAGTTTTCATAGAAAGTTGTATTAAATCGAACATGTATTTTTATTTCTTTTATTCGGTTTGTTGTTTTGCTTTTGTTGTTGTTGTTGTTGTTGTTGTTGTTGTTGTTAATGAGACGATTACAATCTCCAAGACGTTCATATGTACCGCTTCCCTGATTTTTTTAAATCTCTAAGTTACATAGGTAACCATAATAATTCTTGAACCATTACACGTTAGACACATGGGTCACATTTCTCTGTTGAGAAATGTGTACATAAAAAAACAATAGTTGATAGACTTCATGTCCGCTAATTCTCAGCATGAGCTTCACGTTTGAAGTTTTTTCATTGTAATCCTTAAGGTCATAAACATATCGATAACTTCTGTTTACGTTTACGGGACCATTTGAAAACAGTAATAAAATAAATACAGCAAGATCTTTATTGTGTTCGGTTACTTGATTATTTAATTGTATTTACATATCTCCATTCAATGTTTATCTATGTGTTCGTGGTACGCTGAGCGCGAGGTGACTCTCGGGAAGCGTGCTCGCGGGCACGCACTGTCGCCAGCCGCGTTGACTCAGCGCCGCGCCGCGGGAGGGGCCTGCTTTGGGTACCCGGCGGCGCTCGGCCATCGGAACAGAGCGGAACGGAGCGGAGCGGAGAGGAACGGAGTGGAGAGGAGCGGAACGGATCCGAATGGGGTGGATCGGATCGGAATGGAGCGGAGCGGAATGGAACGGATCGGAATGGAGCGGAGCGGAATGGAACGGAGCGGAATAGAGCGGAACGGAATGGAACGGAACGGAGAGGAGTGGAATAGAGCGGAACGGAATGGAACGAGAGGAATGGAGTGGAGCGGAATGGAACGGAGAGGAATGGAGCGGAACGGAGCGGAGCGGAAAGAAGTGGAGTGGAGTGGAGCGGAGCGGAGCGGAAAGGAGTGGAGGGGAGCGGAGCGGAGCGCGCGTGGCGGTTCGCCACGCCGCCGCTCGCGGAGTCGGTTGCTCAGGCGTCGCTCGGCGCGTGCTCGGGCCGCGTGCTTCCCAGGCGCACCGCGCCGCCTTGTGACGTGGCCTCGCCGCCGACGCTGCGGTTAAGTCCCGCGGGCGTCTTAAATAACGAAGGTGCTGGTGGTCGAATCTCAGAACTGTGACGTGCGGGGAGGATGTACATTTTTTTAACTACCCGTTAACATTTTCCCCGTTTAGATTACGGTAGAGAGCAGTGGGCAAATCCAGCGAAAAGGTGCATGGACTTTCCCTCCTCACAGGGATTTTTTTGGAATTTTACTTAATTCATTTAAAACAATTTTCAGATATTGACCAACTCATATCCGAAGGAATATTCCCAGTATGAATGTGCTTTGTTTAGAGTTATAATTTTTATATTTCAAAAATATTTATGATGTGTGGAGCAATATCCGAATTGAAATGGTCCTCTCCTCCCTAGTAATACGTTCTAGGTCCGTCTGACAGAGCCGTACGCTCCTCCATTGATTTCCCTTTCGGCATCCTTTCGAGACGTGCCTTGCATGTGTCGCTATTTCGCCATGTCGATCTCTTAGTCATCAGGCTACTCGGCTCCATCCTCTTTGGATCGCCATTCCGGGTGCGTTTTCCTCGACCTGTTTTAAGGAAACGTTCTCGCCTAGCGGACACCGTCGTGAAAACCAGCTTTTCACCATTCTGTTCCTAGAAAAAGCAGAGCGCTATCCAGATCCGGGGACGGTGGCATGTTCGGTGAGGTGTAATGGGAACGTCTTGACGTAAGCCGGAGCTTGAAGCAACAGAGGTTGGTTGTACCTCTTTAAGAAATAATGGAAATAACCTGGAACAATTCCAAACTTGAGATTTGAGACTCGTAACTGAAGAACGCTTCAGTACTATGTTTGATCAGGATTGATTAAAAGATGCAAAATATTGTAAATGGATTTCCTCCAACACTTTCTCAGCTGAGAAGATTGAGTCTCAATTGCCATGACGACCGGACTACTTGTGTTCAGTGAAATTACATCCTATGATGTGTCAGACCTGCTCTAGGATATGGGAGCCGTGGTTAATTACTACCTATATTCGGTGAGAATGAAATCATAAGTCTATTAATATTCCGAGCGATACTTAGGGTCGTTTTTGAGGCATTTTGCGCGCTCGTTGCGAGAACGGTTGGTATCTCCAGCCGATTGGGAGGTTGCGGGGGTGGGTGCAAGAGCCCTCGGGGGACTGCACAGAGAAATGGTCCAGCGGCGGGGGCGGGGCTGTGGTGCAAGCACCGGACAATGGCTCCCGGGCACCGACCAGCGCCGGGCCGCTCGCGAATGACGCAAGGCGAGCACCGCCGCCGCCGCCACCACCGCCCCCGCCCGCAGCCTTGAGCGCCGCCGGCGGCGGCGGCGGCGGCAGCGGGCGCGGCGTGCGCGCCCGCAGATCCGCGTCACGAGCGCCGGTAAAGCGCCCCGAACTCAGGCGTACCAACCCCGAACCTTTCGCCTCCTCCGCCTGTGCCACGCCGCGGAACTCTTCGGCCGAAGCCATCATCCCGCGCCGCCGCTCGCAGATCGCCCGATAGCGCGCGTCCGGCTCCGAGCCCCGCGCCGCATAGTTCCGGTTCCGATCGCCAGGCGCGCTCAGGCCCGAGCGGGCGATCCCGGGTTCACAGGGCACAAACTTGCAAACGTGCAGTTGCGAACTGCGGCTGTCTGGGCTTGAGTTGGTTACTTGCCGGGAGAATCTGAGGGTATCTACCTAGAGTGTGATGAATCACTGAGCCAGCCTTTTGCTGTTACCAACTACTAATAGTTAAATGAATATTCTTATGAGATGAAATTTTCTTTGAATTAATTTTAAAACACCAATTACACCCAGACATTAATATTTGAAGGTTCAATTGAATGATACTTTTTTTGAACTATCTCTAAATATCAATGGTTACTAAAAGATGTTTAAAAAGTACTTATTAACTTTTAATGTCAAGATTCATGTAAATTATTGGAATAATAACGAACGATTAAAGTATAGTGTAGGATATTGTTTGTCTTGTTTGCCTCAATAGGCACCTGAGGATATTTTCCTTACGCTTTTACAAACGAGCAGTAATAGCATGAAACTGTAACTCTAAGTCCAGTTCCTTAATAATGTTCGGCTTCGATGTAAATGCTAGACGTCATTAGGTGAATGACTAGCACTAACTTTGTGAATACTAATACTAGACAATACCACTCTCATTATAACTCTTAAGGTCAACAAGTAACCTAAAAGAGCAATTTTACACTATTTTCAGCCGAGACACTTAATGGCCACATTTTAAATAATGTTTTTCGCTTGGCTTCGATACATTAATTCCATTAAATGAAAGTAGTTTTGTCTAAAATAAATATCTTCGTTTGATGGACAGGCCACTTGTTTGGAAAGTTTCAACGCCGTTAAAACGCAGGAATCATTGACATTTACCATTTAGATTTATTTGAAACTTCGAGGTCGCAATCGGGAGTTTTGAAGCATGGCATGTGTTTCCGAACTTCGTAGTAGGTACTTCCTGATTTGGTTCGACCTTGAGTCAACTATCTTTTGCTACTATCTCTTGCTGTCAATGTCGTTCCGATAAAGAACCTGTCACAAATGTGGACAGTGCCTTAGTCAGACTTTAGCGAGTTCTCGGGAAAGCCTTTATGACAACTTCAATATATTCTTAATATCGTAAAAGCTTAATTACAAGAATTATCATTTATACTATTGTGTTCAAATCGCAAGTGTTCTGAAATTTAGAGTTCGTAGCCTGCAAAATAAATAAATTTCCTAAATAAATGCAGCAGACAAGTGAAAATGGTTTTTAGCTCTAGTCGCAGATGATTCGTAATAAAGTAAAAATTAATTTAAAAAATCCAAAGTCGAAGATCTCTTACAATGAGTGAAGCAGTGTATTACCAAAATGTACAATTATACACTTCCTTAATATTCAGTTGTACTTGTGACGATACTCCTTCCTTGCACCCTCACAAATTCTCATTCCAACCCCTCAAGACATTACGATCTGTATAAGAACTCGCCCATATCGTCGGAAAGAAGAGAGTAGCGGGGAGTCCTTTGAGCGATAAAAAATGCACGTCGGTGGCGGAGAGGCCCAGAGCGGCGGGACAGGGCACGCTGCGAGGGGTACGGGAGCGGGGGAAGGGGGGAGGGGGCGGTCGCGAGGCGCAGGCGACGGCGGGCGCCTGTTTGGGATTCTCATCAAGCCGAGTGCGCGGACTCTGACGTCACCCGCCGCGGGGCTTTCGCGCGCACGGGCATGGCGAGGCGGGGGGGGGGGGCGTCGCGGCGGCCGCGGTTGCTCCGCGATCGATCCCTCCACCCTCGACTAGCCTATGACGCCAGCGCTTACGTGCCCGTCTTCTTTTTCAGATAATGAATTGTCACTCCTTGATTAACAGCAAGAAATGAAAATAATGAATGGATAGTCTTGCCCTGTCGTACTGCGGAAGATACAAGAATATCCCGGTTAGAAATTTTAATTGGTCGTTTTTAGAAACTAATTTTTATGTGAAAGCTTTATTTTTTTGGTCAGCATTAGTTTTCAATGACATGTACTCCAAATTTCACACAAACATTTTCTAATATTACTTTCCTACTAGAATGTCGTGATATCCTTTTGAAAACACAAAGGAAGCGACATGGGTAATTTAAGGGGGTTCATGGAAAGGTTACGTATTGCAATTTAGTCTGGGTCCTTAAACCATGGGAAGGAAAGAAAATAACTTCAGCGCTCCAGAAAACATATACTGGAGTTGTTGAGACAGCTTTGTATTAGAATATCTTTGCATCGAATAATACGTCGAGCAATAAAGAACTATTGTCCGCAAGATAAAGGCGTTAGAGATGTCTAGTTTTAAGAAACTGTTTAACTTAATCCATAGGACTGTTGACGTTAAAACTGAAATTCTAGACGTGTAGAACTAATTATGCAAACAGATGGCCGTCGGCTATATCGATAAACATATCCAAACATTTGTAAATACATTACTGACATGAGTAAAGTTAAAGAAGGAACAAATATGTTAATTCTCTAAAGAATTTCTGTGGTTATTTTAACAAAAATATTTCTCACTTGACACAACAAGTCTCATTCAAGGCACGTTTAGTCTAAAAATTGAATGATTCAGTGAACTAATCTCCCATCCCCGTCAACAAACCAGTACTTAAGAACGCGCAAATACGCTTATACTAGGTTGAAGCAGTTATTACAAGGGGTCTCCGATTACCGCAGACCTGCGCTGAACCTTGATATTCAAGTCTGCAGCTTAAGAACACGCCTCCTCTCCAGCGCACGAGACGCACATCCTTGTGCGCCCCAAGGTCCACGTCCTAAACGACGCACTTTACAGACGTTTATGTCATTTTCTCTGCATCGCCAACATTTACGGCCAATTGTGCCTGCTTCGCCGCGGTCGTGTTGAAACGACCGTCACGACTCTTTACGCCTTTCCTTTTCCGGAAGTCCGTTGATGACGAAATAATGGGCTACTGATCATTCGAGAGGGTGACCCACATTGCCCCACCTCCCCGCGCCCGCTAAGTAGGTAGATTAGTGGGAATGTAAATGCGAGTCGTTATGGGGTCTACCGGGAAACGCGGTTATGTCACCGGTTTTATATAGCGGGCGATCGGCCGGGCCCGCCGCGCCGGGATGTCCGCGCGACGCGAAGAGCGGGCCGCTGACCCAACATCCCGCCTCCCCCCCCCCCGCCGACCACGGGTCACGTTTTGTCTCTGCCCGGCGCGACGTTTCTGCCTTTGTCGCAATGGGTGAAACAACCATAATACTAGGTTTTCCCCCAACGATAAATAGTAAAAGCTACTAAACACGTATTGTCCGATTTGAATACAGTGACTTTTGGCAGATATCAGCTGTGTCGCGGTTATTCAATCGGGAGCTTTGCTACGACTTAATTTTTTGGTATCGAAGTTCTTGATTGGATGGCAACCTTTTCTAGCTTCCGACCTTGGGGAGTCAGACAATAGAGGAGAACGTTTGTTTTGTACGAGAAATGTTCTTTCAGTCGTACGTGGCAATAACGAGCTCTCTGAGACCTGTACAATACGCATTCCCTTGGCAATAATGAGCTTCAACCCTATTTTTAGGAACAATTCTAAAAGCTTTTTGTATTAGAATTCCGTTCACCACTCTTACTCTCTTCGTGTTGTCTGTATACGTAATATTCAACAACAAACTCGATTACGAGCTTGTGCTGTTTTTTCTTTTACTAACTAACCGTCTAATCAAATGTGGCAACTAAAATCTACTCTGAGAAAAGTACTAGGAACTCGTCATACCGCATTGAACACTAAAAGTATCATGTAACACAGGGCTTCAAGTAGGACACAGCTACTAGTTTGGACTCGACACGCATGTATTAGTAACTGAAGAATATGTCTTTAGCGTGGATGTTTATGTGCCGCATTGCCTAGTGACAAGCGAAGCTCACATTTCATCATGTAAAAAGCATGAAAAGCTTGTTCCAATTAAGCCAAGTAGAGGTCGGCAAGCATGCTACTTTCCAAATGTTTCGCTTTTAGTTTATTTCTCGTTTTATATTATACATGTTTTATCGGGATCTTTAACTGATTCATTAAGTATTTATAATTATCTGTTAATTATCTGATTAACTGTTTAGCATATATATCTAATTTTCATAACAGGCTTTCATGAGGTTATTCAATCGAATTTTTAAATACTTGAAAAAGTGGGGAGATACATCTAGTATTTATAAGACATAACACTATTATTTCTGTACACCAGATTGAAAAATGAAATAATTTAAAACGAACTCAAAATATAATGCTTATCTCAATACCTGAATCATTTCACGTCTATGCATATTCATTCCGAACAGTTTCCTCACAAATAACACACAGGAGTTACTACTTCTGAGTAAAATGATGTTGAAGGCGAGAGAAAGTTTTTAATTAAAGTGAAAAAGCGTTCACATAGGAGGAAAGGAAATTCATTGTAATGAGTCAGCGTTTGCGCGTATGGGTGTCGTCATTGGGGACACGACTAGGAGCTCCCGGCGCGTGTCATGAGGTTTGTACGCTACTTTTCTGAAGAGCTGTCGAGAGCGTTCGCTACGAAGGAGAGGCGTAAGCTCAGCAGCGTGTTTAAACTGCTGACAACGAGAAAGGTTCAAGAGATTCCTTAGCGCTTCAAGCGAGCGGGAAAATGCCCGCTTCATCTCTACATCTGTGCGGTGAGACATGCTGCAGTAACACTGACCTTTATGGAGTTTTCTGCGAATTATGACTAGCTTTTGTTGAGTGAGTTTGCCTTTTCCATTAGTAAACCACAGACGTGGACGTGGTTTTCGATTCATATTTTCATCGTGGTGTTTATTAAATGTAGTTAGCATTTCATAACACACAAACAGCGTCGGAGAGCAGGAAGTTACACCGCATCCTGGTCAGGGCACCACAACCTGCTAGTCCCCAGAATCCACCACAGTGCGCTATTTTAACGTAAAACTATTTTCAAAGGGATAATTTCGAGATATATCAATGAATCACCATTCTGGTATCAAAAAATATACTTCCCTCTAAATGGTCGTTTCCATGTAAACTTGAAAAACTATTTATCGTGAAGAGTTTATTGCCCGCTGCTGATAACTCAGAAATATCCTCTACCTTTCATTATATGCATTGTCTTATCAATACAAGCATGTATAGTTTAATTAGTAAATTATTAATAATTTTAGAATATTCCCGCATTCAATTTTAATTTTTACACGAGTAGCACCTAGATTACATCTCTTCAAATTGCACTGTTTGTTCCGTGCAACAAGTGGTTACGTAATATTTTTTAACATGACTAAATATAATTGTATACTTGTATTAATAACCAACGAATGCGTCTTTAAGTGTTTGGGTTTGCTCATTCGTATAGTTTTTGCTACCACTCCGGTAAGTTAAAACATGCGTCTCAGAGTATATTTACTCTTAACAATAACCTTCCCGGACCCCGCCCACCTCTGATGAGCTATTTGGCCGGGCTATTTCCGGAGGTCCGGCCCGTATTTTGGGCGCCCGCCCGCCGAGCACGTCGCCCTCCGCCTGACAGCTGAGCGTCTTGGCAGCCGGCGCCCCGCCCACCGCGGCGGGCCGTGCGTCTCCGCGGGGGCGGGGTGGCTTGAACTTGACCGCCGCCGCTGGAGCGCGCGGGTGCCGGCGTGGGAGGCGGCCGGAGCGGTCAGCTGGATCCGTATCGACCGGCGCGAGGGCCCGCCGGCCGCCCGCCCGCCCGCCCGCCCGCGCCGGGAGACGTTGACCCCGCCAGGGTCAGCGGAGCAGCGGCGGCGGAGGCGACGCTGCGGCAACGCTCGGGATGCAGGCGGGGCCCGCCGACTCGGACGGGGATCCCCCGGCAGGTCTGCCCACCGACTGCTCGGGTTTCTTCGCTGGATTATTAAATCTTCTTCCAGTTATTAAATGTGCGACATGCAGATAGGAAGTTAATAGGGACGTGAAAAGCTTTTATCACGTTCGCTGTCTTTTTGTACTCTAATAATCGACAAAAAGAAGCAGTTTGCGGGAGTATCACTGTGAAGAACCAATTTCTGGTGCCGTACTAGAATTTAATGTAGCTTTCTTCGGGAGCAGCAATTGATACATACGTACTTTATTACAGAAGATATATGTATTAAACATAATAGAGCACGATGTTAGATGTTAATATGGATGATGAAGTGCTTTAATACAGATTCAATTGAAATTTATTGGAGAATTAATTGATTTGTTATCCAAATTAATTTCGTTTCTCACCAGCTCGATTTTAGTGAATTGGCATTTGAGCTGCGTTCCATTAAATCCAGCCTCCACCGTGCGTAGGCGGTCGCGAGCTCTCTCTTTTCGCCCATTCAGGCGCAGAGCGAGACAGTAAATGCGCGCGTGAGTACATTAATAAGTGTGTGTGTGTGTGAGAGAGAGAGAGAGAGAGGGGGGGGCTGCAGATTGACCTCGTTGATGCTCTTTCATTTTCAGGTGGGATGTTTGGTTGTCGACTGTGGAACGTGATCAATGTATAAAATGCTTTTATGTATGTTTTACGCCCAAAAAAATGCGTTCAGTGCGGAAACTGAAATTCAACTCTAAATTTTAAAATAAACATTCTAATAAGGTTTTGGGTAAAACCAATATAAATAAAATGAAATAGTGGTTGGGTTTTATCGTATAATTTCTATTCCACCGCTGGCATGAAAATGACATGTAACGGATACGAGTTACATTTCATTTTCCTGGTACCAGGGGTAAACGTATTTCACGGCTATATGAATTTGTAATATATTTACCAGAATAATAAAATGGAATTTATCTGCAGTACAGTGGTCGTATCTTCATGACAAGTGCCTCTTCCTATTAAGTTCCTGACAGGGAATACCTTCACACAGCCGAAGTGAAATGCTTATTACTACAAGAAACAAAATTACAATTGTATACAGCAAAGCTAATCAGAAGGAAATACTCGTACAAAAATTAACTATAAACATCACTGTCGTGCTGCACACTTCCACAAGACCATCTCAAAAGCAGGGTTGCACACAAGGAGGGGCAGCTCTGATCACGTGCCTCACCCCCCCCATTTTTACTCAACATTTCAAAAAAAGCTTTTAATTAAAATAAACTATACTATAAATAAGCTACATAATAAGCTATTTCCGTTGCATGGAGAAATTAATTGTGTACAATATGTATGGGAAGCCAGGAAATTTGTTAAGAACGATCCTTCTGCGCCAGGCTTCCTGTTCCCTCTGCCCCCCTCCAAGAACTTAAAAAATAATGTAGCAAGTGACGCGTGAATGACCCTCCAGGACATTCGTAGTTGCCGAGTCTAAGTTATTTTGGACAATACGTAGGTTGGACGTTTACAAATAGCTCCTTGTTTTTGCGCGTCAACATTCTGCGCATGAGCGCCAGAAGGTGACATCGCCGCGGCGACGCCATCGACCACGACGGCGCCACATGAGCTGCACGCATGAATGAAAGGGCACTTGAAGAAGCTCCTGCATAACCTTATGACGTAATCAAAAATATTTTTATTCTAGTACCACGTATTTTCAACAGCATCGCTGGCATCCTCAGATGATAGATATATATATATATATATATATATATATATATATCATGATATATATATATATATATATCATGATATATATATATATATATAGGTAAAAACAATATAATCTTTTTTAAATTCACAAGTGAGTTATGTTTGAACTACTATAAAATACTGCCAGTTGTACAAGATGTATTACAATGAATGCAACTAAGCTGTTGTACCATGAGAGCATCAGGCCATCAGGCGCCAGTTTATGTATACAATGTGTGTGTGTATAGTACATATATATATATATATATATATATATATATATATATATATATATAGTATATGACACTTCCTGTATTATACCTCGATTTGAAGTATTGAAGTCAGTGTACGATTAAACAGCCTGTTGTTGCAAAACTGAAAACTGTTCTTCTTCCAACAATGAAAACATAAATACCATACCTATTGTATAGCGAACATGAATAGTTGTAAACAGTTAACTCAAACACGAGTAAATTACCTTTGTGAATAAGAAAAATAGCATTTTTTCATAATTCACTTTTTCTTGAGATACCTCTAATTTCGGCATACGTTTATGGAATTTCGTAAGCAATTGATTCGATTGCAAGATGCTGGGCGATGCCTTTATGCAACATTTACAGAACGAGACGTCGAACTGGCCAATAGATCCACTGCCCCAACAGGCTTTTTCCGATCGCCGCGCCGCGCCTCGCCTCGCTAAATAGCCGCGGCTTCCCCGGTCCCCGCGGCATCGCCAGGTGGCGGCGGCGCCGTCGAGCGCGACGCCACTCCCTCGGGAGCGCCGGCCCATGAATGGAGTCGCGCGCCATCGATGTGGCAAAGGCGGCGCGAGGCGGCGACGCCGATGTGACTTGCGAAACAAACGTCCGAGACGACCACTTTAATCAAGGTGGAGACGAGCGGGCGAGACGGAAGCCGGCGACAGAGAAGTAGAAAGCAGATGGGGAAAGGAAAGGGAGAGGTGAGAAAGGTGAAAAGATCATAGGTGAAAGATAGAGAAAAGATGGGAAGACTATGGGAGAATAATGAGTGAAAAACAACAGGGGAAAAAGAGAGGAGTGACTCAAATCAAGAGAGTGTAAGAGGTGAGAGTGAGAAGAGGTAGTGAATGAGAGGGGAGTGACAGGTAATGAGTGTTTGAGAGAAAATCTTAAAATAATCCATTTTTTTGTGTATTAGCTAGTGATTGAATAATATTTTTCTTCAATTTCTCACACTTATACTGCTTACTCCACCCGCAAAGAAAACTCTCTTCACGCCACAAACGGTAACCGTAAACGCAGTTACTGGTCCTGAGGCTCTTTCCCAAACACCGACCCGGCCCGCAGCGATCCTTATCGCCCACTCCCCGCCGCGCCCCGCGCCAGGTGCCGCGGACGCAGCCGCCAGCCCATGAATGGAAGCGCCGCGCCGCCAGGGGACGCGGGTCAACGTCGCCGGGCGCCTCTCCGCGCCGCGCTCCCACGACCGTGACGAAATTTGGCAGCTGCGGGCCGCCGCGCCACGTCGCGCCGGCGGGCAACGACGGCATCGCGTCGCCGCTTTCTCGGCGTACGCCGCGGCAATAGCAAGTCGCCTGCGCGCGCGGCCGCCGCGACGCCCACCGTCGCTTCGCGTCGCGATGCCATTGACAAGCGCCCGGCTCCACGCGCCGACCGAGGCCGCCGGGAAGTGAATTTCGGTGGCCGCGTTGCACAACGATGAGGAAGTGCTTGGAGAGGTCGCAAATTATCGTGTTGGGGTGTCTGAGCCTGTTTGGCAGAACCTGATAAAAGTGAATTCACGGGGATTCGATACATGAGAGTGTTTTAGAAATATCTGTTGAATATAACTGCATATAAGTAATAAATGCTCAGAAAAGTTGATTCAACAAAATAATTGTTTCTTGGGTCTCTGTAATATTTCGGTAATTAGCCGACCTCAGATTCTCGCTCCATTCTCCCAATGTTCACGGGACATACCATCACGTCTCTCTTAAAAATTTCTCGTAAGTCGATTTGGACAGATGGATCTTCCCCCACTTCGAGAGCCAAGGTAGCCCTTAGATCCTTCTCGCCTATTTCGCCACGGGAGGCTAGCAACAGCCACGGAAGGGTACATGCGCCCGGCGCCCCGCTTCCTGCATATGCCCGAGCCGCCCGCGTTCGTGGCGAAGTTTGGCAAGCGTCGCGGGCCTGCCTACCCGCAGGGGCTCGGTGCATCGGGCGCGCGCAAACGGAGACGGAGTCGGAAGAAGCAGCGGCCCGAGGGGGCGGCGAGAGTCCGCCGGGCGGGCGGGCGGCCGGCGCGCCGCCCTCCTCTTCGCGCCAACAGCGCCGCTTCTCTGTTTAAACAAGCTGCGCCCGGTGTTAAAGCGGACGGAACACGACACCTCCGCGCGGGGGCGCCTTCGCCCGCTCTCCCTCGCGGTGCACGGCACGGGGGAACAGTTAGGGTGCGATCTTACGGGGAACGGGTTGGCGGGGGTGTGTAAAGGGAAAATGCCTGCCGTGCTGAGAATTAAACAATTTCTTTAGAAGTCTTATAATTAATCAGTACTGTACTGTTTAATTAGATTTCCGTCAAAGAGTCGCATATTATGAAGATTGGGTTAAAATGAGAGTACTTTCGAAAATAACATGAGTGCCAAGAAATTGCATAAATTTTGGAAATATATTCGTGGAAAATATATAGCACTTCATAACGATTGAGGAAAATGTGACTACATTTTATTTTTGCTTCTACGGAATGTCATTTAGATAACAGTAACACGTTTTTCGGGCACTTCTGACGAAGCTGAAATGCACTTCAGAAGTGGTAGCCAAATCTTAATAATTAAGAACTTTTACGACTCCTGGGGCACTCCGAAATCTTGGTAGAGAAGCTGGACGAAATGGAAGACAGCCATTAGGGAAACCTGTTTCCTGGATCCGAGACGTCCCAGCCAGAGCAGTCGCTTGCAGATGCAGGGGGAATCTCCTCGTCTGGAAGGCGGCGGGCAGCCGCGGACGCTCGCCAAGCCGGCGGCGGCGGCGGCTGGGAGACGGGGGGCGAGGCCGGGCCGCCGCGCCGACGCCGCCCCCGCAATCGATGCTGACGTCACGGCGTCTCCCCGCCCGCGGCGGCGGGGCCAGAGCGCCGCCGGCCCATTGATGCCGCATCGATCCGCCCCCGAGGGTCCTCGTGCCGGAGGAGGGGGGCGGCGGGGAGGGATGGGGGGCGGTGGCGCCGTCCAGGCGCCCGCAGGAGCACAGCCACCGGCGCCCCGACGCCGTCGCCGCGCCGCGACGGCGACGCAGGCGCAGGCCGCCCGGTTGAGGCGACGCGGACGGCGCTTCTGTAGTGACCCTTTGTATTCCGAACCGCTTGCGAATACCAGGCTCCTCTTCAGTTCCTCATTAATTTACGTGGAATTGGTGGTCGGTTATCGAATTAAAGTTTCGGCTTCATTTGATTGCATCATAACCACTTCAATCGGGTTATTTCTGAATGGTCACATTATCAGATGTTCGGCATGCGCATCATTTCCGGACATGTGGCACATTCAACGTAGATAACCATATCCGTTAGGTCATAGTGATGAATTACGTTTATGTAGCATTCCAATGTAAAGGAGCTAAATACATATTCTGAATTAAATGGTGACCATTACTTATTTGCGAAATGGTTACTGAAGTGCCGTTTTCAAGAAAACCGATTCCATTATGTATCAAATGTATAATGTAGTAACAATTTTAAGGTGAACTGAACGTTTTTTACACTCAGAAACAAGCATTTTAATAGATGATCGTTACAGAAACAATAGTATTTGAAATTCTTTGTTATAGTAAGAAATAATTAATCCAGCAACTATTCTACAGTGCATTTGCTCAGCGATGAGAAATGCAGATGAGAATAGTTACCCGTACGTTTACATGCACATAACCGATCCTATTTCCACGCCACATTCAGAATGCATAAGCCTTCGATTAGCATTCCCGCTATATCGCGTGCGTCACCTTTTCTTCTAGAACGCCGGGAGATATATTTCGTAACGCTCTATTTATTTCTGTAGCGCGCGCGGGCGCGCGTGTGCGCGCTCGGCCACGTCACGGTTGTGAGGGCACGGAGGAGATATGACGCCGGCGTATTATTTTGCTCCGGGACAAAGAACGCCTAAAAATACTTGCGCGTCGCGGTCCGCGACTCAACATGGCGTCGCGCAGGAGGCGGGCGGGCTGTTGGCCCGCGGACTTGGCACCGCGGCGCCGCCGCCGCCGCCGCCGCTGCAGCCACGGCGCGTATGAGGGCGCCACCGCCGGCCAAATTTTCTCCAAATAAATAACGCTGTGCGATGTGCTGCGTGCATCCCTGCACAGTCGCCGAGGCGATTTATTCCGTATGCAGTGGGGTAGCTTGAGTGATGCCCGTTGATGCGTGCTGCGTGATTGTTTTGGGATTGCATCATAAGCAATTTCAACCATGTTGAACAGATGTGCCGAACTTAATGGTAATTCGACAAGAAAAAAAATCAGATTGTTTATTTCGTGTTTCCAGGCGCGTCATCGGCTGTGGTCATTACTTCAGTAAGCATAGTGCATGTTTTAATATGAGAGGAGTTGGTGGGTTCGTCCCCTAGCTGGGTTGTGAGATCCCACGCCGACCTACATTGCCGGCTTGCTAAATTACTGTGCTTGCTGAAGTACAGTTACACGAAAACAATTCTGTCGTAGGAACAAGATACTCGATGTTCTGAGTGCTTAGAATTAACCATTGCCCAAGCTATTTAAACTATTCTTGGAATCCATATTGCTAAGATCATTGCAAGTTTCTCCCAGATAGATTTTCTCCATTTGGATTTAGTTTAATAATAAACGAAAGCTTAAGAATACTCAATGATTCAAAAAGTTCAACTAAGCTCTCGAAAGAAACGAAGGCAGATGAACAATCCTTGATTACTCATAAAAATGCTGCATGTCATAATTTAATAATTGCATTACTGAAATTTTCGAAGTAACCAATTGAATTGCATTGTCATTATATAATTTTCATATCTAAAGACGATAAAAACCTCTACTTCATTTTTCTTTTTTACAGCTTCAGGGGATGCCGATTTCGACTGCACGCGCCGAGTACCCACAATGTCCCTCACGGGGTCACATATTCACCTTTACCTAGACTGACACACCACTCCCGGTTCGGTGAAAACTCTACTTCACTACAATGGGAAATAAAAACTTTAATTCTTTGAAAGAGTATCCGCCTACAAATCTGCTAAGCTTACCCCCATTCTCCCACTCTCTCGCGGTCGTCACTAGAGTTCCTAAATACAGAGTATCGCATTCCATTGTTCCACCGATACCTCCATTTTATATCCAGTTATCAGGACATAGGAACTGTGTGTGGTATTCTGTGGGTTGAGAACCATGAATCTATTCCAAACCAATATTAATTTTCTTGAAAATATTCATAATGTCACCAATTGTTACAATTTCCCTTCAGTTCCTGATTGGCGCCTGATGGGGTTATCGGGCGAGAGGATATTAAATGGCGGCGTTTGCGCTACTCTCTGTATCTAGGGACTCTAGTCGTCACCATCGACTACCACCCTCTCGCGCCCACCGATTCAATTAATGGGCGGCGGCGTCGCGGGCGATCCGGCGTCGGCGTCGCGACGCCCGGCGTCCATTAGCGCGCCCAGCGGCAACAGAAAAGGTTTTCACTTTTTGTCGCAACGCGCGTGGCTTGTGATACTTGTTCCGAGAAGTCGGTTACCGGTTGACAGGGCGTTTTCGTTTACCTCGTTTTTTTTTCTCCTTCGCGCGCAGCAGATAGAGAGGAACACGCCGAAGCCATTAGTATTCGCTGCGGCCACCGCGCGCGCGACCTGCGTCCCGCGCATGCGCGCTCCCCCCTCCGCTTGACGGGTGCGTGAGGCGCGTTAACCAAGGAATTTGCGGGATGTTATCTCAATTCTGCCTGCCACCTGTGATCGTTGTAGTGCCAAGTCCGGCCTCGAGGTTTGCAAGAACTGAGAAGATGGATTCTAGATCAGACGAGTCGTGTTAAATGTTTCCTTCCAAACAAATGAAAATATATTTGACTTGTGTGCACAGTTACTTGGAATGGTATTTCTTGCATCCATGTAAGCGTCCAGAAAATGATGAATAATTTATGCCAGTCGAAATCGTATCTAACGGTACACAATGACAAACAGCAGTTCCGCAAATGATGTCTTGTTTGTTTAGAGATCACAACCAGATAAGAAACGAGAAATTCAGAGCAGAGTACGAGCAATAATTCTTGCGAGACGAAAGCATGGAAGTGTTGACAATATAGGCCAATCGCTTTTCGATCCGGTTGAATGTAGCACGGGTGACGGAATGCTGGTGATAACTGGAACATGTCTTGCCTAAATAATACGTCAGATCCTCTCTCCCGGATGTTGTTTGCATGTGCGCACGGATTCAGCGACATCTTTATTTGCCCTTGACTGAAGAATTTTGTCACGAAAGCTGTAGCTTGTTGAGTTTCACGATTTCTGCGGTGAAGCAATGCAATCAAGACATTCATTAGAAAATAAAAACCTCTCTGAAACGAATTTACCGTATTTGGCTACGGGAAAGAACCAGCTCGCTGTAATAAACATTATTTGAAGTTAAATGTGAGTAACGGAACGAGTTGTATATCTCCTGGAAGTTCATTCGTATAAAAATGTCGGCAAAAATGTGTGATCAATTTAAAACACAAATGTCGACTACTTTCATCTCACAAGACTGTCATGGACATTTCTCTGAAAATTATGTAAAGAATTTTAAACGATTTTTTAAGAAGCAAATCTAAAGCATTTTATGAGTAAGAAATATAAAAATGATCTAGTTGTACGCGTTTCCTGATATCCAAATGGGCATTTACCAGTGGTTCAAATTACAGAATTAAGAACCAATACAATTCACTTTTCAAATCCTCTGACTTAAAATTTGAATGCTGAGAGTCGTAACATAATTACATTCAAGAATTTTGGGGAAGCAGATACGTTGCGAGCATTTCGACACTTCCGCAAATATTCTCCCTCCTCACAGGGCACACGCAGCGTTTTCGGGAAGTGATGGCGACGCTCAGTGGTTGGGGCGCGTGTGGTCGGAACCGGCCCGCCGACGCGGCTGCCGCTCTGTGCTCGGTCCAAACCGAAACGAACCGGTTACCGGGCGACCCTGCGCTCGCGCCCCCTGCGGCGGCTAGGTCGGGGCGCGGCGACGGCCGTGGCAGGAGGGGGGGAGAGGGCGGTCGGCGAAGGCGGCGCCCGCGGCGCGGGGTGCGTCGCCGGGCGTTGAACCGCGCCCGCCCTGCTGCCGCCTCCTTTCCCCCCCCCGTGACCGCCCCGCGCCATAAACGACGGAGGAGCCTCCTCTTTAGGCCTCTGCTGGTTCAGGGCGCGCGGACGGCTTTTCCAAGTGGATTAAAGCTGATATGAAGAGCAAACCTTCATTGCTCAGCCACACATCCTTAATGGGATGACAGCAGTGTGCTAATGGAAATGATACTGGAAAGCGGTGCATGGACATGCAATGTTTTCATTCTGTGTGTGACAGACTGTCTTCAGGTCTTGTATATAAAAAAAAATGTATCCAGTCAAATGTTGAGTTATACGATTTTTCATGACCAAGCTATCAATTAAAAGTACTGCAAATCAACAGTACAAATATTAAGTTAGCTTTCTCTATTTTCTTTAATTTTCCTTTGACTTCATTTGAAAAATTAGAAACGCTTTACAGCAGAAACCAAGTTTCTTGCAAAGTATTGGAACGACAGCTATTAAGAAAAACTCCCCAAACCCTATGATTAAAGCTGCGACTTTCATTCATGACGCAAGCATCTTTAAACCACAACCCAAATCTTCTCGGAAGCGCCAAACGCTATTGAGGCCATGGAGTTGTCACGCCTCCCGACGCCTCCACCTCGACAGCTCGGTCGCCGCCTAACCGCAAGATCGTAAGCTGGACGTAATCTGGGGCCCAGCGGACTTCCCTGGCCGGAGGGCGGGCGGCGGGCGGGCGGCGGGCGGCGTGGATTTTCCAGATTAGCGCGGCGCCGGTGCACCCGACGTGTTTATTTATCGCCGCCGCCGCCGTGGGTTGCGGCGGCGCTGGGTGCGTGGGTGCGCCGCCCACGCCGCGTCGCGCCCGCCGCTATTCTTGGCGGCGCCGCGCCTAAAGGGTTCCGTTCCCGACGCGGAGGTGGCGACCTTCGCCGCCCCCGCGCCGCCGCCACACTGGGCCCGAAACAGCCGAACACTCCGTTAACAAGTTTACAAGAAGAAATTGGTGACATTTTGTGTGTACGTTGGATGTGGACTTACTGGAAAGAGCAAGATGTGGGATCGATGATATTAGCGTAACGCGCTGTTGTTCTTGCGAGTTAATTTCGGATCGATGGCGTGAATTTTTTTAAAGGCGAAAAAATCTTACGTCCGCCTTCCTTCGGAAGGAAGTACAGCCGGCTGTCCCATGTTGTAGATTTACTGCATATAAAAGATCCTCAGGCCTAGAAGAAGCCTCTGAGCTAAATTCAATATCGCCTGTTTAGTCGCCCGAGTAATACTTTCCCTTATTTCTCCGCTAGATGGTGAAAGGAGCGTAGTAAAATTTTACGTGGTCAGACGGAAGAGCGGGACTGATGACTGGAATCTCGGCCCCTAATATAAGGCATCAACTAAGATTAATGGCGCTTTGTGAAAATCTTCCGTTTATTGTATAAAGGAATGTAATTTTCAAGGAAAGGTACAGATAAAATACATTAATTTTCTTTCTAGATTAATTATTTGTGTGTTTCTGATACTTCATATCTGTGACAGGGCATATTGAGACATATTAAGCATCCCGAAAGGCACTTTCCTCGTACGTCAAAGAAAAAATTACATTTGGCCGGTACCTTTTGCATCCACTTGAGCTAAGTGAATTTACACTTTGTAAAGAGTAATAGATAGACAATATTCGTTAAAAATTCTTCCAGTTTTGTCACGTGTGTACAGGGTATATTTATATTTTGTCAAAAGGATTGCTTGCAATTTCCACATTAAATTAAAATATACCATAGTCTGCCATGTGCTCAGGGTTTCTCTTGCACCCACTGTGTGGCGCGCCAGTCGTGCCGCTCAGCTGGCTCACGCAGGTGGCTGTCCGGCCCCTGGCACGCCCCCGCGCCTCTCTACCCCCTTCCCTGCCCCCCCCCCGCCGGATCCCAGCCCCGCTGGCCCGCCGCCACCGCCGCCGCCCCCGCACATGCCACGCCGTGACGCTTCGTGACGTTTTGTTTACCGCTGTCGAAAATCGCTCGGGAGGCCGGCACGCGCTGGGGCCGGTGGAGGGGCGTGGAGGGAAGGGGAGGGGACGGAGGTACGGGCGCCGCCGCTAATCCGAGAAGGCTGCGCGCGCAGGGATTTGATTTCCGGATCTTCTCGGGTTTACGGGCGTCTTCCAGCTGCTGCTTGCTCTGCGACGGTGATTGGTTGCTGTCATGTCGTTCGTTTGCAGAAAGAGAGAGAGAGAGAGAGAGAAGGACACTTATGACACTTCCTCATTCCGCATATGCTGAAAAAAAACACAACGACGCTGTAAGAACATTTGACCAATAAATCTGGCCTGTTACTCGCTTGAAATCGAGCGTTACGGAGTAACGGATCGATTTCGTATTGATCGATCCACTGGATAACTTCCTGGGACGGATCGATACCAAAATGATTGAGATAATTTTTCCTTTAAATCCATATTATTCGGTGAATAACAAGATTCAAAATAACAGCTTCAATTCGTAATATAGTTTTAACTTGGATAAATGTGTATTAAATTAGTAGCATTAATTTAAGAATTTTCAGTTTTCTCTGGAAAGAGCGAATTCGTGGTCAGCCAAAACATGAAGCTTATCCTACCCGCATGTCAAGGCTGTCCACCGAACTCGTATTGGAGTTTCCGCCATGCACGATTAGATAGTGCAACGTGCGACAGCGCTTTACTGGAATACAGTAACCGCCTTCTACTTTAAGTGCGGCCTTGCGCAAACCTAGGATCGAAACCGGCTCCCTGGCATGATACGTTCTCGGGGCTCGGAGCAGCGAGATTCAGAGGGGGAGGGGGGCGTGGACAGGGTGCGGGGGGCTGGGTGGCGACTCCCCCGCCCCAGCCCGGGCGCCTTCCCCGCCGCGGTCGGGGGATTAATCAGGGCATATCGATCGCAGCGCCGGGTCGATAAAACATTTGGAAAGCGAACAAGCTGCAGACAAGCGGCGGCCGCACGAAGCGGCTGGGCGACACGAGCGCGCGGCGGGCCTGGCAGTGGGGTGGCGGTAGTGGATACGGCGATGGTTGTGGCGAAGGCAGGAGAGCTGTAGTGGAGACGGCAATGACAGGTGGTGGTAACCTTTGAAGCGGTGGGTCGGCGTCGAAGTGCAGAGGGATGGCATGGATGTTAAGTGGGACTGGCAAAGGAGGTGGCGGGAGTGGCTCCTGATGTGGGCCTTATTGCAATGTGGACGTAAGGTGGTCTGAAGGAGATTCAGAAAGTATCTGGCAACCTTGAAGAAGGGGGGGGGGATAGAAGTCTTGGGGCGTGGACTACAGCAATAATACTGAGGGCGATGGGAGAAAGTTGTGGTGAAGGCAGGAGAGCAATCACGGAGGAGGAAATGTGGATGGTGGAGGTGGCAAACTTCGAAGTGGGGCGGCGTGGAAAGGAAGATGGCAGCAGTAGCTGCGGCGCTGAATGTGTTGAAAACTAGAAAAATGACCCCGCGATGAAGGAAGCAGATCAGCCTATGTTGAAGATGGAGGGGCTGGAGTGGGAAGGCAGTAACAATGGCAGCGGCGGGTGCGGCGCGGCGCGGCGGCGTGCTGCGGGTGGCGGACGCCCCCTGCCCCGCCGCCCGCTCGGGACGACCCGACCTGATTCGAAGAACCGTTCGCTGCGGCGCGGGTCGCAGAGGGCGCGGGAGTCAAGGAGCGGGGCGGAGGCTGGGACGCGGCAGGCGCTGTCGGATCTGTCGTTAACGGCTGTTAACACGGGAGCGGGGCTCTGCCCGTGAATCAACGGCTACACGAAATGCAGAAAGGTCTTTTCCTGGGTATTGTACTGCGCTGCATGTGTACTTGCTGGAATCACAATCACTTCGATATTACTCGCTGATAATAAATGAAACAGATCTAATCCAAATGTTGCTAAAAAGAGAGAAAATGTGAAGAAACAACTGTCCATTGTCGTTGAATGCATATTTAGATGAAATATGTTTAAGTAGAAGGCAAACTATTTTTAATGAACGAGGTACCTGGATTTGGTTGGAAAATAAAAAAAAGTATAAAAATGCACAAAATCGTACCGCTATGCAAAACCTTATGCCGCCTACCTGTTGATATTGGGATAAGAAAATCTCTCGAAAAATCATTTTTCGTTCATGTAAGAGAATATCACAGGCGAAGAGCCGAAAAAGTCAACATTAATGAAGCCAGAACTAAAGCCCTTTCCGCTTGTAAGCTTCATTAGTAGTCTTTTACTTGTGAAACAACGCAACCATCATTTTACTTAGTTGCGGAGAGAATCCCCGCTTCCATTCATTCATTGCCACTCTGCGCGTGTTAGTTCCGGTTAAATGCCACTGCGGTCGCTTATCGATCGGAGTTCACTGTGAATGAAATTAATTTAAAAGTAAAAGATGAATGCTTACAATGAAACAAAAAACTTCAGGGTATTCACAATGACAAACATGAACGCCCAAGGCTGTTAACTTCGCATTAGTTAAAAAACCCTGCGAGCTTCAGAGAATTTCAATCAATCACCCTTCTGGTTCTCAAAGGGTGCACTCCCTGAACCACCCCTCACTTCCCTGCGCTTCATTGAGAACATTCTGAGCGCTACTGCGCCTGCGCGTATCGTCCATTCGCTCCCGCCGAGGGTGGAGTAGGGCAGAGCAATGTTCAGAGCAGGGCTCTAGCCAGTATAAACTGTTGTTAGCTTGGGACCTAAATATAACATTATTTTAGTGGGTGATTATTACATAAATAAAAGGGAAAAGTATTTATTGAATCACTTCAAGTACGGGATAGAACGCTAGATAGACAAATATGAAACTGTATTTTGGGGACGGAAGGAATTTTCTACAAACAGTAGATGTAAAATATAATGTTTCTAAATGGCAAAGGAGGATCGAAATATGTTCGTGGGAGACGGATGTGGGTGCGAGACGATTACGAGTCGTGCACGGGTCAGGGCCAAGAGGAATAAGGGAAGTTCACAGGCGGAACCGAAAGGCGAAGTCAACTGAAGTGTTCCGAGGAGCAGCCGTCGTGTCCTTCCCACCGGAGATGGCCCACAGTGGGCGCGCGGCGCATCGAGGTTTCTATTGATCGCGATCCGCTGCGCGCGGCGGGAGAGTCCACCGGGCGGCGGCGCCGGGGCGGGTGGAGGGCGCGCCCACGGGCGTGGGCGGGGAGGGGCGGGGCGGGGGGCGGACAGGGGGGCGCCAAGGGGTGCGACGGAGACCCCCGAGCGCCGGAGGCGCTGGTGTCAGCTGATCGTCCCGAAAGAGCTGTGACCACTTGTTGAAGGGCGCCCTCCGCCCCCGTCGTGACAGCCACTTCCGCCGCCTTCGCCCTCCTCAACCGCCTGCCCACCCCCTCTTCAACTCACCCCGTTCGCCGTCGGCGAAGATAAAGCCGCCATAAAACGCGGGTGCGATTACGGCAGGGGCATTAAGAGTTCTCGGAAACTATTAACGTCACCGCACCCTGCATGTACGGAAGATTTGTCGCAGTGTTTAATAAGAATATGCGAAACGAGATAAGCGCGAGGTTCCGCATGCGCGACAATGTGATTCACGCCACTTACATAACCTCAGGGACGCTGCCACGCGACTGACAAGAGAATGTGTGCAATCTACTTTCCGGTTCCGTTCAACGTACAACACAACACACAAGTGCATGCAAATAAAATATTTTCCATAAATAACGCAATACTTTTTTTTTCTCCACACGTAACATAGGAAACAGAAAATCGCCGTTCGTTACACTGGGAGTAAATAAGGATGCTTGCGACGAGAATTTACGAACAAGACAATAAATCGTTTGTATTTAAAGCGACACACAAGAGTAGTTCTCCAGTTTCAAAGTTTCGCGGAGTTTGGCGCAGCAACACGGCGTGCACAAGCGCTTAGCCACTCTCGCGCTGCCACCCCGTACTGCACCGCGCCGGCCGGCCTCGCGCCCGCTCGCCAGCCTGCTCGCTCGCTCGCTGCGGCAGCGACCCAATTTCCGCGTCGCTTTCGCACCCACGATGGACGAGCGTCGTGCGCGATAACCGTTTGTCAGGCGGCGGGCGCCGCTCGCGGACCGCGCGCCCGGGCGCCGCCGGGCCAGGTGCGACGCCGCTGACGGCGGAAGCGGCGCCGCGCCGCGCGCTGACATCACGCGGTATTTTCGAGCGCGCGCTCGCCACGTCACGGCACGGTATGGCACGGGAGCTGCTCCGGCCGCGGCCCGGCCGGCAGCGGCGCGGCGCGAAGCGAGGCTCGCCGCCACGTGAGGAGCGCAGCGCGGTGCGACGCGGCGCCGCCCCCGCGCGTGGGTGGGCGCATGTAAACACGCGTTATCTAGGCGCGAGGAGATAATACTCGGGGGCACCGACACTCGCGCGGAGCAACTAACCTGTGATGGGTGGCGGTTCGACAACGGTGGAGGGCCCGAAGAAGGAAGGGCAGTCTCCCGATGTGGTGACGGGTGTGTTGAGGTCTCCGGCCTGGGCCTCGGGGGCGGCGGGCTCGACGCCTAGGTCCCCGGCGCAGCCACCGGCCGCCGCGGGCGCGGGACTGCCGCCGCCGCCGTCGCCACCTCCGCCTCCTCCTCCCCCGCCGGTGTCCCCGGCGGTCGAGCCGGCGCTGGCCGCTGCCTCCCTGACGTTGTAGAGGCACGTGTCGAAGCTGAGCACGTTGAATTGGTGGGCGGCCGCGGCCGCCGCCGCTGCCGCCGCGGCGGACTCAGTGAGTAGGAAGGCGGAGGTGTGTGGATGCTGCTGCGGGCTCAGCGTTTCCAAACCGTCCATGATCATGGTCGCAGAGGGGGGGTTGACTGCCGCCGCCGCTGCTGCTGCCGCTGCTGCCGCCGCTGCCGCTGCCGCCGCCGCCGCGGGCACGCCTGTCGAAGAACCAGAGGCGCTGTGGGCGTCCGCGCGGAGGGTGTCCGGCGCCGGCGCCTCGGGCGGTGGTGCGCTGCTGCCGGTGGGTGCCGCCGCGCAACGCTCCTCGTCCTCGTGTGTCGCCGGGCCCGAAGGCGGAGGGGTGTCGCTGCTCGCCCCCGCACTGCCCCCCGCACTCGTGGTCGACGGCTCGTTGGCGGCGGCGGCGGGCGGCGGAGAGGCGGAGGCGGAGAAGAGATGGCAGGGCCAGGATGTGGGAGGCGGGAGGAGGGGGAACCAAAACACGCACCCGGTGGCCGTCAGTTTTGACAGATGCAAAACAAAACACGAGCGGAGGCTGTCCGGTGTCAGCCGGGTCAAGGTCTCGGGTCGCGCCGCGTCACGTGCGATCCTACCGCCTCCGTGGTCTCTCGCGGACTGCGCGCCCGCGCGCTCTACAACACTTTATGAATGAAGCATCTGTCCCATATTTGGAAGTCGCAATCAGGGCCGCCGGCCAATGGGAGCGCCCGCCAGGCCCCTCTCCTTCTCCCGGCGCACACGCCTCCCCCTCCACCGCGCCGCAGCGTAATTATGACGTCAAAATGACGTAACCAACTGCATATAGCCCCCAACGTGGCGGCCGCTTCGTGCGGCTTCGGCTGGCGACGCGAGCGACTTTCGCCCTTACGGCCGCACGCCGGCTGGCCGCCCGCGCGCGCGTCGCCGGCTGTTTACACGGCGCTCGGACTTCCAGAGGCTTGTCAAGCAGCACGGGACAAACCAATCGAGAGTTTTGGCGAAATGAATGCCGGTTTTTTGCCCCGCTGCTGTCTTTACCTAATATGGGAATCGACACGAGCCGAACATTGCCGAACGCGCGACGTCGCACGTGACGTCACGGAACGTGGAATGCTGGCGGCGGCCGAAGGAGCGCGTCGGGCGCGCTCGGGCTCGGTCGGGCGCGGGCCCAGGGCTGCCAACGGCGCGGCGCCAAAGGCCCCCGGCGCGCGCGGGGCGCTCGCAGTCGCGTCGTTCGCCGAGGGCCCGCGCCGGTGCGCGCGGCGCCCCGCGACGCCGGTGAATGAGCGGCGCGCGGTGCGCGGCGCCGGGGCGCGTGGGCGGGCGGGCGAGCGGCGGGCGGCGGGGCGCGCCCGTGACGTCGCCCCGCACGGGCGCCGCCTGCCAGTGCGCGCTCCGCACTGCGCGCCCCCAACCGACTGCCCGCCGCCCGTTGAAGGCCGGCCGAGGCGGGCCCGTGAGTCAGGACTCAAATAAACCACCAGCTAATCTGTGACGTAGCGTTATGTAACTAAACGTTGACTTTGGCAGACGGCAGAGGCCCGCGTGCCGATGACACCATCGCCCAGGAATTAATTTTGGGGCTGCGCCGAGTTGGAAGCCAAGTTTTTCAGGGTTTAAATTTAGCCTCCACCGGGTTAAGTTTAACCGCGGCTCTAAAATTACGTGGGTGGCTCACCCGGCGCGGCGACGTAGCGACTTCGTAAACGGCTACCGATATAGCTACGGCGACGCGCGGCTGGCACGCGTTGTCAGGTGGTGTTTACTTCTCCGCCTCCGCGCCCGCTATCGATCTATATAAGAGCAGCGCGCGACGCGCCGGCCGATGCAGCGCCGCCGCCATGCTATATTGGACGCGCTTACGTCGCGGGCGCGCGGCAGGCGCGGAGGGCGCCGGTAGGTACGCGTGCACGACGCGGGTTGCTGCGGGGGGCCGGCGCCCGCCCGTGACGCGTGGTGGCGAGCGTGATATAACAGTGTGGAGATAAGTGCCAGGCGGAGGGGGAGGGGCAGGCGGCGCCCGGTGCGACATCTGGAAAGGAGGTGTCAAACGACGGGGGCGGGTCTGCCGAGGGGACGCATCGGACGATGACGCCAAGGCTTGTCCCTGCCCGGTGTAGCGGGAGAAGCAACAACAGAAACGTAGTGCCGTCAAGCTTCCGCGTCTTCCGCAGTCAGTGTCCCTCGCTGGAAAATGCCCAGCTTCATTAATGCATGGATTAAGGAAGAGCTTTAACCCCTGGAAAAGAACGAAACTTATAGGGATGAGAAAGGATGCACGTTAATATAAATGAGAGAACGGTGATTGCAAAGATTTAGGGAGGTAGGAAAATATTAAGTTAAGTAACATACTAAAGTAAGTGTCGCATTATAATTATTGAACATTACAGTAGCAACCTGCCTACCGCGAATAAACAACCCCTGTACAGCAAGTAAGAGTGTACGGAACCCGGGTCTCCTGATCGGTGTGTTCACTCACCCAACTTGTTGGAATCGGCGGGCGGATCGCAGCGGCGCGTCGGCGTGAAAGCGCGCACGCGTGCTGCGCGCGCAAGGCGGCGCGGGCGGCGGTCAGCTGGCGGGCGGGAGGGCGAGTGGCGCGCACGGGCGGGCGGGCGAGAGCGAGAGCGCAGGCGCGCGCGCGGAGCCGGTGGCGCGTCGGGGAGGTTGGTAGCGCGCCCGCTCGGCCATCCCTCTCACCCTCCCCCTCCACGCCGCGTACGCGCCCGCCCCTCCCTCGCCGCCCTCGCTCGGGAGTATCGGCACGCGTCCGTGACGTCACCAGTTCATTCATGATTTCAGTTCGATCCGCGGTCCCCACCAGTGCGCGCGCCCGCCCGCCCGCTCGCCCACCCGCGCCCCGCGCGCCACCGCCGCCGACACCGACACCGCGACCCTCGCACGCGCCGCCGCCGACACCGCCACTGTCAAGGCTTTCGAATTTTCAAGCGGCCGGAACCGTTGCGCAACGCGCGCGGGATCGATCCCCGGCGGCGCCCCCTCTCGAGCTCGGGGCGCGGGAGGATTCCCCTCACTTCTCTCGTAGGAAAACCTTCGAAAGCGTGGGGCTGGGCTTCCAGTCTTGCCTCTTACAAACCATCATGCATGATATGGCTTTCACAGATGATTTCAGTGCTTCAAAACATAACAGTAGTACGACTATTGACATAAAATGTACAATACATTCAAGAGCTAATCAGTCTTCATGCTGTCTCATTTAACTCTCTTGTGGATAAGAATATTTAGGAAAACCAATATGTTTTATCTTTAATCAATATCTGTATTTTTCCTTGAACCAGAATACGGTTCATGCGCCTCTGAAAGATTTTCCAGAAGAAGTGTTCCATCGATGAAGCATGTTCAGCAAAACCCTGCTAAGCTGTCCGCTCCTTCGTCGCATGCCCGATAATTGCATCTAGTTTATGAAGCTTTTGAGTGACAACCCACCATTATTACGGGTTTACGGTTATCGTCGCATGTTCTCCTTACCTAATCTGAGGCTGTTGTTTTACGACTCGGCCGCGGCCCGACTCGCTAATTGCGCTGTGCAGCACCGCCCCGATAGCGGCGCCGCCGTCGTCTACGGGCGTTCCGGGGCGGCGCGGTGCGACGCGGCGCAGCGTGGCGTCGGCCGCGAAGCGTCGCGCGTCGGACCTCGCGCCCGCGCCCCGTCCCGTTAGGAGAAGACGCTGTGGTGGAGGAGGAGGGGGAGGAGAGGGTCGGAAAGAGAAAGCGGCGGCGGAGGCGGCGCGTGGGATTAGGGGGCCACGCCCTCCCGAGACGAGAAGCCCGGACCGGTCGGCCGGCGCGATGGCGGCCGCCGCCCACCGCCGCCGCCGCCGCCGCCGGACCCTCGCTGCGCTGCGTCTCCGAGCGCCCTCGCCCTAGGGCTTCTCCTCTTACGGCGACCCGATTCCAGGGTGGTCCCCCCCTCTCCCTCCGCCGACCACACACAACAGAAGCTCATTTTATATACTACAATGTCATTCACATTAACCCACCTCCGGCACTACTTCATGGTAATCTTCTTTTCGAAGAATAAAATACCTCTGATTACATGAAGGATAACACGTTAAAGCTGGAGGATGTTCACAGTTGCGTTCAGAAGAACCTTGTACATCTGACAGAAAACTCTATTAATTACTAGAAAATTTAATTAAAAAATAGAACTTCAATTTATGTAAGTGTCCTAGGAATGCATTCGTTAACGGTGGTGAATTACATTAATATATAAATTCAGTGGCGTGACTTCGAAATAAGTGGATTTGATGAACTGTTTACTAATACTCGTGAACCAACCACCAGCTGTGCTGTATAGGCTCGCGTAATAAATGAGTTCGTCTTACTACGTAATATCGCACTTATAATAAAGAGATTCCAAGATTATTCCATTAAATACAAAACTTCTGAAGATTTGGAGAAATCTCGTCATCTAGTCATCAAGTGAGGGAAGATCATCCCCGTAATAAAACATGAACTGCTCTTACTGGAATAAATACCTTAGTAGTTGACGAGCCCGGAGTCACTCAGCGATCAATCAGCTTTCAAGTAATCGACGCATTACAATTTGAGCAAACTTTTTAGTTCCCATATTGATATATGTAGATATTTTTTGCTGTTTGTATTCTTTAGCATATGTAGTTGACGAAACAATGTTCAACCGCAAACTATTTTTAAATCTTTCCTGTCAAATCTGAATAGAACTTTGCGATGGTCAGTTTGGTGGCGTTTGTTTCCATGGCGACGTCAGGCGACAGGCCATTCAGGTATAGTACAGTATCACAGTTCCCGCCGACCTGATTTTCCGAAGGAATGTAAACATTATAGTGTATAAAGCCTGTAATGTCCCTATAATGTCTTGGATTCGAATGAAACATAAGAGCTTGATAGCCCATCGTATACAGTTATGAAGATTTCCCATAAAGATGTCTTAATGCACAGCGAATTTGGAGATAAGTGACAGCTTGTGTGTTTGGCAACAATGCACCACGTGCTCACTCACTGTCAGTGCCGAAAAAAGATGTCTCGAAGTATAAAAATGAATTAGTTCTTTTTTTTTTTAGAATCTTGGAAGGGAATTATTATTTTCCACTGGAATAAAGCATATAGACAAACGCGGGAAAGAAAAATGTAAATGGTCAGTAATTGCAAAATGTAAATACAATTACTTTAATTCGTCCTAGAAACATTCCTCACTTGTCTTTAACTTCATTACAAAATATCTTTAAAGTGTAATTTTAGAGCCTGCATTTTTCAGAATCTCCTAACAAAACATAGTTCATTCGACTTTTTTGAAAAAGTGTGTATATTGAAAACATTGGATGGCATCGTGGTATCATGGATCTCAGGATGAGAGTCACCCAATCAGAATGATAAACAAATTTGTAGAATGAAATTTGTTGAAAGTGTCCCTTTTAATTTTCTTCACGTTCCTGATTCTGTACTTTAAGACGCCAAGAGCTTTGTTGCGAGTCATACCAAACACTCGTTCTTACTCTCTCAATCTGAATCAGTGAAAAACTACTGATTGACAGTGACTATTCACTGATGGTGTCGGTTATAACACTGCCACTGACAATCAGTGAATTGAACTGAACAAATCAGTGAAAAATGAGTCCACTTTTTGAATCAGTGAAACTTCACTGTTTGAAACAGTGAAATCTGTGCTAATTGAACGTGACGATTGAACGATCAGTGAGCGATGGTGGCGCGACACTTTTACCACTGACGACCAGTGAAATGCTGGCGGTCATTATGAAAAGGTTCGCATATTCGCTGATTGCCAGCGAAACTACCCATTTCGACTGAAGATATCAGTGACTTCGACTCTCACTGGTTGAATCAGTGACAATTTCACTGATTCAGATTCAGAGAGTACAGAGATGGGGGCTAGGAAGGCCGTGGCCCCTCTGGAAATTTCGAACGGGGCCCTGTAGCTCGAAATACATTCAATTTTATTTCCGTAAAAATGATCAATTCCTTATTATCCTATTGTTTAAACTGATAACTTGGAGAATCGTTACTCGGTGCATTTGGGGAAGAGGGTCTCCAAAACTCACTGGCAACACTGTGAAAGGTATATTTTATTAATTGAATCATTAAAGTTGTAATTCCATTCTCTTTGTAGTACGTTTTGCTATTTCCAAGTAAAATAATTGAATGAAATGAAAAGAAAACATTTAACAGAAAAGGGGAACCAGAAACGTAAGTCGCTCTTCCCTCCAATTTTAGGCCGCGCAGCCTATAGTGAAGACTGAAAACAAAGTTCTGAAAACTGCAGTTTCAATTTTCTTTTCCCGCAATTTCTCTTAAATCAAGTCTAAGTTAGGAGAATGCCAGTTTGGTAATAAACACAAGTTTATTCACACCGCAAAACCCAAGAAGTCTATTGGGCCTGCTGAAACAAGTTGTTGCGTTGTGCAGGAGGAACCTCTTTGCTGCCCACTGCCCTGCGCCCACGCTGCGCTCGCCAACGCGCGGAAGTGCGCTCGTCGGTGCAATGGTCGCAAGCAGCTACAATATTCTCCGCTCTCACAGTAATAGAAGCAAACTAAAAAGGATTCCAATATGTAAAACATGCTGCAATAATAACCTTAATAATAATGCCGCGGCTTTGGTCAGTTTTGTTTAAGGTTTCTTTTACCACCGTTTTGTTTACAGTGAGAAATGTCAAGATGTCACTTTTCGCAAAATTTCTCATTTACCTAGCCTCATATTCATTTATCATGCTTGCGCTTTGCCTAAAAGGTTTCGTTTATAATATTAAACATTTACATATTTCATGCACCGAAATCATCTCCTCATATGGTTGCAGCTGTAAACTGTTTGTACAAGAATATTCTTAAAGGGAACCGCGAAGGCTTAGTGATAGGGCAGTAGCTTCCTGATCTGAGGAAGGGCCCAGGTTCGAATTCTGACACATATTGCGATTTTTATCCGAATATTTCGATTTAGGATGACTGAGATCGACTCAAACTCTTTTCCAAGTGAGTACACAATCTTTTCTGCTGGCCCCGTGGCCGAGATCGCTAAGTCAGTAGTGCCGTTGTGGTCTTGGACCGTGAGAGTCGCGGGTTCGAGTCTCACCTCGGGCATGGTTGTATATGTTCGTCCTTTCACCCCCTATAATCACCATATCGTGTCATCATCATATCATAACGTTACTTCCAATAGTGGTCGCTAATGACCGAGTAGTTGACGCGACCTTAAAAAAACAAAGACTAACAAACAAAAGAATCTTTTCTGAGGATAAAGGTAAATTTAAAAATTAAAATAAGTTCAGCATCTGTCGATAAATCATCCAGAAGCTATTGCTAGGAAATTCAGGATTTTATTTCCTTGTATTTTTCTGAAAGCGCTTTGCAGTGCATTTGGGACCAGTGTGCGTAGAGTTGACTGACGCCACGCTTCAAATGTCACTGGGTGAGGCGTCGCGGTGTCGCGGGCGCCGATGGGCCTTGTGCGAGCTTTCTCTCTCCTCTCTCACAAAACCGAGATGAATTGTGCCTTTGGAACAGAAAAGCTGCTTTGTGGAGGGCGGCGGGCGTTGCGCAGCCGGGACGGCGACAGCGCAGCTCCGCAGTGGCGAGGTCCCTCGCACGGCACAAGGCAGCGAGAGCGGGGGAAATGGGGACGACGCTCGCGGGGGTGGCGGTGGCAGACGTGGTAGTGACAGTGATGGCGATGCAGGTGGCTTGAGGAAGGTCGGGTTATTTGTAAGGGTGGTTTGTGGCGAGTGGTTTGCGACGGGTGTTTTCTGATGGGTGGTTTGTGACGGGTGGTTTGTGACGTGTGGTTTGTGACGTGTGGTTTGTGACGGGTGGTTTGTGACGGGAGGTTTGTGACGGGTGGATTGTGGCGGGTGGCTTGTCATAGGTGACTTGAGGTTCGTGGCGCGTGGTGGGGCGAAGGCGGTGGACGTGGCCTGTGGTGGTGGCGGAGGCGGTGATGGTGAAGATAGTGGCGGTGGTGCTGGCTGGTTGGCGCGAGGCTAGCTGCTGAGTGACCAGCACAATCGCTGCGTCTCGCACGCTGTGCCCCCAGTTAGTTTTGAGTCTCAGATCCTTTTGCTTGGTAGTTCGTAAAATGCCAGCTGCGGCTTCGATTGTATATCGGTTAGCGTATCGAATTGTTACACCCAAATTTGCGGAGTCAAATCTTATCAAAGCCGTGAGTTTTTAAAAGCGAAAAAATCCGTCCTTTCAAGGGGAAGTGAAAACGACTGTCACATAGATTTTTGCGTGTAAAAGATCCTGAAGCGTAAAGGAAGCCTCTAATTCTTATCGCCTGTTTCCCTGCTCAAGTTATACCTTCTTTCACTGCTTAGATGGCAAAAGGAGCTTAGAGAAATTTGAGTGATCAGGCGGAAGACTAGACCTAATGATTTGAGCATTGTTACTCAAAATAAGGCATAATTGAATTGAATTGAGTACCTAGAAAAGAAAGCTACAGGTCAGCTGCTCTGGACGATGGTTTGCGTGTTTTCTTCTGATCAGTTGCCGGCAAATACCGAAGCACAACTTAAATCCGCGCGCAATACTTCCTTCCCTAATCAGCCATCATTTATTTGTATTGTTAGGCTCGATTGATGGGCTGTTTCTCCACAGTCCTATGTCTTATCTTCTGTGATCTCGAAAGGATCCTAATTAACATGATAACCGGGATGTAGGGCCAGAGCATAACGTAGGTTGTAAGGACATACGAAAGAGTGATCGTTTTGGGTGCTGCTTTATTACATCCTTTCTTGAATAAAAGAAATTAAAGTGCTTCTGCCTTCGAAGTTAGGTGATAAAAGAGATGATGAGTTGTTCGAAAATGTGAATTTAAGATGTGGTCAATCTCCGTCCTCACACTTAAAGAATCCCTTTATCTTCATGCCAAACACGAAGCATCGCATTCATATGGCGTACGTTAAGCGCTTTGTGATTATTCTAGCTTCACATACTGTCATAGAAATGTGGAAGTACGCTCTCTATGTCGCTGTAAATACTGCTGGAAACGTTGAAAGAAATGTGCGATATTTCCCATTTAATATATTCGACTTTAACACACATGATTTTATAAGCTCTCGGAACACGCGTGGATACGAAGTCAGAAACATATGTCATGGATGCAAATAGAATATCTTTTCAGTTTACAAGTCATTGGTACCTACGGGTAAGTAATAGAATTGTTCGGCTCTACATGGTGATCACACCACCGTTAATGCAACTGTCGGACTTCTCGAAACAACTATTATAATGGCAGATAACAACTGTCAGTGTGCACAGGCGGAGTCGAGGTCATAAAATGTTTGAACTGTGTGTTGTAGATATTACAACGACTTCACGTGCAGGCATGTTACCACGCCAAAGCATATTCCGATACTGACTAGTTTAGAAGTGTCCCATAACTTCAGAACCAATATAGTTGCTGTGATCAAGTTACGCCTCGTAAGGCCATGTACTCGCTTCTTTCACTGCAGCTGGTTTATTCGGGTAAAAACGTCTTTTTCAAATATTCTTAGAACAAAGAACTAAACAAAAATTGATGCCGTAGCGTAGAACTATGGCAGCGCGTACATAGAGGTTATAAAGAACAAAATATCTGTCTTATGGGGAGTTTCCTGTAAACATGTGACGGTAAATACACGTGTTTACAGTCGGGAAATGCTCAATGGGATTGTAGAGGTGCGATATACTTCTCCCCTTACAACAGCAAATGTGCTTGGAAAAAGGTCTGTGTATTATCAGCTTTGGAATTTATTAAAATTAAATATTTGTGATGTATAAATCTACAATTATTTATTGAATTTTATATTCGTGATGCATACATCTAAACTTCTCGCACTAAACCAACAATTACGTCAACAGTGAGGCGAAGGGACCTCAGAGTACTGCATTTGCACGTTGAAGGCACGTTACAGTGACTGAAAGTAAAGTACCGCTAAACTGCCAACTGTGAACCAGGAAACTATTGCGCGCGTTGTTTTGCGGTTGCAAGGCTTTCGTCGATTAGATAAAACGGCAATATAAATGTCAGTCAATAGTATCTAGAGAAGAAAAATTGGAGACGAAATATACCTGCATTTTCACGTCGTTCTTCCAGTGTCTCGATTTGAACATATTTACACACACATTCCCTATAGCTTGGAGAGTACTAGTGAAAAAAAAGGAATACTTCAAAGAGTACACTCGAACAAAACACATTTTATTACTCAGTATTACACACATTTTATTACTCAGCACGTGTAAAGTTAGTAGTCATGTCTGTATTTTCATTACGTGGTTTTATTGGATGAGACATGTCATCTAAGTTATTATCATGTTTCCAATCAGCCCACAGATCACAATGAGAAGAATGCGAGATGAGAGTGAACTACGTTAGACCATCGATATAAACTTTAGATCACCGAAGTCAATCACGAGGATATGATCGTATGACCTCTTAATTGTTTCTATGAAAATGTCTATTTGTATATATTGACTGATCCTTGTTCTGAAGAACCATACACGATAAGAACTAAGCTTGCATGCCAGTAGAGTTTAATAATGCATGAACACGGGCGTACATGCACATGACGTGTAAGCCCTTCCAACATCCAACCTATTTTCCATTGAAGCAAGGAGCTCTTGTTAACTTAAACTACGGGATAATACATTTTCTAGTGGGTAAATTATTCTCGTGCTCAGGTAACAACTCTCATATCGGCACAGTAGGTCTTTTTATTTGAAGAATAATCGACAGGGATAATAAACTTCATTAACTCATTTCCAGTCGTACTTCTAATTCCATTGCAAATGAAGACGTCCCGCGGGTGGTCGAAAGTCTAAACACAAAGGCGTACTGACTTCTGAAGGTTGATTTCATAAACCCACAATCGATTATCCCCGGTGGTCTTCGAGACAAGCGACCACATTCACACGCACAGACGGAGCTTGTTCCGCGCACAGATGGCTCTTTTATAAAACCCAAGAAACACAGAACGTAAATCAAAGCATCGACAAGTAGCGCCGCCAATGCGCTCCCACTTTGCATTCATCTACGTCCCGGGAGCATTTTTCACTCCAGTTTCCCAATCGTAAAGCATAAATGTAAATCCGAGCACCTGTTTCGAAAGGAGGCGCGCCGCACGCCGCACGTGCCGCGTCCGGCCGGCCACCGCCTCCGCCTCCGCCGCCGCCGCCAACGCCGAAGAGGCAGCAGCGTTATGAATGAAAGGGGCCCAAGGGGAGACGCTCGGCATCGGAGGCGCAGGTACGCGCACGTGTGCGCTGGGCGGGCGGCGGCGGCGGTGAGGGCGGCGGAGGCGGAGGCGGAGGCGCGCGCCGCGGGCGCAGGGCGGGGCGCCACAGCGGAGCGGAGGCGACGGCAGCGGCGGTGGAAGCGGCGGCGGCGGCGACGATGGCTGTGGCGGTGGTAGTGGCGGTGGCGGCGGCGCCAACGGCGGACACGGTGAGGGCGGCAGTGGCGGTGGCGGTGGTGGCAGAGACTGCGAGGGCGGCAGAGGAGGCGTTGGCAATTGCTGTGGTGGCGGCGGCGGTGGCGATGGCAGAGGAGGTGGAAGCAGCGACGGCGATGGTGGTGGCTGTGGCGATGGCGGTGGCAGAGGCGGCGACGGCGGCGGAGGTGGAGCAAGAGACGGCAGCGGCGTCGCGGCTGTGGCGACGGTGTGGCGGCGGCGGCAGTGGCGGCGCGCGCGGGGCGAAGGGCCGAGCACAGGGACGCCGGGCCAAGCCGGCCGGGCGGCCGTCACGGGCGCTCATTCATAACGCGGCTCGCGAGAACCTGGCGCGCCCACGCTCGCCCGCCGCCGCCGCTGCCGTCGCCGCCGCCGTCGCCGCCGCCCGCACGCCCTCGCCGCCCACGTACGCTCCGCCTCCTCGCTCTCCGTCTACAAACACGAGGAAGCCGCTGCCACCGCCTCCGCCGCCGTCGCTGCCGTGTCCACTGAAGGACTCGACGGTGTCCAAACTGTTATGAAAGGAGCCTGCGGTGACCGGCTACCGCTGCTACTGCCATCTGTTTCCCCAGTCTACGCTCCGATATACTCATTTACAGAAACACTTGTATGTTCGTTATCGCCTGTCCTGGTTTATTTGTTTTTGGGGGAGTTCTGGCTCATATCTTTAGCATGATATATAAATAATATTTGCAGAATCGTGATGCACTCTATCTTTATACTTTAAATTTTTAATGTATTGATACACGCTTTAAAGTTTAAAGAGTGTGCCAGTACATTAAAAATGTAATGAAATGTGCATTGAAAATATTTTTCTGGATGCGATGACGTACGAAACCATGAAACGAAACCAAATCTGGGAATCGATTCTGTATTCTTATGTGCCGTCCTACCTTTTCCATGACGTTGGGTTAAAGAGAGATTATTTTGCCGTTAAACTATTTCCTAGGCATATTCTTAAAACTCCCACATCTACAAGATGCGCCAGAGCGTACTTCAGCGCGGCCAGGGCAGATTTTCGCTCAGGAGAAAATATTCTCGGTGTGTGTACTTTTCGTGCTTACCCACGACACAGATGCAGCCTCGTATATCTCTAGCAGTCATCTTTTCGCACTTTATCTTGGGGGCACCACTACCACTCCGCCCCATCCTCCTCCCCCGGACCGCTCTCGCAGCCCGCGAGGCTTCTGCCGCCTTGTTCTCGCGCGCTGCCACCGTCGCCGCCGCAAAACGGATGCGCGCGCGTCGCTGAGCGGGACGCGCTGCGTCTTTATCTCGCTCGCGCACGCGCCTGATTAATGGTACACGTGTAATGGCGGGCAAATAACAAACAGGATTACGCGGGCCGACACGAAGCTTCATTCCAACGCGGCTCCAGGCCAGTGAGGGAGGAGTGGTGATAGCCATGGAGCTGGACCAGCGGTCACTCGACAGAAGGACGGACTTGCATGCAGTGTAGATGTGTTGTTGCGGATAGCGGATTCCTGGAAGTTCTTTTATTTTTCTTCTTCTCCTCTTGCTTCTTCTCTCCTTTTCCTCTTCCACATTCTTCTTCCCTTCCTTCTTTTTCCCTTCCTCTTACCTTTTATTTCTTTTTCTCCTCGTCTTCCTTTTCTTCTTCTTCTCCTTCTCCCCTTCCTTCTCTTTCCTCATTTGTACTTTCTTTTTCACTTTTCTTCTTCTAGATTTTGTTTTTCTATTATTTTTACAATTATTATTATTATTACAATTATTATTACAATTATTATTATTGTTACTGTCGTGTGATTCAGTATATGAGTCTCAATCATCTTATTGTGAATGATGAATGAATAGATCGGTAGGTGATATAAGGTCGGCGAAGATTTAATGCGAAAGGTGAGGAACAATTATGTGAAATGAGGCACACGGCAAATAGGTCGACGTCCATAAAATTAGCCCCAGTTGTGCAAAAATTCCGTGCCGCCCGCTCGTGGAAGAAAGGGAGTAGCAGAGCGGTAGCAGGTTCTGTTTCCACGGGTCGGTGACGCGTAGCTTACGACGCGTAGGTGCGCGTTGCAGTCGTGTGACGACGAAGTCGGTCAGCGGCCGCACAGCTACGGCGGCGTCGGAGGCGGCGGCGGCGGGAAGGCAGAGCGCGAGCAACAGGTTGGAACAATGGCTGCGGGCGGGTCGTCCCCGCCTCCGACGCGACACGGTAAGGGCGGGCCCGCCGCCGCCCGCCTCGGCACGCGCCGGCGCCGGCGCCGCCCCCCACCTCCCCGCGGCCGCACGCAGTCCCGCCCGATGCCCTTACCCCGCCGTTTGGAGATGTCATTCACGCCTGCAATTTGTCTTCTTTGAGCGCATCTTCCATTAGTAGAGTTTGCTGTGGCTCCGCGCGGAAATGAATTGATGGCACAATAATCAGAGGGCATGAATGAATGCTACGTGACAGCGGAGGTGGCCGAAGGCTCTCGACGCATAAAGCGTGTTGAACCCACTCAGCTCTCACGCGTCGTACCGCGAGATAATAACACCCGACTCGTCAGTGACCAATAGGTGCTGTAATGGAAAGTAATACGGCATATCGATCGACAATTTAAAGAACTGGACTAACTAACAATGGCTTCCAGGCATTGTAGGAGGCAACGTTTGAAACTACTATTATTTTTGTATTTTTTGTTTCGAATATTGCAAGTAATATAATGGATGCGACATCGAAAAAACATCGTTGTTTCAAAATATCAATGTTCAAAATTAGAACATAGAAGTTAAAAATATATCGCCCCAAAATCATGTTTTTGGACACTGATTTTTTTTATTTTAGAAATTAAATTAGTCAGTGGCCTTGTTTACTAATGTATGATTAAGAAATAACCGACCAAACAAAGTATTAAATTAAAAGAATTAATAAAACAGTTTGAGAGCCAGGGCGCCCAAGGTTACATCAAGGGTCACAGTGTTCTCAATTCCCCTTAGAAGGGTACGAAAATAAGTCGGGAGACCCTATCCCTACGTCATATGTATTGACCGATGCCCCATGTACTGAATAAAAGGAAAGACGTAGGGCATTGGGGTCATATCACGGGCGAGAGATAGCTCGATGCAAGTGCCACAGATAGCTTTCCTTTCGTTCGAACAGATGAACCGACAGTGATATTATAAGGTATTTCATATTAACTATTATAAAATATGATATTGATACTTTTTAATTCGCAAACAAAAAAATTGAAAACGTAATTTCATCAAGCACTAAACACTGATGTTAAAAATACATCGGGTGTAACAAATTTATATATTAAACATCGATGTTTCTATAACATCGATATTTTGCACACATCCTCATCGATGTCTCCCCCTTGAGTAAAAGAAAACATTTCTTACGATAGCATTTTGCCGCATAACACTTTATTTGATTCAAATGTATAATCTCATTACTTTTTGGAATGAGCTCGTAAACAAGAAATTTAATACACTCTTGAATTAGCACAACATGAATAAATTTGATTAAAACATGAATGAAAATAAAATAATACCATTTATAGGCTATAATGATCAGCAAATATATGAATGCAATTTCCTGATATTATATCGCTATTATATTATTCTGCGACAATGCATTGGTAAAAGCCATTGATTTACCGAGTTACACAACCGAAATTGCTTAAACTTGACAAAGCAACCTCTCCTCACCCACCATCAGGGTCGGATCCAGCCGCTCATTGGGGGCGTTCGTTTGGTATTATACTATAGTATATGATATGCTATACTTTTTGTCGTGTTTATGATACTACACAATATTATTTGATAACTAATTACATAATTCCAACATAAATATTTAAATGGATCTTGCCGAATAAAGGGCAGTAAGAAACGAAAACTCTCGGTCTTTAGGGATTTGGAGGGGGGGAGGGCATGTTCGCCCCTGTATCCCCGCTCACTATTTGCACCTCAATTCTAGGAGAAAAATATTATTTTAACCCCATTGGCATGTATTGAGGCCGCCGCCCACCGCCGCTTGAGATCAGCGCCCCGGCTGTCCGGCTGCATCAGCGCCGCTCCACACAAAGAGGCGCGCGGGTGAGCGCGCTCGCCGCCCCGGGCGGCAGCGGGGCTCGCCCGGCGCGGCGCGGCGCGGCGCGGCCCATCTGTGACTTCTCCGCGGGCCTGCTCTGCCCGGGTGCCGCTCACACCCGACAGCCAAGGCCCGTCGAAAGGTCCACGCCTTGAAACACCCGAGAAGCCGATCCATCATTCGATCGACCTTCCCGTTAATATTTTATCTGTGTTACTTCATGGTTGGACAAATTGTGGTGGGCGTCGCGCGGCGTCCTTCCGCGCGGCCGACCGGCCTGGCGGCGGCGGCGGCGGTACCATTCAGGAGCGGCGCGGCCCACGCACTTCACGCCGGCCTCCCCTCCCCGCCCCGCGTCGCCCCGCTTCGCTCCGCGCCCCGCACGCGCGCGCGCGCCCGCCCGCCCGCCCGCCCGCGCTGCCGCCCGTGGGCGCGAGGGGCGTACGCCGCGCCGCCGGGCGGAGAGGGGGGTGCCGCTTGCAGCGACCCGCGACTGTACCACCGGATGTGGCATCGGGCGTGAGTGTACGCGTACGAAAGTTTTAGGGGGTTAGCCAAGCCCGAGCTAAGCGTCTTCCAATGGAACCGGTTTCATGGGTGTAGTCTGAATATGACGTCGAAAAAGCGTTGGTGTTGGGACGCACGGATATAACTTATATGGTGTAAAGTGTGTGCGTGTGTTCGTGTGTTATGTAAGGCTATATATGGTGGTATTCAGGAGGGCAGATAATTATCATGAACTCCACCCAAACCTCATTGGACTAACTCTTACGGCTCTCGGAAATATGTGGGTTGGACGTGGTGAAGAGGGAGAAGGAGGGGCAATTTATGTAAATTCAGCTTCACGTCCGACTATGTAATTTACCATAAACAAAATTTTAAGCCTTCGTAAAGGAGTCTATAGCCTAACAAATAGCGTGCATTAAACATGTCCTGCGCCTTAATGAGATGCGAGAGCTCGTCATTGTCATTATCACTTCCTCCCGGCCGCGCGACACCTGAGCGACGCGACGTGGAGGGTGACGCCGCCACGGGCCAAGGGCGCGCCCTTCCGGACGCCCACCCACGCGCGAGGCCCTTTGCAGGGCGCTCGAACATCTCCTCTTGGCCACCTCCCCGACATTTTGCGCATATTATCGAATACTTCGAGTTTTTTAACTGGCCGATGACACTAGGTCACCTCCTGTGTTATAAAATTAATCTTTTTAACGGTGGTAAGCACATTTCTCAGGCCACTATCTCCGTTGAGAATGACGTTCGCGAATTTATTAAAAAGATTCATTTGAAAAGGCGGCAGTTGTAACAATGACCTAATGTCAACAGCCACTTTAAAAAATCGAAGTATACATGTTATTAGGCTTGATCCGGTATCTTACCCTAGGTGATAAATGTATATTTAGGGTTTAAAATCCTAGGCGTCTAAGATAGTTCTAAAAGTCGAATAAATGCTATTTAATTCTTAAATGACGGGTTTATATTGACATTTTTACTGGGAAAATTTCTTTTTCACATAATTTTCATGAATATATCCTCTCCGGGCGATCGGATAAGATAACAATCATTATTTGATTATCTGTGAAATGTATCTCAACGCTTAGCAATATTCGAATGTTTACTCACACACATTATCGGGCGTATAATTCTGTAAAGCCCAGTTCAGGGGCATGACGTCCGAAGTAAGGATCCATGATGAAGCTGTTACGCTTAAAACAATTAGTTACAATTGCGGAATGTTCACACGGTTACAGCTAGAATTGGTATAAATATTATCAGAAATGCAAATGGAAAATACAACAGGAAAAATCGAAACCTTAAAACAGCTTTAGTTACTAAGTGTTAAAATGTTGTCACACACAGAAAGTGATATTTACACTTCACCATATGACTAGTGTACATTTAAAAAGGCGATCATTTCAGGTGAAAACAAAAACCGCGCCACCGTCTTCTCACCAGCAAATGAACAAATGTTTCATAAGCAATTTTCATAAATGCTTACTGCGTCAAAGCGATGAGTAATTTTGAGGATTGCCAAGAACAAATTATCGTTTTCAAGAAACAAATGTCGAAAACAGGCAATTTGTGAATTCACGACATTGGAGTGCGTAGTAAGACAGTTTTGTATCTCAGCTCTGCGTATTTAATTTCGCCATCCCGCAGTTAGAATTGCGATCTTCGGAAATGGCTTTCCGAGTCAACAGCAGCGCGTCGAGTCTTGGAAGTTCTGGTGACATACATGCTGCAACGAAATTGGAAAATTACAAAGAAATTTTCATCATCCTACGGTCTAGGCCTCACGGCCCTGTTCGGTTCGATAGTCCACTTTCTACTACAATCTATGCTTCTGGGGCGAAAGCATAAGGAAATATTTATTGCCAATATAATGAGGCAATAACAGGTCTGGGTTTTCTCCACCTGCGTATAAGAAACTCATCTTGTGTATAAGAAAACCAGAAATTCAGAAAATGAGATAATTAGAAAGCAGAATAGCGATATTTCTAGGCTCATACTGAAATAGATATTTAAACACCATATGTATATGATGATTTTATTATGATAGTCATGAAATGTGTTTCTAATAAACGTTGAAAGCATAAGTCAAAACTACAAAATTGACATCTGCCTAAAATTCTTAGGTTCCAATGACCTTGAATGAGTATCAAAGCTTCTTAAACATTTCCACAAGCGCCTGACCGTAATGGATTGAACATAATACATGATTTAGTTTCTCGGGAGGTAGCGGTTCTCCACCCCACTGGCAAATGAGATCGGCTCAGACCTTTACGTCAGCTAGGTACCTTTTCTTCCTCCAGATATTTCACCCAGCGGACACCTCGCTAATATTAAGCTCTATTTTCTCTATACATTCGTCATGTATAGAATATAAATGTAGGTGTATAAGTGTCGTTGTAAGGAAAGGAAAGAACGCGTGCGGAGCCTGGCTGTTTATTAAGATTCTGTTCCAGGCATTCGCCTGGCACTGATCGAAGAAACCTATCGGAAAATTACCTATTGGAGCAGCAGGCTCCAAAAATTCTCCTCCTGTCAGTGGCTGAATTTGACCTTGCAATAAAGCTGGCGTGGAAAATCTTGCTACGGTCGGGACTGGAGCCCTCCGACCTCCCTGTCAGAGGCGCTGCAGCGATAACACTTATTACTCTGAACCATGTCAGAGGATCTAAGAACATTGTAGTATAAACAAGAATTTTACAATATGTTTGGCACAAAAGAAGAGATTTTAATTTCAATATACTCGTACAATTATGTCGATATTTAAAAGAGAATTGAGACCTCGTTGTCCTTCATGTATTTTAATTCTTTCCGTGTCACTAATTTCAGTTTTAAAAACGTCGCTCGGTTGTTGCCAACTATGAAATAAGTATATGACGTAATACGACGCCACACCTGAATAACGGAAAAATAGTTGATACATTGTACTTGATTTATGGCTATAGTTATTTTTTATATATTTTTTCGAGAGAAAAGGATATTCTCTTCAAAAAAGTTAATATCAAATATTTCAAAAATGTCCTCTAGTTGCTTGTCACATCCCTGGGCAAGTACTCATATATTAAAATGCACATTTCCTTTTTTTAATTCATCGGGCTCAAGACTGAGAGGGATCGAAACACATCTAGGGAAATATCCGTCTTGGATGCTGATTGAAGTTGATCTTCGTGTGCGCCGCAGTTCTAACTTTAATTAAAATGCGAATTCCTCTTATTTTACCTTTAGTGATAATAGTGCAATGGCTTTTCGGCTGAAACATTCCACGTAGTTTTGATACCATAGATATTCTTTCCTACACGTAACCATCTAATCTTCATATATTAAATGTGCAGTCTTTCAAAATGTTTGTAAGTTCTTCTTTTCTAATTTGTGTGGTCAATTTGATGTTTATTGTTTTTCACAAAATTCTTGAAATTCCTTCGACACATTTTCTCTGTTTATTTGCTGTTTTTTCGGCACTGAATCTTTAATAATATATAGAATAATTTCAATATATTGCTGATCATCAGTTTATATTGATATAAAACAATAGCTATATACATCAAAAAAGGAAACAAAGAGATTACAGAGGAGTGCAAAATCGATAATCATATTGCGATAGATAGGGATTGGTTGAATTGGAATATATTCTTGTTTACAATTCATTACTTACGACACGGGCAGACATGAGTGAAATAGTTCTCCTAACAGCTAGTAAGTGGCACACACTGATTCTTCATTAAACTACAAAAGAAGGACGCTACTTCTCCTTAAGGCACAAATCCACAGGTTTGAAATAAATGAAATAAAAAATCATGGTTGATACCTAGTCTCCTGGTTCCAAATGTACGAATATTCTTAAATTTCTTGTAAAGAATTAAGGTGAAGAATTAAGAACACTCGCAGGATGTACAGTTTTAAGGTAATACATTTAATATATGGCAAACGCTTTGAATATATTCAAATTGCGTGAATATCTCCTACAGAGGTAGACAACAATTATTGTAAAGAAGCAACTTGACACTACTATACTACCTAGAAATTGAAAAAAGAAATATTTGCTTAGTATTAAGGTTAAAGGATTCACAAGTAATGTAAATGCTTAAAACGTGTAGAGCAGTTATTGAAGTCATTACAATCTCTCGTATGACAATAACCTACATGAGACCTACAAATACCAGGTTTTGACCTCCATAGAGAAACCTGCTGCAGTTTCAAGCGAGAAAGAACTGGTCTTACGAGATTCAGTTCACGTTGCAGATGGCGGACGTCCAACTCTTCCGAGGGCGAAAGAGCAAACTGCGAGTCATTAGGGCACTAGAGAAAGACTGCCCCCATAAACTTGTACAAATATAATAGTTTCTAAAGTAATTTCGCTTTCACCACTTTGAGAAAAGCAGTATTAAATGTTCAGTATTGCTGATATTTCGTGTATTTATTCCGTATAAATGATTCAATACGTTTCCTATTTTTAGTCCCTGTGCAATATTTGAAGCAATGAGGATGGAATGGAATAGTAATGGATCAGCAATAAAGAATATACGATTGCTCACACGATGTAATGACGTATGTATGACGATGTAATGAAATGTTAATGATTATTGAAACTCGTATCTTTGCAGCTTTAACAATAAATATTGTAAATATGCGACATGCTAACTGGCAAAGCAAAATACATTGAAAAGGGTGAATAATAAACCTGACTTAAATCTTCCTTAGCATGTAGAAAACATTAGTGTGAATCTAAATAAATGCTTCTTTTATTTTAGAAAAACTATTAAGGGGTTTAGAACCTTGACATATTACAAGTCTATTTAATGATATTAAAATCATATTCATTGGTAAAATCGTATTTCAATTCCGTCCATTCGTATCGCAACTGAATGGTAGTCTATGATGATACATTCAATGTGGGTTTCAAATGCAAATTCAAACCGTTTCAGGGATTGTTCTCTGAGTAAGGAAAGAAGGTTTTTGGTAGGGTATTATTACGATCATCCAAATACAATTTTCATTATACAATACATAGGATTACATTTTTTCTCCATAAATTATATGACTATAACTCAAGAGATTATGAGTAGCCTTCATTCCTTTATCATCTATTAGTCATGCCTGGAAATAATTCATGGAATTTTAAATAAATTATCGGAATAAATTAAGACTTAATCTTTCTTGATACGTGTATATTTGTAAGCTGTCTATTGATGACTCGACAAACAATTTAATATAGGCCGGAGAACTTAATAGCCCCTTAATTATGCATCAGTGACCAGAATCGAATATACAGACGTGGCGGAGATGCTGCGATCTTGCGACGGAGGTCAGTGAGTGTGCAACATAAATTTTCCGTTCTCTGGTCGTGAATGGGGATGGGAACACAAAGAATTATACCGTACATTATTATTATTATTATTAGCTTAAATCTCGGCGATTCAACATCCGGTTTTCTTAGCGGTGTGGGGCCAAATTTGGCAGACCACACACGTTAATTATCAGCTCATGGTAAATTCAGCATGGTGCAAATTATTCGTCTTGTTTCCAAGATGAGAGATTTTTGAGTTTTAAGGATTATTGCATTTTGGTTTAATTGTAACTTTTGTAAGCAATACTTTTTCAAGTTCTTGTTATTACTCAAATTGTTATTATTAATATTATATTTATTATTATTTTAATTATTATATTATTCTTTCTATGTAGATCTCTAAGGAAATATTACAGTTTCGTACGGTTTAAAATATCCCATTGACATTACATTCCGTAAATGTATTAATTATGGACATGGAACCCTTCTCCGGAACTGCAACACTTATTACAATCGTGCATACCGAGAAACTGCAAGTTCTACGCCTTTAAATCCTAGTTTACACGCCAGACGACCTGAGTTGGTTTTTAGTTTCAGTAGTTAGTGACTTTTTGATTTCCTATTACATTTTGCTAGGTTTAGCTCTTCTGGGTACCCTCATTTCGTAGCTTGGATAGTCAGAAATGTGTAAAATTTCGAAATCCATGTAAAATTCAATCGACTATTTGTATTTAAAGAACTTTAATTGTATCAGAATTTCTACTTGTTTATAAAGTCTCAGACATCAGAATGTTCACATAGCCACCTCACCGGTGTGATGTAACGCACAGTTCAATGCTAGCTGGAAACACATGAGCGCAGTCTCGTCCTCGGTTCTCACCTCTGTGTGTGGCAACGCATGCTGATGGTTACGATCGATGACAGTGATATGAGGATAACTTCCTGTGTAATGATCAGGAACGTGATGGAACGTGATGCAGGTCGCATGCGAATTGATTGTTGCGAATCCGTTTTCCTCAGATGAAAAGGCAGAGATATACTCGTAAACGTTGGTACCCAGCGATGGGAAGCTGAAAACTAGCGCGCAGGCCTCTAACACACTCGCTAAGGGGAGGGGGGAGCGGAGATACTCTTTCCGCGAAGGACTCGTGAGGGGAGACGTCGTAAAATTATGAAAGAATTTCAGGCCAGAGACACACGTTCAGGATGTGATTCTGAATAATGCAAGTCGAAGGTGACAGGCTGCGAGAACAATACAGGGCGCATTATCATAGCTAATGGCGATCTGGACCCTTAATGACGCACATAAATCAAAGGAATAAGTGTCACCCGCCCCGAAGGATCCGTATACGCCCGGGAAACGAACAGCCAGCTCCACCCTCGACGTGCGTAGTGTAATCTGCGGGACAGCGAGTTAAGTGGATTGATTGTTGTCGGGCTACTCTACTTGATAGACGACGGTTTTATAAGTGGTTGAAGAAGCGTTACCAAAACACCCGGTTATTAAATAATGTAACATTTTCCGTTTTAATAAACTTTTCACGCAAAGTGCAATTATTCTGATACGAAATGTACAAAAATCTATGCTTTCGTTCGTAAACATTGAAATATGTATTATTCATGTCGTTAAAGTACATCAGTATGATGACAATGTTCTTCGAATATCAAAGATGAATATATCATTTTTAATATTTAATTTTATTTTCTCTGCGGCAATGATTCATTATTGACATTGTTATTATATAAAATTCTTTAATTTCGCTTCTCATTTTATACTCTGTGAACCCTGTTGTGTTTTTTTTATTTTTTATTTTTATTGAATAATTACATGCCTTTGGTCAGTTAGGCCCTTGGCAGCAGAAGATGAACTGATTGAGTACTACAAACAGAATTGACTATCTACAAAGAAAGCTCACGCATCAAGAACACTCTATTTTATGTGTTGAATTCAAATTTGAAAGGAGATTAGGGGGGGGGGGTCGAAGAATTGTTTGGGCAATTTACGTTTTAGTCGGTTTCGATGGGTTTCCCTGTGGTGTTGGGAACTACGAGATCTATTTATCGATTAAAAAAATTAAAAGCTTTTGAAATAATTCGTCAATGAGAGACATATTTCTTTTAAAATCATACGGTTAGCAATTTCATACATTTTCATCTTAATTTACTGTCGAAAACAGTTATGGCTGATAAGATCGTCTTCAGGTGTTCTGAGCCTTAATAGAATATTTAGCACTTTAATAAATGCTTAATTTCATTGACGATATTTAGCTATTTCGTTGATTAAAATTATTTTAAAAAACACTACCCAGACTTCTTTGTTAAGAACTAGGAGACATGCTTTAGAGCACTACTCTTGAACAAATAATTCACGAACGTGGTATACCTGACATGATCGTGAAGTTCACGGAAAACGTATTGTAGACATAAAAGGTAAATTGTCTGCTGCGTATAAAACATCAAAAGTACTAGAAGGTTGCCCAGTTTTCATTAAAAAAATGAATAAAAAAGAACTTGAATTAAATTATTTTCTCTCCCGGGTCTGTCAGGTCCCAACATAGTACGTTACTTCCTTTTTCACCTGAAATATATGAATCAAATTAAATATGATATGAAATTAAACGACAAAATATAGAGAATGAGACGTTATGATCACTTTTTGCAAAAATAATAATAATCGTACAGGCCCAGGTTTAGGACACTTCATGCCTTAGTCTTTATACGTTTTTTGGTCTCTCTCAACGCCTAGGAATATAGACTAGAATTCTTGAAATCACAAATTCAGTGTATAGAACAAAAGTTTTAATTTAGTAACATCTAATATCACTACTCTTATACAGCAGTTACGCTAAATTGTTTTGTTCGTTTCTTGATCCTCAAAATTTGACGTCCTGAACCGATTTGGGCTCTAGGTACATCCTGTTCTTTCACAGATCGGATTTTGCTTTGCCATACGAGAAGCGATATGTGTGTGTAGTGTGCATAAGTTTATTACGCAGAATGACAATGCCCAGACATCAATCTCCATTTATTATAGATTACTACTTTGTACACGATAGATATATTTTTCCACGTCATTCTTCTACGAAACGTATAATATATAATTTGCTTTTATTGGAATGGTTTTTCATCATAAAAAGTTCGTTTCTGATGAAAGAAAAGTAATACATTACAAAAAAACTCAATATACGAACATTTTCGATATACACCTTATTACACAATCATTATTTTGACAAATATATTCATTAAAAACATTCATGTCAAGCAATCTCATAATATGTAAAGATTGTCCCCAAATGCATTATGTAGATCTTTCAGTGATGTATCTTCTTTAGCACAACGCTGTCAACTAATACTTTAATAAATATCTGTGCTTAACACTTCAAAAATAAAAGGTGTCATCTAATCAACGAGTTGCAGCAGATTAAATTACTGCTTTCCGATAAAATGCTACAATATCCTGGTATGCTAAAGAAAATGAAAATGTATGGTTCGTATGCCTCTTTACTTGCACTGCTGCTGTAAGACACTTGGTCCGTTAGTCATTTGCAGAAACGTGTCTTCATACTTCAGAATTAGAGTATCCGATACAATTGAAGATATAGAATGAAGTCATTGCTTATTTACTTTGACGAACCGGTATTATAATCCCGTTATGAAAAGAACGAAAAACAGAAATCAACGCGAAGTGTTAATTACATCACTCGTTTATGAACAATACATAAATGTATTTTTTTCAATTAAACATAAAATGAAGTAGATGACTTGAATTCAATCACAAAAATTTGAACTCATCCACTAATAGTGTAGGACATGCATCACTGACCAGTTCTTTTCTTAAATGTCTCTAGAAATCTTTGGCAGAAATAATATAATTCTCATCCTTCACAATAACATTTAATCCAAATTTAGAGCACTATAAAGAAAAAATAAATCTGGGTCGACTCATCCGAATGTTCATTGCATTTTCTTATTTCAATTACTTGAGTTATTTCTTTATTTCACTTATAAAACTGTCACAGGACATCTTTGATATTTTCTAATTTCAAAATACACCAAATAATGGCAGCACATTTGAGATCCAATAGGAATTTTAGACACTTCACAGTATTTGAAAGTGCCAGGTAATATTTATGAATTTCTGGAATATTTTTCAAGATTGATTTGGTTGAGAATCGTGAGGACGCTAATGTAGGGATATGAGTCTGAGAAACACATGGTCAAGAAATTTACGTCATAGTACATAACATTTTAACATATTACACCATGCCAATCTCAATGAGTCTACTGATTACCAGAACTAATATATCTCCAAAAGAGATTTGGGTAGATTTTTCCTGAGTAACAATAAAACATTAATTATATAGTAATATATATAAATAAAAATATAATAATAAAATTGAGTATACTAATAAATTGCGCTGAGGGAATAATAGTAAGAAGCTAACATTGTTAAGGGCGATGAAACGGCGTATGGGCAGACAAAAGCAGCGCATAAAGCGACCGAGTGCCTTGTTCCCTTCGCCACCCGCGCAGCGCTGGGGTCACTAGAGCAGGCGAGGAGCTCGTCCAGGATGCGGCGGGCGCGTGGTAATTAAAAAATAATCACTGGAACTTGGACTGGCTTCAGAGCGCAATATCAGGATTAATTAAGCGAAGCATAGCGGCCAGGTGCGGGGCGACGCGGGATGGCACAGAGCAGCGCAGGGCGGCAGGATGCGGTGATGTGGCCGGGCTATGCGGGGTGAAGCGGGGACGGCTTGGGGCAGAGCGGGGGTGATGCGGGGCGGAGTGGGCGGGTGTGGGTGTTGGAGGAGGGGTAGGGCGGGGGCAGGGCGGGGCGGGGGTGGGGCGGGGGCGGAGCGGGGGCGGAGTGGGCGGAGTCGGAGATGACGAGGTGATAGTGGTGGCGGCAGTGCCGGTGGTAGCGGTGGCGGCGCCGGCGACCACGAGCGGTGCCAGCCACAAGCTATTGTGCGGCCATGCAGACCAGGCCTTTTGACATCGCGCGGGGCAAAGACGATTTCGTAGAATTGCTGGATGGTGGTTAAGCTGTAGCTTGTAGAGGGTACTAAAATATCCAGTACGCTCACAGTTCAAAGGTTTTTAGATATTGGATTGTATTATGTATCACCATTCATCTCGTCGAACCAAATCCACAGGAATTTTACTATATTGCTATATTGAAGAGGCTGAGAGTCGAAGTGGATTAATTAGTTTCGTGTAATGCGCAAAAATTACAACAAGCTTTCTAAACCACTCTTTTCTTTCTTGATTCAATCGACAGAACGTTTCCTCAGCTTTCTTTTACAGTAGAATATTGATGAAGAATCCTTATAAAACATTTTTTAAAACTCTACTGACATCTGCGCGGATGTTCTACAGTGCACATGAAACCATCAAGCGGGTTTTAATGAATTTAATAGATTTTCATATTGCAGTTATAACTTCCTTGAAGTTTAAGCAAACACTAATAATGAATTTAGCAGGACTTTTTATTTTACAAGTAATACACGCAAATTTTGTGAACTACCTTTCCTCGACAACACGTTTCCCAGGAAATCGCTTACAACCAAATGCCTATGAGTAAGCTGAAAATACTATTGTACCAAGATTAAACCATATATTATATAAAACGGTATTTTTTGATAATTTTACGATTAATTCTAATATTTACTTTCCAAACTTTATACGTATACACTGCTTTGCAATTAAACAATTTGAAAAGCGTTCTTATTATGATTATTACTACAACAATAATTCTGTAATATTCAATAGCCATACAGCACTCATAAGTAGTCAAAGTCGTATTCGGTTTTAGAGATCCTAAGTCGAACTCTGTTTTAGTGATCAATGAATGGTACGACTAGAATTTGGAAATTGGCGGAATATAACTTACGTGGATCACGGCGACAACTAATGCCACTGCAGTGCCTCACACAGCAAAATCGTACGATTCGAATCCCGTCGCGGGATTTTCCACACCATTTAGATAGCTACGTTGCATTCAGCCGCTGTAGGAGAATCCTATCGGCCGGCCGGAGCATTCCTTCACGCATTTACGTCTCGTTAACGCATATTCAATAACAAAATTTTTCACTAGTTTCACTTTCACTCAAAAAGGTAACGTAATTTCTGCTAATCTGCATTGCAGAATTGCCCTCCAGGATATTTTGGAGCTTATGAAATTAGTAATTATTTAATTAAGTAAAGACTACTATGAGCACTTAAAGAGTGTAAAGTAAACCTGAAAAAAAACACATTCCTGAGCATTAAATGTTCAATTGCTACACACTCAATCAAGATATCACACATCTTATAAGAATGCAACGGCGTTCCTGGTTAAGAGGCCCGGAGGTTTCTATAAGATAACGTGCACTATCTAGATAAACATCCTCTTGACGCAATTGAACACAACTGGGGTATGGAAAAACATATATACATTATTTGATTCACGATCATCACACATCCATAATCATTCTATTTTGATCCATTATCATTTCCTAATGGTCTCCCTACCATCTTTCATTCAGAAGACGGCAAATTCAAACTAACGCTTTTTTTTTATTACCTGACCAGCAGGCAGAGATGTATGCGTCCTCCCTATTCTACGTTCAGAAATGAGCATGGGAGTCATCACAATGAAGTGAGGTAGTTGTGTGATGAGTAAACACTTCGCTAATTCTTTAACTATATCTTGTAGAAGATGATATTAGATTTATACTGAGCATGAACAATAATAATAATATTTCTTTTGACAGTTATATTCAATGGGTTAGTTAACATTTGTACTGTACAATTGTAAAAGACAAAATATGCCTATAACAAGTATTGTACTTCAGTTTCTGGGTCAATGACTTCTCATCTCGACCAGTTTTTTCATACAGTTTCTATTGATCCATTGAGGAAATGTTGAGATAGTCCCTTTGATTTGCTTCAGGTCATAAATGTATCTTCACTATACGCACATTTTTGTCGAGATCTCCTTTTGATGGTTGTGGTAGTGGAGTCGGGAGGAGGGATTGCTATTTTGTTATCAATACTACAAAATCAAATCTGTTGCTCAATTACGATGAAAGGTTTGTAATACTCGGGAGCGAAAATGTATAGTTTACAAATGTTTCCTACCACACTTTGTTGGTCAGTATTCAACAACAGCACAGTAAAGGATTGAGGTAAGAATTCTAGAGCTCAAGTAAACGTGCGCAGATTACATACGTTTGTATTTTGCTGTCTTTTTTTTGACAAAAATTAATTCAATCTAATCCAAAATCTAACGAGAGAGATTAGGTCAAAGGAACCATTAGGTTCAAAACCTACGGGTGTTCAGGTCATAAAGTGACAAGTGCGTAAGCCCCCTCTACGGCCAATGCCCGGGGATCGAGAGTATGGCACTGATCATCATAACTGTTGCGTGTACAACTTACCCCGCACTAGCCTCTACGAGGCAGCGCTCGCCTCTCGATGAACTGCGAGCGGCTGGGAGTGGCCGCGCCGCCGGCGCACTCACAATGACTGGGGTCCTCCCGGGGGACGCAGATCGGCCCACGCGATGAAAATTTAAATGCGATGGAAATTTTACAGCGTCGTAATTAAACACCTGCTTACAATTACTGTAATTTGGGCTCGGCGTCGTCCCTGCGCGCCGCGCCGCCGGCATTGTCACCTCGGCGAGGCGCCCGCGCCGCCTCCGCCCCGCGCCCGCCCTCTCGATTCGGCTCTTAAGGCATTAAGGTAAATAACAGGCCCCGGGGATCATCAGGACGCGAGGTCGTAATAGTAATAGTTCTTTCCGTTACGTCCTTCCATCACCCGAAAAGGAGGAGTTCGGGGAGCTAGGAAAGGCAGAAACCGATTCGGCGAAGTCGTGAAAACGGACGGGAAAAGTTACGGAACATTTGCGGAGCGGTTATAAATATATAGTTACGACGAACTCAACGCCCTTGCTTTTTTCGGAGAAGCTTGAGAAAAGTAATTTGCACATTTAGGGCCAGGTGTAAGCCCCGGCCGTGCGGCGGGGCTGATGTCATTCCTATATCGGCCATTACGTGTAATCATTCAGAACACGTTCAGGTCGAAAAAGGTTGTGACCAGTTGGGCAAGGACCCGACTATAAATTAGAATACATTAAATAATACCGCTGAATCCACTATCAAATTATGTCGCACTTATCCACATTTACTTCTGGTTTGGATATAATGACTAATTTTTAATTTATTTCGAGCGCAACCCCACATCGGCCGTTGTTTACGACACGGCTGAAGGGTCTACGTCGTCAGGAGATTGCGGTACGACGGTGAAAGTTCGGCCGGAGGTATCGAAGGCGACGCGTGGCCCTGACTGGATGTGGATGGAAGAGCGGAAACAGTGAACCCGATGACCATCATGGAAAGTGACATTGTTCATCTATAAAGAGATCACGGAATGGTGGTGAATGATGAAAATAGGTGGCTTTAGCCTGAGTAATAATACTTGCATGAAGATGAGATATCGTACCCTCGTGATCGGGGATCTAAGCGAGGAAGAGGACGGTGCCCTCTCGAAAACCTTATTGAAAATATGGATATTATTTTGCAAGAAATAAGTCAAATAAACTAGATGAATCAGAATTAGATGATACGACAAGTAATTCAAATTGAACCGCTAAACTTGCCTATAATTTTTAAAATGACCATGGTGAAAATTAACTAATGTTACCTGAACCATAACAGAGCCTCTTCTCCCCTAAATTGAATTCGTTGCTCAATGCGGTGGTGATGTCACACTGATACGCAGCTAAGGTACCAATTTTTGATACTTCATTCTTAAAATATTAATTATTAAATTCAAGTTTTGAGAATAGGAACATCCATCAGGGCGAACTCTGACTGTGTGAACTGTAGCAGTCTCACCATAGAATATAAAGATCTGTACCTCCTTATACTTGGGATTTTATTCTTCAGAATGGAATATCTCACGATATTTCGCGTCGTTCCCGATCGTGCCGCTAGCAGTCGCATGATCGGTAGCACTGCTCGAAACAGTCGCGATCATGCGACGCCCAGCGGCACGACTGAGAAAGTCGCGAAATACCGTGAGATATTCCATCATAAAGACACAGCCCCCACGCACCAAGTATAGTCTATGGTCTCACAGCTCATCTTCCACCGTTGGGGTCGAGGTACTCTTCTCGATGGAATTTATGGAGATCAATGCGATTTTGCGACAATTTTTTCAGAGCCCTCCCTTTTCCTTTACATCAGTTCTCAATCATCATTCGTATACCTTCATAATCCTACATAATCACGGGGACTCGGATTCTGATGATACGTCATCTTTTGATTGGAGCATTCTAGACTGGCTTACGTGCAAATGAATGTTTATCACGACATATGGGTAATAGAAATGTATATTTATGGGGTATTGTTTTGCCATTTTTCAATTTTTAGGTCATTTTTTATCTTTGCGTCAATTTTGTCATTTTTACTGCATTGTTTTCTTTTCGTGTTTTTTTGTGGTGAATGTTTCATGAATTTACAATGACACAATAAAACAAGCTCTTATTGTATCATCGGTTTGTGACGAAGTTCTCTACTGTCGTGGAATTCTGTTTTTCAAACTCCCATACTATACGTATCTTCGGTAACTTCCTCACCTTTCAAAACTGTCAGTTGGAAATTCGAAGTTAAGGATTACATTTCTTCCTAAAATAAAGACTTTCTATTAAATATAATTTTATTTAAATACATTTTATTTAAAATTGTAAAATTTGAGTGTGTAACAGTCGTTTGAATTGAACATTCATTGAATTGTAATATTTATTTAATTCATTGAAATAAACAATTTCTTACAAACTGTTTGAGTATTTTAAAAATCTAGGTAATTTTCACCTTATTTTAAGTAATTTTATAGATTTTCAAAGAATTTTTAGGTCGTCGGAATTCCAGCACTGATAATCATCAACTACATCCATCATGAATTCACTCCAGGTGTGGCCATAAGGCTTAATCAGCATAATAAAAAATAAAGTCCATTCCTCAAAGAAAGAAGTCTTTCATAATTGTTTTTAGTTTATCACCACTAATGGAAAGGTGGCCTTTTGTACCAATTACTGCGTTGTCACTTTCAGAATATGGATAGAAACTCTATGTAATAAGATACCATGACAAGCGTTGAAGTGTTGGTTACAGCTTAAAAAAACACAAGTTTACGTTGGCACGTTGTAACGAAATACCTGGTCGTTAATTCCTTTCTTAACACACAAGTTTTCCAATTAAAACCCTAAGGCAGGTAAAAATGTTTGTAATGTACTTCGAAGCGATCCGTTTCCCTGTTGAAGCAGAAGTAGGTTTCTGATTGTTTTTCCAAATTCATAAACAACAGCACCCTATACTTAACATTATTCACTTATCTATACTTAACATACTTAACTTATATTTAACTATACTTAACATACTTAACTTATATTAACTATACTTACTATACTTAATTATACACTTAACTTACTACTATACTTAATTATACACTTAACTATACTCAACATTATTAACTCATTCTCTAGTAGAAGTGTGTTAAATTAGACCACAAAGAAGTAATTACCCGAAATATGACGAGTTTCGTTGACAAAGACTCTAAACTCGGGAACAGATATTGTGATTTTCCCGCATTAAGACCCATGGAGTATAAAATAGAAAATAAAGTTTTCACACGTACGTTCTTGACCACCTTATAACAATGCCGACTGTTATGTTCCGTCAAGTAAAATGTAGTTATTTGTAAACACGAATGAAAATCATTATTGTCTGGCAATTGATATCCATCATCAACCTTATTACCGCAAAAAATCTTGTAAGCACTTATGATAGAAAACTTTTCTACGGTTCAGTGCTCATGCCCATGCCATTTATGAACTACTAGAATGTAAACGACTCATTCGTAATTTTTTGATAGAATGGCTGTCTGAAACTACGAGGATCAGATTACTGGCGCCTCTTTTTATTTCAGGAAAACTATGTTTTTATTGAAGAGTGTGCTTTTATTTCCTGGTACAAAGAAACTATTGGTCTCGAATAATTTGTTTTTACATCTACAGACAGACACGCTGCCTAGAATTTGACTATATTTTAGAAACCGTCATTATACTAACATTACTTTACAATAACATTACTTAATATTGCAGAGGAAGGGTTGAGAAGTTTTTGTTAATATTATGTTAATCGGCTTGAAGTTTCGAATGCTACCTTGGGAGAATAATGCAGAAAACAAGATTGAATCATTTAAAACACATTAGCCTTATTAGTAAAGACGAAGATGCCGAAAGCTGATTCGCTCTGGTAGTAAAACTAAAAATATAACATTTCTCGTTTAAATATTATTTCATTTTTTTTCAATTGATCAGGGCGAATATTATAATTTCACGAAATGCGACATCTGACAAGGTATAATAATTCAGTACTGAAGAATATAATCATTTGTAAGAATATTTGAAGGTAATAAGTAACTCTTGATGTTTGATTTGGGCTGAGGTTCGAACACGAGAATGAAAGCTTAGCCGCAATCAGGGCTGCGCTGGTTGAGGGATCGCGGACGTGCGACACGGACACCGAAGTCTCGGTCGAGCGACCATTGGTAAGGCAGGTCCGCACCGCCGTGTGAATGACCGGCCGGAGAATCGATCGCGCACAAGCCGAGAATAACTTCGAAGAGCGATGACGTCCGAGCGACCACAGAGGGCCCTGGTTTGCGTGCTTCCCCCGGTCTATTCTTACAACCCTTCAGCCGGTTGTAATATTGAAATGACAAGTGTCGGCGACACAGGACGGTATCCACACACATTATCCGAACACAAAAAAGAATACGTAACTGGGTCGGTTACGAAATTTATTTTTCAGCCTTTTGCGTTCTTTACGCGCATAATTGAAAGTGACTAAAACGGAAAACACATTTCAATACTGACCGATATTGCAAAGCACAGTTCTGAAATTTACACAACGAGACAATCATCTTCCAAATGCTCAATATTTGCCCTTGCTATAATATTCTTTAAAATAAAAATATTCATTGCAGATATTTACGAAAAGTTTAGAACCACATTAACTACTCTGTTCTAAATTGGGATCTCTATCAGATTACATAAAGACGGTCATAATCAATGGGGAAAATAATATTGCTATTCTGATTGTCAATTTTCATCTAATGCATCAAGCTCATTGGTAATTGTTAGTGGATCCACAATCAATTGAACTAGATTCATGATAGAGTGATAAATGTCAACAAACATCAAATGTTCAACTCGATTATTCACCTTAGTAATCTTAAAAAAAGAAGAGCAATAAAACGCAATCTATTCAATAAGAATCTACCTTAAATACAATTGAAACAAAATAACTGAAACATTGAAAGAAGTCAATTCATTTTCTGGGAAGCAAATGCGCTTGCCATTTTCCGCGCTTAACCGTGTCCATACCGTTATATCCATTATTATTCCCTTAAACTACATTATTAATGAATATTATATTATTTTAAAAAATAATTTTTTGATTTTTGAAATAATTGTATCACAGAACTTTTCTTCGTTCTGGATTTTATTGGTGAAAATAAATACCTCCTCGCTCATTTTCGTCTGTATGTCTTAATTCTTACTCCTCTTCACACTCTTGTGACTGGCTCCGCGGGTCATCATATTCTACACACTCCTGAATTTAAAAAAAAGACAGCATTTACGCTTCATGATTGTGCTGGGACGATTGTGGTACACGCCGATTACGGCATTAACTGAGAGATAAGTACGGCCACAAGTCTTAGACATAGTTATTCTTTTGCTTGCAGGGTAAAACATTGGAAAATCTTCTCACTGTGCGTAAAATGTTATTAATTACCACAATTTTTCCACATTACTATTTTAGTGATGTGTTGGTTCATTTAAGGTGAAAACTGTATTTCTAAATGGAAATTTTAAAAATAATTTTAAGAGAAGAATTTTTCAATAGATATTTGAGGACATTTTAGCACTTATTTGAGAACAAATGGTAGAAAATTTCCATTTATCATATTATTGTGTCTATAGCAACTGACATCACAATTCTCTTCAGAATTTCACGAGAAGTTCAAATTAATTGATACGTATTATCAACGCATCATGAAGTTTCATCTGCTTTCGCATTTCATCTGCTACTTTACCAGTGTATCACTTTCACACTGTAGAGAGAACCCAGAGTTTAAATGCTTGGGATGATAATTTACTGACAACAATAACCTCAGATATTTTCATACAGAAATATCGTTAAACAATTTCAATTACCTATGGAATATAACAATTTTGTAGCCCTTACATGGCAAAGACAATTCTTTTCACCATCATGACATTGACATTTTCTTCAATACGATTCTACTTTACTAAGGATAATTTCCACTGCCTCCTTCCGTCACCCTGTCCCTTTGTGACGCTGGAAACGAAAGCAGAAAGCCCGCTCGTTGAGCGCTAGCGGTGCCGCGGCGCGGCTAGGCCTAATCTGTGACCGCCGGCCTAGCCGGCGCCGCGCACGGCGGGCGCGGCCCGCGGTCTCACCTCGCGCGCCGCTCCACTGCGCCTGGGCAGCAAAGATAGTAATAGAGAGTTATTAGGGAGTTTTTGCCACCTCAAACGTTAAGAACTATCGACCTTCTGCGCATGCGCAGATGCACTAAAGTCATGCAAAACTTGAACTGCGCATGAACGGAAGATCGATAATGATTACCGCTGGAGGTGGCGAAAACTCCCTTTTGCACGCAATAGCGAACAACATTATCGATCTTCTGCGCATGCGCAGATACACAAAAGTGACGCGAAACTTGAACTGCGCATGCGCAGAAAATCGATAGTGCTGTCCGCTATGACGTGCAAAAACTCCCTAGAGGAAAATTGTACCCAAACATCGATACATTACCATATGGTATTCCACGGTCGATGAAAACATCGACAAAAATATCGATTTAAAAATCATTGATATTTTAAATATATAAAACAGGTGGTATTTTCGCACCCTGTTTCCATTTCAATATTGTACTTAAATGAGTTTTATTTTGTTTCGTCACGTATAAATAAAACAGTTAAAAATAATATTTATCGAAGGTAGAGAAGGAATATCTAACTCTGCTCTTTATATCTGCCCACGAAACGTGACAGATATTTTGTTAAAATTATAATAAACTAAGACATCCTGGACAATTCCCCAGAAGGAACCAAAAAGAAATCTCTCTGTCTGAGAATCGACAACAGTGATAGATGTCATTTGCTGTTGGAATTGAGCTAATTCACAAAAAAATAGTTTATTGAAATCTTATTTTTATCATGAGAATTTTTTTAAACATCGATGTTTCTGGAAAAATTGTATCAAGTGAAGAAAACATCGAACACAAAACATGGATATTAATACATCAATGTTTCTTGTCGCAAATATCAATGTTTCAAAAACAGATTTTTTGCCACCCCTAAACAAAAGGGCTTGCCATTCGAAAATCCGGAAGGCGCATAGAAGTGAAATATACTATGCTGACAACTTTCATTGTTGTCGTAATGCAAATTAGCAATTTTCTCCATGAGAACGTTCAAATATTTAAAGAATATAATACCAAAGAACAACAAAAAAGCAAATGAACAATTGGAATGACATGATCAGCAATAAATGTTTTACTAATAACGGATGTGATTAATAAAGCTCTCACACATCAGACCTTTGTCAATTCCGAGAAAGGTATTCTGTTTTCTCGTCAGAAGACCCAATGCTCAGTGTAACTGTGCCTATAAATGTCCTATGTATATTTATCCAACTACTTTACTTTTCCAATTTTCTTGATTTGAAAATTTGTAGAGGAGAAACGGTAAATGTACTTAGAAATGAATTGTGTCCCCGACAAAGACAAATTAAGAGGGCAGCTGTCTGGACTCAAACTTTTTTCTTTCAAAAATCAAATTTTAAAATCCATTTCAATTTATGTACGTGTGCCAGAAAGTTACATCTCTAGATGTCTTCAAATTCTTCACCCATTACATCAAGATTCATACGGTACGTTTTCTACGACGTTTATAAGTTAAACTTTTACAATGAATAGTTTTGTGTCCGTTGACGTAAAGGATTCACCCAAGGCCACCTAGCAGACGCTCCCTAACCCTACCCTTGCATGCTGCCGCAGGTGGCTCTGGCCACCAGCCCGCCTGCGAGGGAGTGCTGCGCTAGTCAAATATGATCAAAGTAAAATTACGATCCAATTTATTTTAAATAATATTCCTAATAGTAAATAATTACTAATAGTAAAGAAATTAAAACTGGCAAGCGTAATATAATATCAAATGTAATTTTAATATACACAATCGAACGAAACATTTACTAGAACGATTCTCAATGATTAATTAGATGTCAATACTTGGTTTGTAAACTTCTCTGTGATTGGTCAAGAACCTGTATCATAATGCAAACTATCGACATGAGTATCATTTTGCAACTGGTTGCAGACATCAAATGACAGAACTATACAATGGGAGTAGAAAAAATAATTTTGCATTTTTCACACTAATTAATCTAACAATCACTACGTACCACACTCGTTCATATAAGGGGTCGTATAATATATTTTCATTGTATTTCATTATAAATTAAAAATTGTGATGCTAAAACATTGCAAAGAATTTATTGTATCATTTGCAATGATTATGTAAAATAACAATTCGTTCTATTGCAAACAATGTATATACTTTAATTATTTCAGCATGTCACATGGAAAGGCTCAGCTTCCTATACAATCTATAACTTCTCAAAATTCACTTTATAATGTAAAATTGACATTTTTGGTTCGTACATAACGAATAATTTGCAATACTGGATCTATTTCTCTGAATAATATTCTTGTTAGCGTCTTCATCCATAAAAAGGTTAGCTTGTGTTATACACAATAGAGAAAAGCCGGGTAAACCGGGAAGCCTATTTGTTTACCTTCATAAATCATGTGTATTTTTATAAGCTGTTTATTGTTGTTACATTTTAACTTTAAGGTAAAACCTGAATGACGATATTATTGATAGTATGTTGCACCCTATTGTATTGTGGGAAACACAGAAAGGATGGCAATTATTTTGTGTATGTATTTCTTTCCAGAAGAGAAGAATGTCAAAAGTACTTTACAGTGATCCGAAAGAACAACTCTGCAACTTATTTAGTTTCCACTAACAGCTTTATTAGGATATTTTATGGAACAACTTGTTGATTTAGTGTGTTATGAAGTGATTGTATACAATTTGTTACATTTCCACACTGTTGTGGGGAAAACACTTGTGCAAAGAGACAATGGTTTTTGGAAATACCGAACATGAATTCAGGTAAACAACAGAGTACTTCGTACGTAGTTAAAAAAGTCACGTGAAATGTCTGTAATAAAATATACCACGGGATCACAATTTCCATAGAATCTGCTTAACTATGGATGGACTGGATCGAAACATCTTTTTAATTGGTAGTCGAAATTAATACGAAGTAACTGAAAATATTTATGTAAAGAAACTTGCATGACCTTGTATGAGAAGGTTGCAAAAAACTATGTAAAGAATAAAAGTAAGTATTCTACAATAATGGATCCTGATAGGGAACTAAAGGTTCGGCACACAAAAATTCGTGATTAAGAAGAATGGAATCGAGAGTGAAATTAATTGAGTTTTTAACAGAGTTCAAAGTTGTGTGAGGCATACCGTCTCTATGCGCAAGCTTGTCGAGCTTGTATGTTGAACTTTCGCGAAATAAAGGATTACGTAGGTTACGTTTTACCGATAGTGCGACTTCGTTTTAAATTACTCCACCCGAAGATCCTCTGGTATTTTCTTCGTTCTCGAGATTCATGCACGACCTCTAAACATAAAAATACTCACTAGGCTTATGATGACGTGGTTGCATGCCTATGTCTTCAAAAATCAGATTCGTGATTTCTAATTTAGATTTCAGCTCACTGGCAAGAATTCTGACCATTTTGCATATCGCGAGTATGAAAAAAAGCATTTTATTCCGGAGAGCATTAAGAAAGCGTAGATTCATCCTTCACACTAGTTTGCCTAGATTCCAGAATGGGGCTATATTTTATATTCTTAGTGGTACGCTTCAGAACAATCGTTTATTATAATTTTTCATATAGCTTTCTCGCATCTGCTTTTAAATAAGTGATAAAAATAACTAAAAAAAAATAGTTTTCACTTCACTTCAGTACCACGCATATTTTTTATGAGTGTCGCTTTAATGTCATTTGAAATTCTGAAATAAAATTCATTTTAAAAAACATTTATTTTTAGTTGTAGCTTTTAGCACGTTCAATTTTCAGGCCTTTTGTGCGTCGCAATGAAATGCATACACAATGAATTAAATCGAAACACCTTTTAACTGGGAAAGGTTTTGATATCGTGGAAATCCAATTGATTCAATTAAAAGATCACCGTAAATGTCAGCTCGTATTGTGTTAAATGTCACTTGACAAACAAAAATGAATCTAGATACGTCAGTTTGATATAATTTCTTTTAAAACGGAGAGCAAACGTTTCACACACACTCTGCTTATTCATGATACGCAGCATTTCTAAGAACCATGTGAAGGTGATAAATTGTAGAGTACGTACGAGTCATTTCTTAGAAATTTATTATCTTATTTATCAAACTTATGAATATCTCTTTATGATAAACTGTGAGTTAGGATCCTTGGTTCAGTCATTGTCGCATTTCAGTACGAACATGCAGAACTAATAATGAAATTTGTTAAATCAGGGCTCCATTCTATAAATCTTTCCTTAATTACAATGTATTTTGGTAATGTTTTGATAATGTATATCTTTACCTAATTATATTTCCCCCAATATTTCAATTTTAACTATGTCTAGTCCCGTTGAGCCACAATCCGATGACACTTTTTATGTATACATACACATAAAAATGAGAATTCTAGTTGTAAACCATCAACTAATTTTTAGAGAACTCAAGTTGAAATGCAGTAAATTAAAGCGACAATAATGGGCACCCGAAGTGAAGAGAAATAACGAGGCAACATATATTGTTGACGAAGGAAGTGGTATTTACTGTATGAATTTGGAAGATATCGTGTCTTCACTGATATGTTTTATTTGTTTTTGAATAAGAGTTAATGATCAATAAATTCACGGTAAACGACATAAAGATGAAGGTAACTGCTGCTACGAAAAAAATCAGAACAAAGAAACAAATACCCCAGAAGAAAATCGTTAACACGGGTCGGGTACGTGATCGCGCAAGCAACACTTAAATGAACAGGGAAGATTTGCCAGATACTCGTCAACGTCTGCCCAGACAGTAGATAAGTGAAGAAAGCCCCGATTAGAAATGTCTCCCCGTTTCGGCACTGATCCGAAGGGAATTAGCGCTGTGCTTAATCCCCCTGTCACATACGAACGCGTTGGCTGTCAGGCGGGTCTGCAGCTGAGATGTTGCCCCTGCGCCAGGGGAAGACCTGCGGGCGCCGAATCTCCGAGAAACAAAGACGGTCCGGGCACAATGTAGGCGGCGCAGGAGGCAGAACCTGTGCTACCAGCGGGGGCAACACGGCGCACGTGGGAGACGGGACACCGAAGGGAATGTTCACACGAGTGCTAACAGGCGAACCCAGATTCCGAAAGGGACTCCGGCGGCGGGAGCGAGCGCGCCAAATACTACAACGTAAGAAGCTAAACCCTAAGGCTTCTATCAAAATTCCTTTTCATGAACGAAATGTTCGATTGTAACAGACGTGCGCACAGGGGGGGGGGGGCTGTGCCTCACCCTGAAAGTTTTGAAAGCGGCCCCGTAGCTCTACGTAATAAAATATTTTATTTTCGTAAATGTGATGATTTTCTGATTTGCTCTCTTTTTCAGCTGACAATTTGGGAAATTGTATTTTCGGGATTCGGGAATTTCAGCTAACATTTCAGCAAGAAGCTCTCCAAACCATCTGGTAGCTCTGTAAATAGTTCAAAATTAATTATACAATTAATATAAATAATTGGTTTATGACATTCTTATTCGTGCCTAGCTCTTGTCCGGCGAGCTCGCTTTCCACTAAGCAACCCCGGGTTCGATTCAAGACTTCGTTTGACTCAAGACTATAGTGTGCGTTTTCCTTGCAATGTCCCAACATGTGTTGCTGTGTGATGAGAAAATTCACTTCTTAGGTTGAGAAGATCGGAATACAGCGTGGGGAAGTTTACGTGCTTACCACACGTACTCACCCATGGTCACGAAGCAAGGACGTCGCCGGTAGACCTGACCCGCTCACGGGCTGTCGCGCCAAGTACATACATTCTTATTGAATTATGTTTTATTTAATTTCTAAAATAAGCCGTTCATATACAGAAAGTAAATGAAAAAGGGATACAGAGGGGCCCAAAAATGTAGTTGGTCCATCCCCTTCTTTTAGGCCACACTTGCCTAACATGATTAATGAATTACATTTATCATTTGCAAAAGACACGATTCAGCTTAAGCGATGTTATGACTTGTTTCTAAAAGATTTAATTTTTACAGTAAAATAATGATGCAAGTTTCGAGTCAGTTTATTAATGTTTAATTCCCAGCGATTTTTTCATTCAAAAATAGATATATTTTAATAACAGTGCATTAAAATTTTTATTGACGAGAACAATACCGAAAGGTGCAACATAGTTCTTGATTTATACCCTTAATTTTATAGTAGTAGTTGCACAAAGACAAACTGTTCAAATAGTGGGAGAATGTCAGAGTGGTAGTTTTCATATTACTAGAAAGAGGCATTGCTTACACGCGAAAGATCAGGAGTCTAACATGGGATGCACAGAAAAATATGTAGGAAGAATTTATGGCACGAACAAAAATTTAAAATGAAATTCTTGAAATTACTTCACGAATTCTTCAAATTACTCGGCAAATGTAACGACGATATCACAATTACTAACTTAGAGATAGTGCCATTTGCCATTTTATTTACATTTATACTAAAATAACAAAATATTGCTAGCGGACATCAATGTCGCAATGCCATTTAAGATAATGTGCGGAAGTTAATGTTTTAATGAAGCTGGAACAAAGTTCTGAAAACTTGACAGAAACTATTCATTTGAATGAAATTCACTTGTATGATATTCCTGTTGATTTCGACTTCGGAGTAGATGATGCAGATAGATGAGAAATGTGATATACATAAATTGATTAGAACTCTCACAAATAAATGATGGGGGCTCAGAACAACAAGGGGCTGGTCCATAAAGTTCTGAGATAATGGTGTTACCTGAACTTCCCTCATATAACTCAGTACTTTTAAACGAAGTGCACTTGCTTATAAGATCATATTGGATTTAAATAACATATTACACCAAAATAATAATATTTAAAGTTTTGTGTAATGCTAATAACTCAATTTCACAAAAAATGTGGGATAGCCCCTTGTTCTGAATTCTCCAAATTTTAGCCCTTGATCAAACTTACTTTTGATATTCACGCACTAGTGCGTCGGTCTTTTCCTCGCAAAACTTCTAAATGACAGGTTCTCATTTTCTTACTTCAATTAAAAAAATTCAGTTTATCACAATGTTTAGCTGTATTCCATTATTTTTTGTAGTTCAAAATAGACTTTTGACACAAAGTGACATACGAGTACATAGGAATCTAATGGACTTGAAATAGTTCAATTCAAAACTCCGACGTAATATTTGATTTTCAATATTTTTGTAATATATTGTAAATATTTATAAACATTGTAAATTCTTGATTGTCAAATCAAATATTTACTCTTAGCAGTGTTGTGTTTGTTTTGAATTACATTTCCCTAATTTTATAGTTCATCTGCCCCTTCTCACATCTTTCAGGAATGTCCCATATTTTCACGTAATTCACAAGAACGACAATCGGCAAAATACAAAAAACAGAACAATGGATAGCGACAACAATGCATCAATCACGTCATTGTCAAAACCAAACACATCTCCGTTATTCACACTCAATGAATGAGAGAACATCACGTTACAAAATTAAAAATAAATGGGGAGGAGAACCCGACCAACGCGCACCCAATCAAGGGTTAATTATATCATCCCAGAGAAAAATGCTTTGGACATAAATAGATTTTACTGTACACGAAGTGCCAAGCTTTGTAAATAATTATTACCAAATACTCAAAACAGATTCCTGATATATCGGTGTCGTACTCTGGCGTAATGTGAGATTTTTTTCTTTGCAATATTCCTTGCAGTTTTGTGTTTTTACAACGTTATTACGTATCTGAACCCAATGTTCTTGAACTTCGACACTTCAACAATCACGACCAATGTAGTGAAATAGCAATCCGACCCTAAACATATTACATTCATTAAAAAAATGCACCACAAAAAGGAAGCATTTGCTGATAAATAATAATAATTATAAGTTACTTACATGCATTTTCAGGCAAGACTAAACTTTCCCAACTTTTCCTGATTCTCCGACTGCTGGTCAGCCTGTTTTACTTTATCATTAAGCAGTCTTCGCATCACCTCCACAGGGTTAGGAAACTGGCTCACGTTCGATTAATATTGAGTGAATCTTGAGATTTCTGGGTTAGGAAGTACAACCATTGTTCCTCTGAAAATATATACCACGCAGTTGACCTCTACTTTTTCGTGTCGAGCGCACCCGCGCGGTGTTCTTGATAGAGCCATGTATGCATCACCCCTTATGCCGCGACGACGGTAATGACGGTGTCGACGTCGGCGAAGCCAACGGCGATTACCGCGACACGCAAAACGACAATGATGACAACGAAAAAGATGACGACGACGATGACAGCAACATCGTAAATACGAGTAAAAATACGTCATTGACTCCAACGATGACAACGAAAAAGACGAAAATGACAATGATGGCGACAACCATACTAAAATGATGACGATAATGACGACGACGATGACGTCGACAACGCATCTAAAACATTGACGACGATGCCAACGACAACAAAAAAGATGACGATGGCGACACGCAACTAACACGACACTGACGACGATGCCAACGACAGCGAAAAATATGACGACGACGATGACAACAACGCAACTAGAACGATAATGACGATAACGATGACAAGAACACAAGAGATGACGACGATGACGGCGCAACGGAACTAAAAGGTGGAAACGAAAAGGATGACGGCGACAACGCAACTAAAAGACGACAAAGACGACTACGAAGACAACGAAAAAGTTGACAATGACGATGATGACGACGACAACGCAACTAAAACGACAATGACGACAACGAAAAAGAAGACGGTGACGGCGGCGGCGGCGACGCCGACGCTGCGGAATGCTTGCGGCCACCCGGAGCGGAACCGCGCCGCTGGCGGCTATCGCAGCTACCACCGCCGCGACTACCGGGAATTTGACGACGCAGCGGCGACGCGCCTCGACGAGATATCCACGCCGTCACCTCCCGCCTCCCGAACGCGCGGCACAGTCGCGCCCATTGATAGAGGTGTTTGGAATGGCCGGCGACACGCGTGTTCCGCCGCCTTCGCTCAGCGCGATCGCCGTCCGGGGCGGAGCGGGAAGGCCTCCTCGTGGGGTGTCAGCAGAAGGTCGGCGGCGCTCACGTGTGTTGTGTGAACGACAAATATTGAGATTAAGCGCTGGCCTCAGACCACACCGTTGCTGACTTCAAAGAATGGAGCAATGGAGACAAGTGTGATGGGGCCTTACTCGGCAGTAGGCAGCGGAATGTTGTTTGAAGGCGTTGTTGTATTCATGTCTTAGTACGGAAAGTCCCATAGCTCTAGTCGCTAGATTGTTTTTCATTCTTAATGAGGCAAGAACAACCTTAGAGTCTACAATAATAACAGGTCGCTATCTCCTATTATTGAATCATTGCCTTATGCTGTCAGAGATAGTAAGATTATGGAGAAGTACGTACACGGACAAACACATTAATAAAACGAATATATTTTAAGAAATTGTGACAATGTTAAAAAAAACAAATTCAACGAAACACATTTAAAACAAACAAATTGATCGACATAGTAACTGTGTCGACAGAGTGCACGGTATCAGTGAACGCAGAGGCCGCTTCCTGAGAGCGTGGTTTAAATCTCACATGCGGCATGGGTGTTTTCATCTTGTTTTGTGGTCGAAGCCATTTCTCAGCTACATGCATATTATCCCCTTCTGCCATTCATACCTACCATCATCCGTGCCCATCTCATACCAGAGGAAAATAAACAAGAAACATAAAACAGACTGAGAAGAGGCTACAGAATACCTCTGAACGCAAGGTACCAACCTCCGGTTGCAACGACGCGGATGGAAAGAAGGGAATGTTTGAGCACTGAAAGTTCCCGAGGGAGTGCTGGGACCGGCACAGAGTAATGTGATGGGCGATGCTGAGATAATAAGTAAATCCTCGTTGGAAAATGCTGGGAAAACAGTACTTACTCGTCAAAAGCGTAGGGATTTGTGAGGTTAGCTTTGTTGTGCTGTTTCGCGTCAGGTTTCTTAAATTGGAAAATTGAATTTCTCCAATGAAAGTGTGGGGAAAGAAGCTCACTTTTCGCAATTGCAGTTTTTCAAAATTATTGAAAACGCAACACAGCATTAAACAAGTCGGAACTTTCGAGTGTGAATGCCGGAAATTGCATACTCAAGCTAGATTTTCCACAAACTCGCTGTATTAAAAACTAGTTGGGAAGGAGGCAGTTTCCAATGACAGCTTAATACTGTAAAGTCACATCTTGTTTAATACTAAATTGCAACTGAATACTTTTCACAATACTAAATATTTTAAACAAATGATTATCACGTTCTTATATACACATTCATGCATGAATATGCTATTTCTGTTGATCCGAACACAATCACACTCACTAATCTTGGCAGCAAAAATTCACTCAAGCGAGATCACAGCCGCACTTAATAAAATCGCAATATTTAATAAGAAATGAAGTAAAAGCTCAGTTTCCTTCACGTTATTTTAAGCAAATATTGGAAAAATTAGTTCTTACTACGAGAGCAAGCATTTACTATAAGTAAATAGTTTTTACAAGTTAAATTTAATTAAATTAAATTTTAACGGTCGAAATGAAAGTACTTACTTCAAAAGCTTTTAGTACAAGCATTTACTTACTTTCATTCAATGACTCAGTGTTTCTTGAAAGCCAAAAACATTATAATAAAGTGTCAGGGAAAAGAAACATTCCTACAATCTTTTTCCCTTTTGACATTCGTCTCATATTCTCTTCCATTAAAATATATATCAAAATACCTTTCCGAATGTCATCCTAAGACCACTTTAAAAAGATTCTATTCAATAAAGAATCTAAAAATTATCGATTGCTTGGACGGAGAAGGAATTCGTTTACGAAGCTAAGTAGCACATTTAGTGTTTTAGTTTCTTAGTGTTTAATTCTTTAGTATTTGATTGTTATGTAAAGCATTAATGTTAGCAATTAAACCTCTTATCAATCGGAAGAGTTTTACAAGAGGGACGTTACTAAGTTTTTTTCGTTTTCGCTTTCACATCATGCAGCCGGAATGACCGTTCTGTAGAATGGGTCAACAGTGTTTTTAAGAGTATGTAAATGACGTATCTTCTAAATAAGCTCCATTCTCGCCAACAACCGACGTCCTCGTCCTCTTTTAGTCGTCATATTTTGAAAACTGACTTTACCGCCTCTTAAACTCAGCAATAAAAAGAAAGGAACACGTAGCCATCACGTCAACGGAGCTAATTAATCTCTATTAATTACTGGTCGCTCTGAGGCCGGCCCTGTCCTCACTCAAGCAGTTTTATAGACTCTTTCGGCAAGACCAAAAATACTCGTAAATTAAATTGTAACGGCAAGGTCAAAACATAATAGCCTCCATATATCTTAGAAGCTTCTTTAAACTAATATTATAATTAATATACACACCTTTATCTTTGAACCTTATTTCTGTATTCAGAAAAACTGTTGTCGAATGTGTTCACTATTTTTTTAAAGTGAAATGAGCTTCTTTATTAAGAGCGGAAATAATGAGATGTTGGAACAGAGGCTGAGAGAGGACTGGGTTTCTAGTAATTGGTCGAAATAGATAACAATATTAGGGGCGCTGATGCAGCTACGACGTGGGATCCCTTAATTTCTCAGTCAGCTATTACGTAAAGGCGCAGGTGTTCAGACTGAATAACTCTAGCCAGGGCTGCTAAATGTAGAATAGGAAGGGAGTTAAGAAAACTTCACAGGTGGAACATTGAGACTCGTTGATCCCCTTTGGGAAGAGTAACAGAATCCGTAATTTATGCCAAAGTATGTCATGTCATATTAAAATATCAATAATAATTTACTACTGATAAAAATGAAGTAATTACATTGTCATCATCCTTTGTAATAGTTTCAAATATGAAAATAGAAATATAATATTATTCAAATGATTGATTCTGTTTTATATCACTTTTATTTCAAAAGAACTCCACTAATAATTTATGAAGATTAAATGTGACATACAGATCGCCAGTACCTTTTGTGATTTCTCAGAACGTCGCGAGTATACAATGTATGTATAGACACGATGTATACTACTTTCAAGATATTAGAAAACATTTCATCTTTGTTGTCTGTGGGTGAATTGCCCATTCTGCACCTTGTTTTCCGGAAAAGCCTTAAAGCGAAGAAAGATCGCGAGTTGCTAGTGGAAGTGGAACGCCAGGCGAGCGGCCAAAACTCTTCCAGCACCTAATAGGCGACCCGCAGAATGTCGCGCCACGGTTCTAAATAGAACGACTTCCTAGGCGCTCTGATGTTTGCCGAGGGCGCGTAACACTGCACACTAAAATACGAAAAATGAAAATGTTTTGAGTGCAACCTGCCGCTCTTCTGCCAGCGCGATGTAAGACGCTTGGAACTTTCTCAACAATAACCGAGCCAAAATTAGACTGGCGCTGCAGCGCTCGGGAGCGGGAAATCCCGAAGGGCGATGGCGCTTGGTGCGTCGTGACGCAGCCACTTGACAAGGCCATGCAGCACTCATTGCACACGAGTGTCTCCTCGAGCAATAAAATCTACAAATCTTTTATAACTGATGTAATATTGTCTTAATTACCCGTTCAATTATTATAATTAAGTAAAATTTAAGCGCAAACATGCATTAAAACATAGTAATACATCAATATATTAGAATTCTTCAATGCCGCAATTTCCTTTTTGCCGTAAATATCTTTTGATTCCCAAAAACAGCGTTGCTCAATAAACTGCTGAGGAATTGATGATCTCCGTAAGGAACGGAAAGAGATTAAAACCAATGAAAATATAGTGCGGTAGACATTTTGAAATGTATGGATGCATATAGAAGGTTCACAAATTGAATGTATATAGGTATATAAATCGATTTCTTGGACATAATTGAAAGAAGACATCTGAGTTCACAGAGACATCTACGACGAATACCAACATAAAGTTGAACCTTCGAAAATATAGAACTAGAAACCTCCAGAACATCATGAAGAGTGCAAGACCTAACCTCTAAGAAAGAAGCAGTGGGATATGCAATGTACGATCGGCATTTACTTAAGATGGAGTGACTAACTAGAGAGAGAAACTAATAGAATACAGAGGAAGCTTGAATGGAAGAGAAGTCACTCGGGTTTCTCAACTCATACTGTTTCTCCTATTACGAGTATAATAGGACGAGCAGTACTAATACTAAAAGCAATGTCCGGATAGACAGTTATTTTTCCCTCTGTATTCTAAAATCGAAAGAACGCTAAATATGTGCTTTGAAGAAGAAACGACAAAAAGTTAAATACATTGAAGTCAGCGATGGAGAATTTAGATAAACACGTTAAGGCGCTTAGTGAGATATGACCAACGAATAAGAGGATACAGGACGAGGGAAGCAGAACGATTTAGGAGAAGTCGCAGTATCAAGGGAAATAGGCCCCATATAATATATTCTCTATTGGAAAACAGGGTGATGAGTAAAGACCGGATTCCTGTGTAACTGCATCTCTTCTTTGCTAACTTGAAATTGGATGAAACTTTGACAGAAATTTGAATCATGAAACGGACGGTATTTTAGTACTTGCTTTATTTTGCACTGAAATTGCACGTTTTGGGGGGGGGGGTTACTGCACGATATTGCAAGTTTTAGGTTATCTGCTTGAAATTTGTAAATTTTAGGTTTTTACTGGCCGAATTTGCAAGATACATAGTTTTGTTGCATGAAACATAATTTTTATATTATCACTTGCTTTTAATTTAACCACTTTAAAGGTTTCATTTAGGAAAACGTTTTTATGGCATAGCATTCCGGTGGTCTGTGAAAACCAGCAGTGCATTCCGGTGGTCTGTGAAAACCGAGTATCGTTTAATATGTATTAATTCTTCATTTTGTTGCCCTATGAATTGAGCGCCTATACCTTTCGTGATGCGTATTGGCTAATTAAAATGTCCGAGTTATTGCAGCGGGGATGTGCGGTGTTACCAAGAACTAGGTCCATCTCCCTTGGTTGCGGTCGCTCAGCCAACGCTATGTTCGGGGTCTCTCTCCCCAATCGGTTCTAATTTCCGTTTTATCAGTCTTCGCTGAATTCACCAATTCGAGTCTGCATGCATGAGTCACATTTAACCTTACGTTCGGGCGCGAAGTTTAGTAGCAAGCGCAGTGTTTCCAATTCATCTATTTTTTTCAGAACACGTTTTGCCTTGCGAAACCAAGAGAGAATGAACACAGTTTTTGACCGCTTTCTGTTCCGTGCACAATTATGTGAGAAGAGAGCTGGACACAAAGACATGGATAAATGTAGAACGATGTTTTCCCTGTCTGAAACATATATTAGTTGAAAGAAGATAATAAGAAGAATAATTTCTCAGAGAATAATCTGGAAGTATACATTATTGTAATTATTATGAAAACAATTAAGAAATTTTCTTCCGTAACAGTTATTTTTATTAAAGATATATTTTTATTTTTCAATTTTTGTGTTTTCTATTATGTATTTTTTTGGCAATTTAATTTTGTGGCAATTTAATTTTATGTAAAATATCAAAACCATATTTAAATATGAAAATATTTAAATATGGTTTATTTAAACAATATTAACAAACGTAATGTTAATAAAAAATCTAAAATCATAATATTCCATTTTCCTTAAATATCACAACGAAAATATTAAATACGTTGATTAGTGGATTAATTGGAGTTTTAAGCCACATAACACCATTATGCTACGTTTTGAACTTTGTATTGCATGTTTTTTGCAGGTTTTGGTGTTTTTACTGCACGTTTTAGAGAGTTTTACTGCACGAAAATCCGGTCTTTAGTGATGAGTAAACTGCGCATTTATAGGCATTCAAAAACTGTTGAAATAGGCGGAGAAAATAGGCATTTAAAATGTAAAATAAGCATTGAAAAGTGTTAAAAAAGCATTTAAAAAGGCACTATGTATTTTTATTATCCTTATTTATGTTCTTGTGTAGAAAGTTTCTGAAATAAACATAATATGGTTACCTTCGTAGAATACCTGCCCTCGTCATTGTTCTGACTCATCCTCGTAGAAATCATTTCTTTCATTGTTGTGCAATACAGACAAAAAAGGCTAAATCGCAGTAGCTACCTTTTTTGCTTTTTATTAAATGCAAGCTCATACTCAATGCTGCACAGTATAATTTTTTCTCCCATTTAATTTATGAAAATATTTAGCGAAAATGAGACCTCCGCCATTCTTTTAAATGTCCCTTGATCTATCCGTGAGAAAAAATTGAAGCAAACATTTTTAGTGGTTTTTGAGAAGATTTTTATAATTTGCATGAAATTTAAGCAGAAAGTCCGCCACTAGTTTTTAAAAAATATATAAATGGCCTTTTTTTAAAGATTTGATTTTATAAAGTGATTTCGTTCACGACAAAATGTTTGTATTCAATATTGTACAAATTGTGATTACCTTTTGCAATTTTTGTAAATAAAGTTTACGCGAAAAATGAAAATATCACCAATTTTTATATTGTTTTTTAATACTTAAGGGAAGAACATTTTAAAAAGTTTGGAGCCATTTTTTAGTTAAACATTGTTTAAAAATTCGAAGTAAAAAATTACTTGCTTCCCAACAGAGATTTTGCACGTGTTTTGTAATACGAGATACCCGCACTGTGATGGTGGTAATACGGACGTAGATATATTGACAGTTCGATTTCTCTGTAATCTTCAGAAAAAAAACGAGAAAAAAATGTAATTCAAAAAATTGATTAAAGATAATTGCTTTTTCATCTATAAATGCGAGAATAGGCAACATTTAGGTATTAAACGAAAATGGGCATTTATTAGTAAAATAAGCATTTATATGCACTATAAATTCTCATATAATACTCCTAATGCCTCAAAATGAATAAGTGACCTAATATATTACGTTTTTATTTAAAGGACGAAAATAGGCAAATAGGCAAAACCCGCAGCTTAGTGATGAGAAAGGTGGTAATCACGGCAAATCTGATAATATTTTCAGTGGTAGTAGGAGATGTAATGAAAGAACTTCTAAGAAGGTAAGGATCAATCCAAAAAGAATCGATTACTTTCTGCGTGATCTTCCATTCAGAGCAAATACCACCGGGATGTGTGAATAAAATGAAATTGTCAAACAGCCAAGCACAATGCTTCATCAATGCGGTTTCAAATAATGTAAAACGCATTAAATGTCACGAAAGACAGGAGCAAGGACTTTGGAGTTGGGTCCGATCATGGATCGTGGATCCCTGCTGAAAAACATGATTCTTCCATTCTCTAAAGTAAAAATAAATGGATCTAGCTTTTATTCGCCCGTCTTAAAATAAAACTGTGTGGGAGTATTTGGATGCGCCACACCTCCAAGCAAATAAACCAACTCAATGTCGTGCTACATACCATTGTGTTCTTATCAAAAGGCACCAGATTAGATTGTATCTGCGCACAACACTTTCGCCCGTATCTAGAAGGAAGAATTGATAAGCGAATTTTCCGATATTGAAGATCCACTACTATCTTGAGACATCTTTTTAGTGTAAAAGGTCGCTGAATCCCTTTGCGTCCTTGGTAATGTGAGAAGCCCAAAGAGTTGCAGAGATAAGGGTTCACAGTTTCTACAATTCTTGAAAATATTTGACAGGTGAATTACTACTAATACGATGTACATTTCCAGAATGTATTTCACGTGCACAACGCTTGCAGACCAGAAAGTCTAATATCTCACGGTTCGTCTTATTATAACACCATAAGCAGTGGCGGATTTACTGTTGAACTAAACAAGCCACAGCTTGGATGCCATAAGCAATTAAAAATTTAAACCCGACAGGGTCGTTATAAAGTGAAAGCCTTATTTGCCGATATTGGAACATCTGCCGGTAAAATTCGGTAGTTTTCACAGACTGTAGTTAGTCGGAGTGATTTTGGGATAAGAGAAGGGTCGTTGTTGTAAGTTTGGAGTTCGGGGAATTTACAAAATGCCGTAACACAGGCAGACTTCCCTAAATTGATTTCAACTGGGGGCTCTGTAGATTTGTGATAAAAAATCATTATAATGATTTATTAATTTGTGAATTTGACTTCATCCTGTCATTTTTAGGCTAGAATTAGAATTAAGTTGAATGATATGGGCATGAATACAAGGTTGTTTTGATGTGAATTGATATTGCATTAAAGATTTTTGTATGAGAGATCTATATTAAGAGACGCTAGTTTCGAAAATTCAGATATTTCAACGAAAATGAGACCCCCACCATCGTTTTAACGTCCCTGCTTCTATCAGCGAAAAAGGCAAAAATTTCCATCTTCAAATTTGTAGTTTTGAAATGTTTACTTTTGCAATTTCGACAATAATGAGTTCGCCAAAAATGGGACCAGCACCACATTTTTTACGGTCCCTTGGTACATATGAAAAGGAACTTCAAAGGAAAAATATGGTGCGATTTTTGAGAAAAAAAATTGTTCCAAAATTTAAAATGGTCTATATTTCGCGCAAAATTACTGGAAAACGACCCATATTTTCGAAAAAATTTCATGATCTTATTTCAATTTCAGTAAAGAACAGATTTCATTAAAGAAAATCTCTATCTTCAATATTATAGTTGTAGGATGACGCCCCAAAAAATTGCAATTTTTCAATTTTCAAAAATCAGGGATTGCAACGATCAAGAGACCAGCACCATTCCCTTAAGCATCTCTTACAGTATCCGAAGACAAAGTTTAATCCAAAAAGTTTTGACAAACTTTTGTGAATATTTTTGAGGCTTCGTGTAAAGTATCCTCAAAAATCAAAATATCCTTTTGTAACTCTCAAATCTTCGAGTTCGGTCAGATGGATTGGGGAATATCAATTTTGGAGAAAATCGGCCAAACTGTTTAGGCGCTAGCTTTGACCACAAATGGACGGACAGACGAACGTTTTGCCGTCAATAGATTTTTCGATATTAAGACCCACAAAACATGGACTCTGCTACACCATGTGTAAGGAAAAGTAATTTACTATATATAGGATTTATCCACTTGTTCGTTACTGGGGCCCGACAATGTTTTTTTTGTTGTCGAAAATTCGCTGTTTTCCCGCGCACGATTACAATACTTTCTCTTCTTACATTCATAAGAGCGAGAAAGTAAAAAAAATTCCTATTTACGTACGGTTTAGGGAAATGCTTCTTAAGAACGTACTATTTATTTTACCAGTATGTATGCATTTGTTGTTCATATTTTATGTAGTATATACTACGTTAATCGCACTTTACATCTATCATATCATAAATTTGCGTTCTGATTTATCGCCTCTGCAAGAAGAAAGATGATTCATCTCTTCAGTAAGAAAGAAAAAAATCACGTATATTCATCGAAGTTATGCTGGTGAAACTTTGAGGATGTAGTACGAGATAAGCCCTATATAGGTGGATAAATAGAAAAAAATTACTTGTAGGGCATACTTGAGGAGATAGTGTCACAGACGGGGAGTCACTCCCAGATGAACGAACAGAATGAACTAATGTGTAGTGTACATGAAAGCGTATTTAATAGTTTCAAGAATTGTTGTGTCTCCATCAGTTTCTACTTGAATTTTCATTTGAGGAGCGTCTCCCAAAAATAATTCTGCACTTTTATAGAGACAACCATAGGCGAGCGCCGCCTAAAACGAGAGTGGGAGCCAACTACATTTTTGGGCCCCTTTATAACAGAAACTGCATTCGCATACGATTATTTATATGATAGGGATCGACCAGTCAGAGGCTTAAGAGATTTCCCGGTTGCGGCGCTATCCCGCTGCGGGAGATACCTGGTTGGGAAAACCCTATTAGCTGACGGGTAGGTCGATACCAGATTTCCAGGAGGGAAGTTCACCCCCACCTATGGAGGAAAACATACTATACTTACGGGATTAACGTCCTTATCAGTTGACTTGTCTGGAATCACTAATCAATCAATCGAAGGGCAAAAAAAAAACAACACAATGAACTTTTGACACAATATTTAAATCCCCCGACAATTCCCGTTCTAATCTGATCCCATATTCGCTTAGCTGAAAAGGACAAATATTTTTGAGATTGCTATTGAGGTTGGTTCCATCTAGTGAATTCTCAGCAATTTCGCCCACGTCGGGGATAAACCAGTACAATTTGAGCAACAAGAGCTTTACTAGATGTAAGAAACAAATAAACATCAATTGGCATTGAATGCTCCACCAGAATTATAAATGTAATATGTGTGTATATATGTATATATATATATGTATATATATGAATATATACATATATATGTATATATGAATATATACATATATATGTTGATATCTATGTAAATTATATAAGAGCTTAACTCCGACACCGTGAGACCAAGCTGAAAATATGATACGAAAACCAGCATGAAATTTGGCACTTCTACGCGCTATTTTTTTTTCACCGAGAAAGTTTATGTGCTGTTAAATCTGTTGTAACTTCAATATATGGCGCTGTAGAATAAAACTAAATATTTACGTCAAATGCAACGCGCAAACACATTCTGTAGGATTTTGAATCTATATCGTTAAATAACTCCTAAACAATGCGTTCTATGGTCTTAAAAATTAAAATTTTGATGCCAAAAGCTTGAAACGTTTCTCTCACCGTAATCTACAGGATGAAACGTTCTTGAACATTCTATTTCATTTTTGCTGGTGCGGCGCTCCCCGATATTACCTCACCTGCTCAGAGATGTGCAGAATCTGCAATTAAATGAGAATGAAAGGGACAGAGACAGACAGGAACAGGGTGAGGGAAGGAGAGACAGTGAGAAAAGGTGATGGGAGGGGAAATAGCGAGATGAAAGGCAGAACAATGTCTGACGGGTTTTCTAGTGTTGTACAATTTCGATGCCTCATCATATCACAAATCAAACCAATACAATGTAATCCTTGCCTGCCTACCGCGGTCCTCGGCGAACGCGCGCATCCCGCGGCCGCAACGAGCGCTGGCGCTTGCGTCGTCGCGTCGCGTAGCGTTGCGCCGCGCGCGGTTGGCCACTCCGGTCCGGCGCCCTGCTCAAACGCGCGCACCGCCATGCCCGCGCACCACGCGCCCCCGCTACTTCTAACCTTCCATTGCCTGTCTTGGGTTGATTGAGCCAATCGACTCTTCGACTTTTATTCGACGTCGTTGAATCCTCGTCATTCAACAAAGGGATGATGAGGATTCAACAAAGTCGAAGAAAAGAAGTTGTTAGTGTAAATAAGGTCCTATCTGACTTCTGTTATGTTAAGGGAACATACTCGTGTTGTGATCTGCAAGTTGCTACAGTAAAAATCATTATTGTAGATGGATAGATGACTGAATAATGATTTATTGATATCTTTTTTTGATTCTGAACATTCAGCGAAAGTGGAAGTTCCATTCACATAGTAATTTTCGTGTTGTACCAGAAAATAATTACTTTACAAGTACAGATACGTAACAATTACATTGGGGTCAATTTTATTTCATGTCATGTTCACCAAATAAACATTGTTGTATTTATTTCAAATATTTATTGAACTTGTTAAGAGCTTACATCGGAAATTTTTGCGCTATATAATCGAAGAATACGAAAACGATTCCTCTGAAACGTTTCATAGAGTTTATACTGTTTTTTTTTCAATAAAAGGTATCGAACTAACTAGTGTAAGAAACAAATAAACATCAATTGGCAATGATGAGCTCACCAGAATTATGTTCTGTGATATTACGAAGTCTCATCAAACCTGAAAATCAAACAAATACAATATAATCGTTGCATGCCTGAAAGATACGCCTCGGTGGGCGAGTGGTTACCTTATTGTTAGTGGCACGGACCCACGGCGGGAATTCGACACAGGCTTCTACAGGGCGGAAAATCTCACAATAGCCAAGACACGCTTGTGGATTGGAAAAGAACCCTGACAAGTTCCGGGCAAAATTAAATACTCCCGGCAATTTCTCATCTTAAGACAATCTCATATTTTCCCAACCAGAGAGTTTGGATATAGTTAACTGACTGGAGAAAATGAACATCATACCCACGCGTTTAAGGGGACGGCCACGGGTCACGCATGCTAGATTACGCCGTAATAGGTATTGAAAGACACAGGACTACGGCCAATGGCATAGTAAATAATCCAGTCGATAAATAATTAAATAAATAAATAATGGCAAAATAAATAATTCGTGTCGTCTTTGGAAAGGACTGGGTTCAGCCATGAAAGAGATATTCCTACCGAATTTACACAAGGTCTATTTATTCTTCGAATAAATAGACCCTTCATTGATTTTATTGAAATAATTGTGAAACAACACATTACCTGATATCGTGAAATAATGCAAATCGATACAAAAGTTCAAATTTCAGATATAATCTCCTGCACAGCTGCATTTGTACGTTTAAGATACTGTAAGGAGTATCAAAACGAAAAAAATATTTATATTATGATAATGATACTAATACATTTAATTCCATGTGTTATTTTATAATTCTAAGACTGATATGGCTATCACAACTATTGTTAACAGCGTTTGGGTCAATGGCCTCCAACTCCATGGCGTTTTTCTTTTAATTTCCCTTGATTCATTGAAAAAATGCTAAGACGGTCCCTTGCTTGGCTACTGAACATTAAATAAGGCCTGTCTGCACCCCTCACATTTAGTTTCAACCGTTGTTTGACGATAAAAAATAATTTAGTTCGACAAATTTATTTTTACATCTAAAACCTTAAACTTCATTTCTTATGTTATTTTAGAAAAAACCTTTAAACTAACAATATCTTATTTGGTTCTTTAACAATGAGAATTTTATTTAAAACCTAGTGTGTAATAACAGTTCAGTAAATTGTTTAAACTCTGGAAATCATTTATTCGTCTTTATCAATCAGAACTTAGCTGAGTTCACTGTTCATAAATAGCCAATCATGAGTGTTCTAACAGCTCTCCGAAACGACATGTTTTCAAAGAAAATGATGTGAAAGCCTTCAATAGATAATTATATTGGAAAGTTTCGCATGGACGCACATCGTGCCTCTTTCCTCATGTAACATGAATGACACACTAGCTCGGTTGACTGGTCCAGTCACGTTCTCTATGCTTTACGAGTGAGAAGTGGCAGATAGCTGAAGGGGCTTGAAATCCTTTTTAGCATCATGTACAATGTCATAAAAATATTTTTTTAAAAAATCGTATGTGAGCGTGAGATTCTGTGTCACATTTCTCAAGCTTTTAGTCAACTTCACTTTTCTCTTTTCAAAATGTAAATATTCAGGATAAAAGGGATCTATCAATTCTATTGAAATACCTATTATTATAGTCATCCTGAGGTTCTGATATAACACTTTCTTTAAGCAACAATTTCTAAATCTTTATCTGTTAGGAACCACGGCCAACATTAATGAATATTTAATCAATTCATTTTATTCGGCTTTTTAGAGTAAGACAATGGCGGCAAAAGAGTGAAGTATATTTTAAGTTTTTAGTTAACACCAATGAAAAACAAACCTGTTGACAATAATGGCAAACATAAAGTTGAAAATCCTGAGGACCAATTTCATTGTAATGTTGAAAAAGATCTGTTCCAGTAATAAAATGTAATAAAATGTTTCTCGGCATTTCCAAACGTATCCTTGAGAAACAAAACATTTCACTGTTAAATTGACGGTGAGCGGCCGAAGATCGTGGAAAGATTGATATATTAAAATAAAAATAAATACACGTTTATCATTACACACTTTCCTGTTCTTAATTTAATTTTAACAGAATGATGTAAGGATAGATAAGGACGCGTTCTACCAATATTAAATTGTATTGAGAATCCATTAACAATTCACACCACTGGGTTTTTAAATAGTTATACACTTTAAAACATTTTAGCGATATTGAAAAATTATATGTAAATAAAGATTATAGATATGTAGATTCAGACATTTCTAGTGAGGCTGAGTTTCTTTGGCATCAGTAATTTTGCCATAAATTTACTGTGCTACGCATTAACTGTGTTTTCATTGCAGGAAGTATACCCGAACGCAAAATATTACATTTGCAATATTTCAACTCTCACTCACTTTCTCAGTCAAAGGTGCTACTGCAGCTTGCGACGTGTTGCGTCATGTCTAATTTTTCTGCGTTTTAATACCGATGCAGTAAACGCGCATGGGGAAAGAGACCTGTTAAATTGCTACATTTGCAAACCTTTATAACGCTGGAGGAAAACGCAGAAGTATAGTATATTCATACAAAAGAAGTAATACATTCTTGGTTTGACAATAATTTACTAATCGGTCAATGCCGCTTCGAACATCACGAAAGTTGCGACCAGCGTTCAATGGGCCAACGGAGTTATATGATTTGGTTACTTAACATACCATACATTACTGTAATATATAATTATATAAAATATTTCAGCACACTTTCAAGATATTATGTGCTTACGAAAAATAGAGAGTAATGGAGTTCTAGAGCATACATTCATCTAAATGCGCTTTTCTCACAATTACCAACACACTTTCTGAAACAATATTAAGATCGTAATAGTTTGATCAGAATGTCAACGCACTATATAAACATTTCCGAAAAAAGTCAATCTCGCAGAAAAACTGTCCATGAAAGCACGTCACTCACCTCATTCGTCACGTCAGAAACACGACTCACCTCCGAATCAGGAAACCTCATCGACGAGGCCTCCACCCGCGCAAAACCGCTTCGTCGCCAATCACCTTCTCCGGCTTCTAATCTCACCGGGAATCACCGACTCCGGCGTCCTCGCGCAAGGAAACCGCGCTCAACACTTTCGGAAGCAGGGATGGCCGGCGCGCCGTCCGCGAGGCGCGCGTCAGTCGGTCGGTCGAGGCGCGTCGCCCACCACCGCGCGTCCGCCCCCGCCGTCGCGCTGCAACCGCCACCGCCACCGCGCTGCGCACCGCGCACTGACGCGGCGGCGGCCGCCACTGCGCGCGCGGGCCGCGAGGTGGCCCGCCACGGCCCCCCCGGGGTGCCCCGCCCCGCCCCCTGCCCCCCCTGCCCAGCCGCTGATACGACGTCTTATCGCTCGCGCACGCGCGTCAGATCTTCAGGTATTCGGAAATCGAAAAAAAAATTGTCGGCGCGCGTTGATAATCGGAGATAATCGGTGGACGGGTCCTTGAGAAGGTAAATGCTGAGAAAGGCGACGGGAGAAGTGTTTTGATTGAGCAACTGAGACGTGTGGGTGCTTGTTCAATAGCACTGTCCCTTGCACCTCAAAACAAATCAAATATCTAGGACTACACCCAGGTACACAATTCAACTGGAAAGACCGTTATAAATGTCTAAACGCAACCAACAAATATAAAACTAATCCAATCAAACCAGTAATAAACAACCACAACAAAATGATTTCTGAAAATGCCAAATTTACATGCAAAGCAATAATCACATTCCTAATTCGCTACCCTACTGTCTGGATCAAACCACAATCTCCGACATTTTGGAATACACGTCAAAGTCCCATGAACTATCTTCACACACTAACAACTCTACAAAGAAACAGAACTACTAACTCTCTCACCAAGTTTTCCTAAAAGTTTTTGTAGTAACTTTTCATGCTTCTCACGTCTATCTCACTACAACGTATAGGAAAACCTCCCCAGAAACTACAACATAATAAAAAATGATTTCCCAGATATGCATTTCTGTATCAAATTTACTTAAATGGGGTGCTCAGTGCGAATCCTCGTTCTAAAGAGTAACAATAGATAAAGAAAGAGCTTAGAGTTTTGAAGAGTAAGCATAAAAATATTTGAAAAGTTACAAAAACGTTCCATGTATTCCTTTCATAATAAATTAAAAAATCTCGTTCATTGAGTAACTACTTTGTATCAGGGAGCGTGTTGGTGGAATATGAGATTTGTAAGAAATTGTTTCAAGAAATATTTTTAATTTGAATCCATTTTCAGAATCTACATTAAATATATTCATTTACTTCAGATGCTATTCTACTTATAGTTTTTGAGTCACCTGTTCCAGGTAAAGATTGACAAAAGCTGTTCTGTAGAAATTAATTTCTAGTGAAGTGCTCACCTTTTAGAATTTCTTTCAGTAGTAAAAATTTCCATGATTCGAAAACGACATTACCACATGTATCATTTTACTCTATACCATTTCTAAAGTTTTGTTTTAGCGCAACCACAGAACATTGGCAGTTCTTGCACTTAGAAACAGAGTACAAAAGGAATATTGATGCTTTAAATGAATTGTGTAACGTTATTAGAAACATATCAGATACAAGAGGTTTATATTTATAAAAAGTTACTTGTGAGATTGTTGCTTTTCCAACGTCGATTGAACGACATAAATTGTCGATGTGTAATTGATTCAAGTGATGAACAATAACGAGAATCAGAACGCACAACTATTGCAAAATAAGTTTTATTTGAAATCGATGCAAAAACAAGAACAAATTCTGCAACTGAAATCGAAAGGAAAAGTCGGTCTTCTTTCAGAAAAGGCGGATTACATGTAAACGAATTGACTCACGGATTTACTGGCAGGCGCAAGTGACGTAACGAGCTGACTAGCGAGACGGAAAAAGCACGCACAAACCAACCAAAGCGTGAACATACGTGCGAAAAAGTAAAACAAAGAGCGGGCTGGGCGCACCGCAGGAAAACAGGTGGGCCCCGCAGACGCACGGAAACGCGACTGGGGCGGAGGCGTCAGCCGCTGGTGACATTTCGGGCGCGAAGTTCGCGGCCAGGGAGCGTGCGGCCCTGACCTCCAGACCGGAGGCGGAGGCGGCAGCCATGTTCCGCTCGCAACCGCAGGCGCCCGTGTCCCTCCTTCCCTAGAGCTCCCTAGCGCCGACACTAGCGGGACGCCTGCATGGGGGTGGGGCAGTTGAGGGTATGGGTTGTGATGAGAGACAAGAGGTCATGGGAACAGTGAAGGAGGTGCTGTGGCGGGGGAGCTAGAGGTGTGGGGCAGTGGAAGTGAAGGGCAGCTGGGGGAGATTACAGGGATGAGGGCTGGGGCGCGGGGAGTTGTGGGGTTGGAGGGGAGACAAGTAGGAGGTGCCTGTTGATGGGGATGTGGCAAAGACTAGTGTGATAGGCCAGTAGTGTTAACCGAAGAGTAATGGGATAGCACTAGAGAGAGGAGGGTGGCGGGGTGACCAGTGGATTGGAGGCAATGGATGGGACGCCCGTGGTGGGATGGATTCTATGGAGAGAGGGTGTAAAAGGGTGGCTGTGGAAGGGCAACAGCGGCGGAGGGCGGCATCCTTGGCGGAGGATGAGATGGGGCGATATCAGGGGTCCAGGTAGGGGAACGGACCGGGAAGATGAAGTGGGGCAGAATTGGGCAAAACTGGGGAATTGGGCGCGGAGGGTGATAGAAGGGGGATGGCGGCGGGACTGCAGAACGGAAGGTAGGGGCAAAGCGGGGCGGGGAGGATTGAGGCAAGCGGAGCGCGTCGAAAGGGTGGACGCGTGGCAGCACACGTGGAGGGAGCGCGGAGGCGTCGGCGTTGGCGGCGCGGCTAGGAGCAGTGAGGCTGACACGCAACACTCACGGTGCTGGATACTCGGATTGACTTGAAATTTTACCAGCTTGTTCAGCACCTTTCAAAACCCCTACATACAAATTTTTACATGCTGTAAAGCATTGCAAGTAGTGTTTTTGCGATAATTAGTATTGGGACCTTTCTTGACTAAAGTCGGTAAACCGACCGTGGAAGGGCGGAAATCGCTGCTCGCCGCTGTTTCTGCGGCCGTTACACACCGCGCCTGCACTATCAGAGTGTCGGCAAGGTCTCAGTTACTTGGAGGGCAGGCGGGGTGACAAAAACGGGTGTTTACTTTGTAGGTTCAGATGGAACGAACGCGCTTGGAAATCTGACACCGGCTGATAGACGCCGCGTAACGTTCCTAGCGCTGCCGAAGCAACGGCTCGCCCGCTGCGGGAAGCGCGAAGGTCACGAAAGGTCCTGATACAAAATGCCTATAAAACACTATTTATAATATTCCATAGCACTTCAAAATTTGCGTATGTAGGTTTTGCATGGTATTCTATCAGCTGGTGAAATTTCATGTCAATCCGAGTATCCAGCACGGTGAGTGTCGCTTGTGAGGGCTGCCCTGTCGCCGGGTAGCACGCGTTGGGAGTGGCGTCCGGTGCTTTTTTAAGGCTCATCACATGCATTGTGGCCGGGGAGGCGGGCAATTTTTTTTCTCAGCTAGGACCGAATTAAAAGATATAAATATATAATAGTTTTTCTTTGGTTTGTTGAATAATACGTGGTCGTTTGTTCAATTGTTTAGTTGCTTTGTTTCATAATTTGGTTTGTCACCGCTAATTTGAGTTGTATTATTACAAGTAAATGTTCCAAAAAACGATATTTATCTGACGAAATAAACAGCCTCTAAAGGCTCAGTGCTATTGTTATTGGTTTCATTGTTGCGTAAGTTAACATTGGAGTCTCCTAAGGAGGTGTAATGTGAAAGGAAAAGCAAACCATCAAGTGTCTCAAAGAATTTCTCTCAATCACCATTTTATATTTGCTTACACTTGCTCGTCAACAGGCCTTCAGAAATTGAGCCCTGGAAGAATTGTGATCAACAAAACGAAGAATGTAAAATAAACTATTAAGGCGCATGCCAAATGTGGGTGTAGTGGTAGTTTGAATACATCAACCTAAAACGTGTTACGAACTGCTTTCCTATATAACTCAACTGCAATAAAAGTCTGAAAGGAATTGAAAGGAACAGAATGAAATACAACGGAGAAAGCTGAAATTTCCAACAAGAGGATTTTTAATACAAGCCTTTTAGACCGTCTTAGGTGGCTCAGGGCATTAACTGATGTGACTGCAGTGCCTTTGATCGGGAGATCCTGGAGTTCGAGTCCCCATGGTGGAAGGATTTTCGACTCTAGCTTGTCAACTGGGTCGAGTTGTCTTTGTCTGAAAGAGAATTCTAGCGGCCGGGTGCTCTCATGGGTAGTTTTCCGTAGTTTTTCCAATCAACTTCAGGCGAATGCCGGACAAGTACCATAATAAGCGGGTCACGACCACGCGCGATCTTTCCTTCCTCTTCTGTCCTTTCCTCACCCCTTACACTTACATGCACTACACTTCCATATACATGACGGGAGACCAGTCGGGAGCTTACACAGAGCTTGTCCTGGCTGGAGCGGTGTCCTGATGGTGGGAGATAACTAGATGGGGAAAACGCCCGTACGTAGGTTGGCGCCGTATTTCGCCAGCCAGAGGGGGGAGATCATTGACATCTCCTGCAATCGAACATGCACTATACTTATAGGATTAATGCCCTTACGAGTTGATGCAAACAGAAGCAGTCAATCAAGTCTTTTAGAGTCTGTATTACATCAACGGCCACAGTCACATCTTCATTGCAGAGCCTTTTTTGTTCTTATAAGCTTTATTATAATTAACCTAATATTCTATATTAGCGCGAATGTAGTTGTTCGTGTCGTTGTATGGTTATGGCAGTAACTAAAAATTCTTTTACCCGAGATTTACGTTACTAAAACATGTTTTAAATTAAGTAGCATTATTTAGTCTATCAACATTAATTTAGTCTACTTCTGCTAAGTTGTCAGTGAAATATTTCACTGGCTTTGATCCTAAGGTACATTTCTTATATTCAATTCTTGTATAGTTATCGAATAACCTGTCCGTCACTACCGGTTAGACTTCTAACAGTCAACCAATCGAGACAAATTAGGTGTCATACGACGCGTCTCGCTGACCTAGTAGGGAACTGATAATTTTTTGCTAAAAAATTCAGACGATTGTAAGATATTTCTCTAAATACTTTTTTTTTTGCTTTTAAGTAACTAAAACGCATTTTGAGTAAACAGCACCTACAGAGGTAAACAGTAACTTATTTGATTCTTCTCAACAAGACACATCGATCGATATAATTCTTAGCATGTTCCCTCTAGATCATTCTAGAAAAACACTTGTTTTTGTTGGTTTCAGTGCACGTATGCGTACTGAAACAAATATTTAACGAAGTATTTTAAAAGATAATTTTTGAAGCAACGTTTTATGGCAGAATATGTGCGAACCATTCAACTGTAATATGTTTAAAATTAATTTTTGTTATGAAATTACAAAGCACAAATTGAACTTTTAAATGAAAATACCAGCCAGAGGCTTCACTCTAAGCTATTAAATTATATTTGACATTATTTTAAATAGACGTATTTATTTTTTACTATTATTTGATTAAAAATAAAAACTTCCGAATATTCAGATAAAAATAAATGATATAATTGTGCGTATTACTCGTAACATACAATTACTTCTCAAAAGATACATGTAAATTACATGTCAATGTGAATATTTTGTGGGCACAAAAATTATAAAACATGAATGATGCGCGTTTCCCCCTTAATTGAGTGTAATCGAGGATTCTTTTCATAAGTAAAAACAATTCGTTCAAGGTTGAAAAAGTGACCTGACAATTTAGAAAAATATTTAATGCACTCTCAGGCCAAATATATAATTACAGAGCAATCATTTTAAGTGTAAAATTTTCAGCATATGGATAGAACACTGTGGAAATAATGAACAGGAAGATAATATATAACTAATGGACCAGATTGTATTTATGTATTTATTTGCATGACGCAAAATGGTGAGAATAGGCTGGACAACCCTACAAATCCTACATCTAATGAAGTTGCCCCTTGCATCGCGTCAACGCCAAAAAAAAAGGAGAAAAAAATCTGCCTCGGAGGCTTTGGTTGAGAAGCGTTGTCGCTGTAGCGCCTATCGAAGCGATCAAAGCGGCGTGCCGTGCGCGGTCGCCCTTGCGTCGGCGCGGCGCGGCGCGGGGCCCCGCTCAGCCGCCCGCCAAAAGCAGGCTCGCGTGTGCAGACGTGACACACGAATAGAAAGCCAATCGTTAGAACCCAGAAATATCCGGCGACAGTGACTGCGGGGGCGGGGACGGCAAAGGTGGCGCGCGGGAGTCGACGAGAGTGTTATGCAAATCCGCAGGAAACGTTTCCATCTCTCCCATTGTGCGGCGTGTCGCTGATAACCTCCGACCGGGCGGTGGACCTCGCGCTCGCTTTCAGACGCTTTTCAGGACCTCGCGTGCGGCGGAGCGGCCGGCACAAAACAACACAGAGACAACAAGAAGCGCGGACAGGCGGGATGTCTCACTGGGCACCTGGAGGGGGTGGTGCGATCTCAGAATTCGATGAACTTCACGAAGACAGGAAGGATGTCGCCACTTATTTGCAAGTGATGTTCAAGGCGTTAAATATTTTTTAAATGCCAAGTTCCTTGTTCATTAAAATAATACACAATTGAGCATATTGATAGAAGAATCGTTGTGAGATGCTGCAAGTGTTAGGTTAATTTTTATTGTAGAATGTTGAAAAAATTTCACAGAAAAAATTATGAAAAAAGTAAAGTTGAATAAATTACACCAATTGTCAAATTCACTGATAGAAACACTCCAATTGGTGACAGTGAGTTGAGATGGTCATCTTCAACTGTCAATTCGCTTTTCACAAGTGTCATTTTTTTTTTTAAATTTCGATGCACACCTTGAAAAAATATAACTACTACACTTCTTCAAAGACAATGTGGTAAGGTTCTAATCGTCCATAAATCGCCCCGCACTCGCGTCCTCAGTGAGACATCCAAGTCCGTCGCGCGGCACATCGACGACAAAAAACACAAAAGAGAAGTGACCAACGAACCCGGAGCAGCGTCCCCGGCCACCGGCGCGGCAGCGTGCGCGCTACCAACCCTCGCGCCGCGGCACGACAGTTACTTGGCCAGACACGGCGTCCCGCGCGGGCGCAGCATCCCTGAGGCAGGAGGAGGCGCTGAGGAGGTCGATGAGGGCGGCGAGGGCGGCGGCGGCGGGGCGTGCGGGGGCGGCGGCGTCCGCCCTGAGGTCGCCGGCACCTGACCACGCGTCCGCGTCCGACTGCTGGCCAGACCGCGCGCGCCCGAGGGCTCGCCCGCGCGCCCGCGCCGCCGCCGCCCTCGCCGCCACGCCGCGCGCGCGAGCCAACCCACGGCCGCAGCCGCCGCCGAGCCAATCAATCCTCCAACATGGCGGCGTCCGCCCACGCACCCTGGCGCGGCGTGCTTCCCGCCAAACGCTTCCCGCCGTCACGAGTTCGACGCTGGCCTCCGCCGCCCGTCTCCGAGGCAACACGGGGCGGCGTCGGCCTAGAGGAGGGCACATCCTGCACCTGCCCTCGCGACCTTCCCTTGCGGCCCGGCGGGTGGCGTCGGGAGGGGCGGCTTGGGGGTGGGGGAGGCGCGGATCCGGGAGACTGAAAGGGAAGCTGCCCATTGATGCATCGCACCACGTGACTTCGGTTGGTCTGCGTTCAATGGACCCGCCTTTCGCTCCGTTTTGTCCCAGCGCTCTTGTCAGCGACACAAATACTCGTTGAAATTTTCCATTCTTCCAGCGTGATCTCCTACTTGGTAGTTTATTTCTAACATAGGAACTGTTTGATATGTTTGCCAGAAATAAAAAGATATTTTGTTAACTGCGGTTTATTATATTGACTTTATAGATGTAATTTAATCACTGTATTCACTTTTTTAATATCTTCAATCAAGCGTCAGCCTTTCAAAAAAAGTTAAGGTTCGCGCCGCGACTGGAAATGAAGTGCCGCTTAGTCTACTGTCACGAACATCCCTTCGCCGCAAAGGACCCGAAAAACATGTTTGTGGGGTATGAAATGAAACGGAGCTGTAGCTGTTGAAAGTTGAGGATGAGTATAAATAGCATTGTTGAGATACGGTTCGAATGATGAAAAACATTTATCTACATATTCCCGACAAGTTTTGTTTATGTATACATCCTAACGACTGGCAAACACTCCTTGTCGCAGTTACGTACAGATATGAGGGAAAGTACACTCACTTTTGCAAGTGGTTGTTTGACTGACATACAACATGTCAGTCTTTTTAAAGGTCATTATATGTAGATACAAAATAAATTGAGTAATGTTTCACCATCGTTTCATTTTCAAAACTATTCATTTTGCAACAATGCGAGTGCTATTTATGATCTGTGAACACTTGCTGATATTGATAACATTTTTTTGTATTCACTAACCGATTTGACAAGGATGCGAAACCCAATGAAATTGTCTTATCGATCAACTATCAGATACAAGTTTCTGTGATAAACGATTTGGAAGAAGAATGAACACACTACAAGGCGGTGATTAGTGATGGATTGTGCTTTGGCAAGTGATAACACGGGAGTCTAAGTTGTATCCATTAGGCTGAACACTAACGTCACGTAACTTCTCTTGCTCATCGAGAATTCCAAGAAAGATGGTTTAGTTAATTTACCTGACGTTAATTTTGCAAGCATGAGAATAACAATTCCTGTAACATCTAACTAAAATGACCAACATTGGGATATGAATTTCATGACTATTTATAATATGATGTTACACGTTACCGTTATAGACTTGTTAATAATTCAATATTTGAAATATATTTTAAGTAATAATAATACAGATATAATAAAATACCTCACATACACGATTATCCCCACAAATGTTAAAGTTACAATTTCCGAAAAAAAAATACGAATACTCTTCTGGATGCTTAGAATAAAAACAAATTGAAAAGTGAATAAGATGGCAAACGATGAGGATTATGCAACTGAAAAAGTTAAACTTCAATTGAGCTACATCAATGATCGCAAAAAGAGATTAAAGGACATTGTGATCATTTGTGTAGTGTAACTGACACGTACGTGAAACTTGAAAAAATTAATCAATCCTAAAACGGTAAATTCTGGCAAGTACTTAGAATTCTAGTACTTAGAATTTGAGAAGTTTCTATTCCCTTATTTTTTATCAGCGACTTATCATTTCTACGCAAGCAACTCTAAACAGATGAAACAATGCAATACTTTCTTTTGAATCTGTGTTTTTATTGGTCTCACATTACTGTCAAAACTTATTTGAAATGTGAAACAATATTTGTGACAATAAGAACTGGATGTGAACTTACGTGAAACAATATTTCATACCTAACTTTGTTGTTACATTCAAATGTGAACTCATAGGAAAACGTAAATCGCTAAAATATCCAGGTTTAAATACAAATTAATTAGCAAATATTTTCATTATAGTGATCTACTAATGAGCAACTTGAAATTTTTCTCTTTTCGGTCAACGAAAAAAAGTTCGTAACATAAATTGCATTATACCATCAAACGTTTAAACAGACACTGCAATGAAAACTAACTGCATCACATATGATATGAATGAGAAACATTGAGAAACTACTTAACGAGCAGATGCCATGAATTTTTACAACATTTTTTAATCAAATTCATTTCTCTATTTGCAGTGAAGATCATGATACTATACCATTCAAGCGGAAGGATGTGAACATTTTTGACACTACGTTTGACACTTCTGGTGACAGCCGGTATCATGACTATGACATTAGCACACTTCGAAATTGAAAACTACTACGACCAATAAATCTGTACGAGGAATTTTTGCTCCAGGAAAATGCAGATTATCATTTGCGTCATGCAAGTACGTTGTCACAAACATTATAACAAACGAGTTGGTAACACGCAAGAGATTCATAACTGCTGGGGGAGATCTCCATGGCAAATACGTGGAGGAGCTCCGGTGTGGAGCCGGCAAGTGCAAATTCACTGCTGACGGCGTTCGTGAGAAGGCCGGGCGCGCGCGAAACGGCGTCCGACGTCAGAGCGCGTGAGCAGTGGAACGCGACGCGCGGCCCGGCGGCGGCGGCGCGGGGCGGCGAGCGCCCGCCCGGAATACGAATCGCGCGCCACCGCCGCCGCCGCCGCCACCGGCCAGCCACCGCCCGCCACCGCCACCGCCACGCCAGGGGGTGAGAATGCGTGCGACGGGGGTGCAGCGCGCCATGCAACTACACGCGGTTACGGCGCCGCGCCGCGCCGGCTACTTACGTGGCGCGCCCTCTCCGCTCGTACTTACACGCCGGCGCACTCGCGGCCACGTGCCGCCGCTCGCCCCACCAAACAATCATCATCGACACTATCAGGCCACGACACAGACAACACCACACTGCGCGCGCCCGCTACGTGCGCGGCGCCGCTTCCCAACTGCCCGTCAAAGACACACTATACATCGCGTTGACACACTCGCCACTGGCTGTATTGGCAGCACTGTCGACCACCACGAAGCAGATGAGCAACGTGGCCGGCGGGGTGCACCAGCTACCGACCTGGAGGCGGGTTGGAGCTCAGCCACAGGGCGAAGAGGTCCTCGACGCTGGGCGGCGGGGGCGCCGGCGCCGGCGGGTGCGCGTGGCCGTGCGCGTGCGGGTGCGGCGGGGGCGGCGCCGGCAGCTGCGGATACCCGCCGCCGTGGTACAAGTACCCGGGCGGCGGGTAGCCCTCGAGGAAGGCCCTGTTGCGCGGGTCGGCGGCGCGCCCCAGCAGCTGCTGCACTTGCAGGATGTCGACGAACTCGTCCGGCGAGGCGGGCGCGGGCGCGGGCGGCGGGCCGGGCGGAGGCGCGTCGTTACTGCTGGAGTCTTCGTGAGGCCTTCGCATCGCAAGTGTCAGCATGTTGTCGGGCGGAGGGCTCGGTCGGCGTACGCGTGCGCGTGCGTGGACGGGGACGTAGCCGTGGAGGAGCGTGCGTGGCGCCGGCTGCCGCTAGGGCCATGCCGGCCGGCCAGCCGGGCCTCGCGACGAAGACGGCGCGGCGCAGCGCGGCGCGGCGCGACGGCGGTGGCGCGCGGCGCGGTGCCCGGCAGGCAGGCGGGCTGGCAAGCGCACTGGGTGGCGGTGGTGCCCCTCGGAAGGCAGTCGGCCGCGGAGCGCGCGGTGCGGACGTGTGGATGGCGCGACCGCGTGTTCGGATGTGAATGGGCATGTGTAGTAGTAATAGGGTTCAGGTACTCACCGGCAACACCAACGCCTTCGCTGCCTCCTCTTCCTTCTGCGACCACGAAGCGATCATGTGTGACGTCACGCGGCCGTCGTCACCGGCGCGTGTAGCGGCGCGGAGCGGTGCGCGCGCACCCGCTGTGTGGGCGCAGGTGGGCGTCGCGCGCTGCCGCCGCCGCCGCCGCCACCACCGCCGCGTCGTCCCCCGCCACCGCGCCGCCGCCGCCTCCGCGCGGGCTCCCCGCACCCCGCGCGCGCTCGCGCGCCGCCTCGGCCGCTCGGCCCCGTGGCTCGCTCGCTCGCTTACTCGCTCGTCGTTCGCTCGTTCGCTCGCTCGCTCGTCCGCCGCAGTCGCCGCCGCTTCGCTCGTTCGCGCGGCCGGCGCTGGCGCGTCGCGTCGCAGCGGCCGCCAGCCGACTGACGTCGCCGCCCCGTCTTCGGCCCCCGCGCGCGCTCTCCCTACCCCGTGCGACTTCTTTTTTAAATCGTCCTCCCCTCCACCGCCGCGAAGGCCTTTTTGCCCCTCTCTTTTTTTCGTCCATCGTGACTTTTCTACCGCCCCACACACGCGCCGTTCGTCTCTCCGTCTCCCGCGGTCGCTCCCTCTCCGCAAACGCCTCCCCTGTCTAGCCGCTTCACAACGGCGCGCGTCGTTTTTTGGCGAGTCGCACGATCTCGAGACAGCGACGGATCCGGCCTAGCGGTGACGTCACCTCTTCGGCCGCTCACCGAGGCATTCCCGGAAAGGTCCGAAGGCGCCCGAAGCCGGCGCACCGCGCGATCATGCGATATGGCGCGTTTACGTGCAAAAACTCGACTGCTTAAAGAATTAAAGGCGGCACGGCGGTTTCGTTAAATGCGTCCCGGAAGCTTCGAGGGAGCACTGCGGCGGGGCGCCACACGACCCTTGACCTACGTCGCGCCGTCCGTCGCCGCGGACGCCTGCTTGACGGCCGCATGACTAACCCCCTTAACGACCGACGGCTGCCTTTGCATAACGCTGACTTACGCTGCGGATCTTCACTGTCATGTTCCGAAACGGAAAGGAGTTGGAACTTGTGAAACAACTGCATTACGTGCAGTTCACATCCGATAAGACAGCAACGATCAGCCTTTCCAAGAACGTGTCTCATAGTTCGCATTACGTCGGGGGAATCTTCGTACCATTTGTTCGTCTCGTTTGTATCATTCCGCAAATTAGAATCGTAGTACGTATCTCGGATTCTATCAGCTCATTGCTAAATTTAGACGTAACGCGCGGAGTGGTACGTATACATGTTTTTGCGCGAGAAGGATGGAGTCAGCGGCACAGCGACGTTTGAGTCATTCAGTCGTCCGCGGAAATCTCTTCTTTGCGCTCGGGGTTATCCGCAAGGCAGCCCGGGGCCGCGCGGAGCGGGGATGGGTGCGGAGGGGCGGGGCCGGGTGGAGGGGGCCGCGGGAAGGGAAAGGGCAGGGTACACAGCAGACGATGTGTCGCTTCCAAACGCCTACGCAAGCGACTACTTTGGATTATGCTCTCGCGTTCACCTTCTCTAAAGCAGTTTAGAGGCTGCCCGTCACATACTAGCATCAACGGGTTAAAGCAGATGTGTCCGGACTCCGGGACCTGAAAATGAGAAGAAAGAAAAACTGAGGTCACCGATGATTAAAATAATTAGCTCAAGTTTATATTTTCATGTCCGACTTAAAGTTTTTAAAATGTTTTGGGTGTAATATTTTTCAACAAATGTCCAGTAAAAATGCACTCACAACATGATTTATTAAAATATAACGTTGATATAACAAATTGTTTAGAAGAGTGAAGATAACATGTGTGACAGAACTTACTTAAACACATAATAAAAATATGTTCCAGCATAATATCTTCCTCTAATATTTTATTTTCCACTTTCTTTATTATTGCTTTCTATAACCCAAGAACTACTTTTTTTGGGTGTGTACTTACCTGCTATACTCATTGCTCATTGTAAATCCCAAGTGATTATACCTAAAAATAAGTCCATCAAACATCATGGGCCCTTCTTCAAAATCTACTTAAACATATGTTAGAAGTGACTAATGTCTACAGTTCGTATACTTTTTGTCTCCATGGAAAATGTCTGCCAGTCCATTTGCAAGAGTTCCTTGCCGAAGCTCTAGGAATTGCTAAAACTGTCTCCAACTGCTTCTCTGAAAAAATGTATCTACAAAATTTGTAATTTGTATGTTTGTGGATTACTACAAACTCTTCCCGGCTTACACTTAGCGCGAGTTCTTAGATTATACTACTCTAATGAAACACGATTTTTAAAAGTGCTTGCGAATATAGATACCTTTTCATCTGTACCTGAAAATAGACGAATAAGTAATTTTTTTGTTCTTAATTTCTTGATATGCCTTACATGAACTTGCATCACACAAATAAAAATTGTCATGAAAATACTTATGCCGGAGATGCGAGGCTAAGGTAGTTGTACATTGAAAATAGGTGTTTGTGAAATAGACTCAAAAATATTTTTAACTTTAATATTTTAATTAAACATTTATAGAAATAATTCATCTTATAATAATAATAGTAATTATTATTATTATTATTATTATTATTATTATTATTATTATTATTATTATTATTATTTTGTTTACAGGCTATTTCTGACAACGCTAACCATTCTCTTCCGAAGCCCAATGATTTTCATTTCCAGAGGAAGATTAACGTGTGTCATTATGGGGATCAGCTTTTTCGGCTGTACCCCTTGGTAAGGCTAGGTTGTTAAGGAATGAGGAATTATGAGGTTATAGGATGTAGCTGAGGGGCGAAAGGACAATCACAAACACGACCATGCCTACTTAGGACTCGAAGTTGCAGCCTCCTCGGCGCAGACGCCGGTTGTCGCAACCGTCTGCACCTGTCGGGGCTGGCCCTATTCGCATAATATTATCATTATCATTATTATTATTATTATTATTAATTATTATTATTGTTGTTGTATTGTTTTCAAAGTTCCCTGTTTAGGAAAAATGTGTAGGAAGATTCACACGCGGTCCATGATCCATTGTAAAGGGTACTGCCCGCGCACTCGACCGGGAAAGTGGCAGGGAACATCTTCTGGCACTTTGCGAGAACGAACTCGCGACCTCCCACACCGTCTTAACGCCCTTCGCTCCCTCCGAGGGTCCTTTCTCCATAGAGCCGCCTAAATTCTGGAGCTGCAGCTGCCGGGTGTGGGCGGGCGTGGGTGCGCGGCGCGTGGCGCGTGGCGGCGCGGTCGCTGGAAGGGGAGGTAGAGGAGGGGAGGGGGGATCGCGATGCGACGCATCGTCCGCGCAGCGCAGCGACACCCCGACGGAGGCGGCTCAAGGACGGCGTCGCTGCGGGGCCAGGGGATGCGGGAAGGGGTGGGGTGGCGAAGCGGGTCGGAGCGAGGCAGAGCGGGGGCGGAGCAGGGTCGGAACGGGTCGGAGCGGGTCGGAGCAGGTCGGGAAGGATCGGGGCGGAGCGGGGCGGAGCGGGGCGGAGCGGGGCGGAGCGGGGTGGAGCGGGTTGGAACGGGCGAAGTGGGTCGGAGCGGGGCGGAGCGGGTCGAAGCGGGTCGAAGCGGGCGGAGCGGGCGGAGCAGGTCGGGGAGGATCGGGGCGGATTGGGGCGGAGCGGGTCGAAGCGGGTCGGAACGGGTCGGAGCGGATCGAAGCGGGTTGAAGCGAGGCGGAGCGGGGGGAGTGGGGGAGCGGGGGGAGCGGGTGGAGCGGGGCGGAGGGGGCCGGAGTGGGACGGAACAGGCCTGAAGCGGGACGGAGCGGGGCGCACGCCGGATATTTCCGCGCAGGAGCCGCCTTTGTTCGGAAGAGCGCCCCATCCCCTCGGGAAGCGTCCAGAATCCGAGGGATATTTCGGGAAGCTCTCCTGGAAGCGTGGGCGCTGGCGCTGGCGAGTTCACAGTTCCGACGGCGCAGGCGCGCGAACTTGGACGCAATTTTTTTCTTCATCCGTGAGCCACGTCATCGTTGATAATGCATTGAGCGGTGAACGAAAGAAGCGGATGTTTCCTCTGGCATCTAAGCAACCAGAATATTCCTTTGTGAAATGTGGTGGTGAATAATGCCGACTCTGCTGTGTCGTTGCTTCTGTTATTCTAACGATTAATTTTAGCTTTGATATGGTATTTATGGACAATTCGTTAAACTAGTCATTCAATTACTAAAAAAATAAGTGTTCGTAAAAATAAATGTTTCTAGTTGGTGATGAATTTCGGCTTTTCTCTTAAATTTTGTTAGTAAAGTAAATAACATTTAAATACGTCCAGAACTTAGAATTATGTTTTTTAAACTATGGAATATTTTTATTTTAACAAAATACTTTGTTGTTTGAGAATTTATACTTTATTCAACTACAAGTAAATTAAATACTTTTTATTCCAAAATAGAAAAGTCTTTGGTGCGATATAAAAATGTATTATGATCCAGTGCTGTAACTAAATATAGAAGTCAAAAGAGTTCAATGAAACAGAGCCAAATATATGAGATAGGCTGATTTGAATTCAAAAGTATTTACAAGTTAAATATTTATAGTTTGTTTCCTTCCGCGGTGCGCGATTCAAATGCTCGATCCCAGTATACAGTGCATTGCAGTTAATGGAATTCGTAATAATACAGTAGGAATCCAATAATTTCTGAAGTAAGAAAAGCCAGAAAATACATGTTTCTCTCCATTTTGCACTAAGAATTTGTTATTGTCTGAAAGATTTGGCATATGAAGGTTTAATATTATGCATTAACATTTTGGAGGTATCCTAAGAAAGGATTATTACTAAGAACGTTCCAATAAATTGTTCAGTGCCAGTTCTGAGAAAATGTATTTCGTAGTTCAAAATAGGCTACATTTTTGTTTTATGCGAAGTTTCTGGTTCTAATGCTTGGAACAGTTTCGAAAGCTGAGGATGCTATTTTCTTTGCTTACGAAGGTACCGTCAAACCGGGCGAGAATGTGCCACAAGAGGTGAGAATGTGCCAGACTCCATTTCTTGGGATATTTTAAAATTTTAAAAAGGAAAATAGTAGTTTTAGGTTAGTGGCCTGACTTCCATGTATTTCAAAGTAAAGCTGTTATATAATTGTGGCGTTCGTTCCCAGTCTTCCACCAAGAATAGTGACGTAATGTTAGTGTGAAATTAAATTACGTTTGGTGTAAAATCAACAATATTTAAATCTCTTGTCTTCTCAGTAACTTATTATTTAGTTTTCTTTAAAAATCCGCCAATTATAATTTTTTGCCAGATAAAGTCTGAAACAATTTTTCAGAAGATGAGAAACCTTTCTAAAGAAAACATCTGAAGCTGCTCAACTAATTTCTAGAAAGGAAAAAGGCTTATCACCAGCAGATTATGGATGTCAGAATGAAGTCGTGTGTCCTTTTTCTGCAATTCGTTTAGTAATATATTTTCTGAGTTTACTTCAAAAACTCATATCAAACTATTCATGTTCGAAAATATCAATAAATATATTCAAGGTATAATAGTTACATTTTTTTAAACATTCCAAAAATAACTTTTCTCGAAACCAATTGATAATTACTCCCAAAAACGTAGTCTAATTTGTCATATTTTCCGCTAAATAAACGAACATTAGATCAGACTACAAATTCCGCTATCCAAAAGCATTTCTCTGAAAAAATGTAAATTGATGTCCGTGCAACCCGACCCTCTCTGGTTTATTGCTCCTGGCGCGGGTTTATTGCTTCTGGTGAAGAAGGGATGTTGAAGCGCGCGTACGCTCGGCCGGAGAGTGCTTCAACTTGTTGACCGAAACGACAATCAATGTACCGGACTGTGAGCTGGCGGCCGCCGCCACTGCATCCTCTACTCTGCCGCTTTCGCTGCGGGCTCAAAGCGGCGGCAATTAGTAAGCGCCGATGTCTGCCGGCGGGTGCAGGCGCGGGCCCGAGCGCCGGGGGCAGAGGCGGAGCGGGGGCGGAGGCGGAGCGGAGGTGAAGCGTGGGTGGAAGTGGTGGAGGCGGGGGAGGAGACGGCGGGGCGGAGGCAGAGAGGGGAGGGCGCGGCGGCGGTGGCGGGGCTGCAGCGAGAAGCGAAGGCGGAGAGGAGGTGAAGGTAGAAGTAGAGGCGGCGGTAGAAACGGAGGTAGAAGCGGAGGCGAAGGCAGAAGTATAGGCGAAGGAAGAGGTTGGGGCGAAGGAAGAGGTTGAGGGGAAAGAAGAGGTAGAGGCGGGGAAGAGGAAGAGGTGGAGGCGTAGGCAGAGGTAGAGAGAGAGGTAGAGGCGGTGGTGTATATGGTGGTGGAGGTGAAAGCTGAGAGAGGTGGAGGTGGAGACTACGGCGGAGGTCAAGGGGGCTGCGGAGATGAAGACGGCGAGATACGCAGGCAGCAGTGGCGGGGGCGTAGGTAGCGGTGGTGGAGGAGGAGGAGGCGACCTACAGCCCATTGGGAAGGGCGGGGCCGGATGGTAGAGACAGCGAAGTTACACAAGAGCATGGAGGAAGGATAATGGAGCGGAGAGATGAAAGACCGGATACGTCGATCGAGCGATAGGGTGTGGGCTGGAAGTGTATACAGGTGGGAGTGGAGCGGGTGCGAAAGTGCAAGGCGAATACGCAGCATTGGTCGAGATGAGAGGGAGGGTTGTCGTGGCATGGCCACGGAATTGCGTAGAACACGGCGGCGCGAATCAATAGGGTGAAATGAGCGTGCTGTGAGGCGAAGATGACTGAGAGGCGGCACAGAGACAATGCGGAAAGGCACAGAGAGGATTTCTCCAAAGCAATGCCAGGCTGTGAAATGATTGAGATAGCATTCCAGATTAGGTATGATATTTGATGTTTTTCCTGTCAGTTTTGTATATTTATAAAAGTGATTATGTAGCTGAAAATAAAATTAATGTTTGTTCTTACTAAAAATGTATGACATAGACGTTGTATACTATTTCATTCCATCAAAAATGAATCTTATTTCAATCAAAAGATATATGGGAACTTAAAAACAAATTCTACATATATTTACGTCGCTGATTGATATTTGTTGTTGTTTTTAGTCTCACGGCATTTGTTGTCCAATGCTGTCTCTACCAATCAATCGAATTTTAATTTTAAATTTAAATTATTAATAAAAACTTACTGAAACATATACAGTGGAGTTTACCTACATGTGCACCCAAATTCTGAAAATTATTTTATTATACATTATGTAAAAAGGCAATTATTGTCTATTTATCAAATAAGTTTTCTGTTCTACCAGATTCATTGTCACGAAGCACCATGGGTCCCAAGTTGAGATATTCAAGCCCCTTCGATGGACGTAATCATTGATCAGATATTGGACCCATCGTCAAGCTTCTTACTTAAGAAGAGTAGTTTTCGACTTGCGCTGGCAACTTCTGCTGAGAACTGCCCTTCCGGGGGGCGCGCCGCCCTTGACCTCTTCGTTGACGGTGAGCGCCGGCATTCACTGTTGGGAAAGAGATCACCAGCCTCCAGATACTCCTCTAGGCTTCTGGGAGCGCGTGCGCTAGGAAAGGGGACAGGAAGCCATAACAAGAGAATCGGCACGTGCGCTCAAAAGATCGTCTAGAAAGGGGTCGCGAATGAAGAGGATTTGTAATGCAGAGGTTTCTAATGGGGTTAGATGGTGCAATGTCGGTCGACATTCGTGTTATTTTGCATCCATACATCACCTTATATGTTAAATGTAGTCTCAAATTACAATTATTTTCTGTCCAAATAAACTTAAAATATTGACAGTATGTTGAGGTAATTTGAACTAGAAGTATTCTTGCATGTTTAATAACCTGTTTAAACGTTACATTGACTGTAGGCATTTGAATGTTCCGACGGGCGTCTTTGTCGTCAAAAGAGTAGTAATATAATGACAAAAATTAGTATAAAAATTATTCAGGAAAGTGATGTCTATTAGATGACTCTCAAGAGTTGTATAAGTGTTATGTTTTTAATATTTCATGATTATACCTGTCCTTTTTTTTGCATTTTTCAACCTAACATGTTATCATTATATAGGTATGATAAATATATTTGCGGAAACATGGTGTTTTGGGTGAATTGAACGCAGGGTATGAAATATGAACACGTCGTTGAACATAATTAAACAATGAGTTAGCAAATTAATTTCGGAAAGAAACAATTCTGTATTGAAAATAAAGTGATTATTTTAAGTTTGAAAATAACATACTTTTGTTAGTAATCTGTGTGATTAATTATTAAATATTTCTACATTATGTGTCATTGGATGGTTCAAGAGATAGACAGGTCAAGAAATGAACACAAAAATCAACTATCATTTACTGGACCGATTGTTTGCTTCATTTAAAGGAATTGCCAAGTCAGTAATTGCAAATAATGACAAAGAAATCATACGGAGATAGATCAGGATGATGGTAATGATGATATTGATTCATGTATAATTATAAATTAATTAATTTCTTATTCCCAATTCCCTAATAATGAATGAGAGTTTGAAGTCCCGTTATGCATGCTTAATTGAACAGAAAAAATGTTTGTGAATGTATGTGAACTTTTGTGAAACTGAGAGAAACCCCGAGAGCAAGTTAGGAACTAGCGAGATTTTTCTAACAAGGTCATCCGCACCAGACAAAAAGCAAAAATAGTTGCGAAGAGAGAGAGGTCGAACGGATAGGTGATGATGATGATTAGGGAGCGGGTTTCTATGATTTTGCTTATTTTTGTATGTTGCTTCAGGGCGGAGCTAAGTGAAATTTCTTGACATTTGGTTACAATTGGATGCTATGTAGATTAATGTGTTAGTGCGTATTTCTGCATATTTGCTCGATTTACCGGTTGATGCATATTTGTGTAATTATAGGAGCATATTTTGCATATTTTGTTAAAATAGAGACTTGTACGTAGTTTGTGTTCATATAGTCTATTAATTTGCGAGCGTGCATTATTTAGAAAGAGCTTCTTACGGTTTCAGTTTTTTCCCTTTTCTAAAAATTATAAAATACTTGTGCAAACATAGGATATTTCTTGATATCATATTTGTTAAATCAGACAGAAAAAAATGAAACAAGACGTACTACAATGTACTTCACTAAAGTGTATACGCACAGCGGAAAGTACCCAAACCCGGGCCCGGTTCCTAATGCGAGCCTCTTGATTTACAGCTCTGTAGAGTGATGTTGCCTATTGAAAACGCACTAAAATAGTAGTTCTTTGTAAATACGAAGCCCAGTCAAGAGGTAGTGTGTTCATTTTCACTTGTTGCCGGCCTTTAGTGCGAACAGTGAAAAGCAAGTTTTTTTAAGTGCTTATTTTTATAAGCTGCCTGATTTTGCTACTTCATCGGCAAGTCTTCTAACCATTACATTATTTTGAAGATGACATTACAAGCTATTGATGTAGGGTAATGTAATTTATTTTATTTCCCTCGTAAAAAAGTTATTGGCATTTGAAATATAAACAGGCTGATGCCAAGCCCCCCCCCCCCAAAAAAAGGTTCCTAGCATGAGCCCCCAATTTTTCGTCCTGTAAAATAAAAACAATAAGGAACTTGCACTTTGGTACCTTAGGAGTCTAATGAAAAGCAAGCTCGTAGTCGAAGCCTATCAGTTAGAGAGGGCAGGAAGAAGAAATAGGTCAAGAGTCAGTTTCAGAATTTAATTCCAGAAAAGTCAAAAAGAAAGATTTAAAAAAATTCTGAAGTTAAACAAAAGACAAAAGAATGATTCCATCTGTCGTGAGGAATCGAACAACATGTCCTCTGGCCCTTCCATATTTGAAGTTCTACCACGAATATCTTCCCTCCTAAGTGAAAAGATGCGGAGAACATGTTTTGCATTGTAACTTTTCAGAGAGTTCTAGGAGAACTATTGGTGATATGTTAACTCTCGGCTTATAAGGGTTACAAAGGAAATGAAATATTGTTAATTTTAATTGCACATTGAAGTGCATATTTTGGAATTTTTAGGCCATAAATGCGTATTTTTAAAAGCATATTCCAAGATTTTTTAGGGCATAAAATCACTTCCCTAATGATGATTATTATGATGATCGATAGACAATGATTAAATCAACATGTCTTCTTTCCATTTACGAACTAATGAACAGCCCTTTAAATTCTCGTAATTTTGACTTGAACCTAAAATAGTACAGACAATTTTGTGAACGTACACAAACCTCTCCAAGAATCCGAAAGCGAGAGAAGAACCAGCTAATTACTTTCTAACAAGATACTTCTCGCCAGAGTACCAAGAAAAAGCGGGACTCCAGCAAATGGGCAGAAAGTATAAGACGGACTAAACAGCCGAGGGCAAACAAAAGAGGGCGAAAAACGTCGAGCGCGAGGTGTTTCAAGAGGGGCAGACGCTGCAGGCAGGGGAGCGCGGGGCACGGGGCGCGGGCGTGGGCGAGGTCGGGAGCGTGGGCGTCGGCCCGGGTGGGGGGAGAGGGGAGGGGAGGGCGTGGAGGGGAGGGCGCGCGCGCGTGCTGCCTGAAGGGGAGCGACCTGTTGCTGGCCCACGCGGAGCGCAATCGCGCTGGGCGCCCGTCCCGCCGCGGAGGGGTGGAGACGCCGCGCAGTGTCGCCGCGCCGCCGCCGCCGCTCCGCTTGCTGATTTATTTCCTGCGGACAGAAATAGCCGCGTATCTCCCGGAACAAGTGGAGAAAGGGTAGGCTGGATTTCCATCGGGGAGGGAAAGTGAAGAGGAGGCAGAAAAGCGTTTCTTTAAGGAGGCCGAAAAATATTACAAAATTGGGTGCTTAAATTCTGCGATAATTTGCTTCGTTCGTTTGCAAACAAAGACATTATTTGATCGAATAGACTTTGTGATTTTAATAGACTTTGAAATGTAGGTATTTCCATCTTCTTTTTAAGCATTTTTTCTCGCATGTGGTCGCTGTGCTGATTCAGGAAAATCGTATTTCTTCCTATATCATTTATTGTGGTCAGAGAAAAATATCTACAGAACGATCATTTTCATATGCACTATTTTAATATACATTTTCACGTGCAAAGCGTTTCCTTCTTGTTTAAAATACGCTGCAATGTCTATCCACGTAATTCGTAACTAAAATTTAGGAATACTTTTCAGAAGCCTAAATATATCTTATCCTTATAGTGCAACGAGGGTTGCATCGTCATTTGGAGTCCGCAACGCGGTCTGAGGCGACTCCCCGATCTCGATTTCCGAAGTTTTCGCGGGTCGCGGAGAGTAGTGCGAATTCCGGAAACTTCTAGGCCCGGCCCCTGCCTGGGATGAATGAGAGGGCTTGGCGGCCCTGTAGTCCTGCCTAAGTCTGAGCTGTGAAATATCTGTATCGCTGTGAACAGAAGTTCAGTAATCAGAGCATCGGACAATGCAATAATGCAAAGGCGTGAGCTGGGTGAAAATAAATAATGAAGTGAACAAACTCAAGATCTGTGATATGAATATAGAAGACTATATATAAATCAGTATTTTTTGTGTATGATTAAGAAAAATAAACGACTTTGTTAAAATAAGCATCTGTGTTTTAATTCACCACCAAGAAGCAATTGGTGTCAGGTGTAAAGTTAAACAGTAATAAGTAATAACGTACGGTGAATTAAAATCTTGATCAAGATGAGTTTCAGACAAGCTTGATAGAATCTGAAAGACGTCGAATTGAAGAGAAGAGAGAGCTTAAGAACGGAACGAAAGCATTATTACAGAGTAACGTCTTGCTAATGCCATAGAAGCAGCAGGAGAGAATCCAGGAAATTGTCTCAGCGAGACATCTGGAAAGGTGAATAGAAGACTGTATATAAATCAGTATTTTAGTATACGATTAAGAAAAATAAACATTGTTAAATTAATCTTCACTTACAAATTTTATTTCACTCCCAAGAACTGTTCCAATACAAATAATAAGCATCTTAAAATTACTTTTTAAAACAGAACTGCAGATAACAGTGTTGATGAAACTTACAAGCTACAGCTGCATCACAGAGAAAATATTTTTTTTTTTAAATATTTGTATTTATTTGCCATGTGGATACGCTGTTTTGAAGACGATAAATTCTGCATTTTCTCTTCTTTGTCAGAGTACCTGAAAATCAAACATTTCTATCATGTTCACTGTTCCTTCATGTTACCGTTTTTGGTAATATTTTCGAAACACCCTTTTGAAATTTTAAAGAGTAAACAGTAACTTTAATTTCCTTCTTCTCCATTAATATTATACAGAAATCTAGTGAAATACATGAATCAAAATGAATAGATTTATCATTTCGTTTCGTAAGAAATGTAGGAAATTCTGTACCCTCATCCTTCCTTTAGCCGTTTCAGGTTTCGTAGTTTGCATGGATCACGTGCTTTGTTAGCAATTAGGAATGAGATGATTTTTAATTTATGTTAAACGTTTTTAATGTGATATTTACGATAATGTTGCGATCCAATTGGGTGAATAACAACGAAGCAAAATGACCTTTGGGCAGAACATCTGCAACACCAGGCACTTAAAAAAAGTTTTACGTTCACTTTGATGAATCTACTAAAGAGTTTAAAATTTGGGTCATCACTGTTTGTGTTGTTTTTACGCTGACTTTTCTTTAAAAGTTTGGTCTTAACATTTCATCGAAGAAACAACTCATTACGTCAGGAATATATAATTACATATTCCTATATATAAATTTATTTATATAATTATATATACATGATTATTAATATATTAGATATATAAAACTCTTATAGGAACATATTTTAAAACGCTTTCGATGAAAATATGTTATTCCATAAGATCCATCATGTCCCTGGTCACATTTGCAGTGGACACATCTGTTTAGAGAAATCGTGTAGTGATTCATTTGAAATTGAGTTTCCGCAAATTCTTTAATGTACACAATTGTTAGGAAAGAAAAACAACGATGGAATCATTCCTAAGAAAGGTGGATTTTGAGTGCATAAAATTTAGAAAAATTATGCCTTTGAACTACTTTTCTACAATCTGTACTTGTTGTCTGCCCGCCTGTCTGCCATCTGTTTGTCCGTTTGCCTGCCTGTTTTCCTGTCTGTCTGGCTAGTCGACTGCCCACCCGGCTTTCTGCAAGTCTGCCTACCCTACTGTCTTCTTATCTATTGTGTCTGTCCATCTGTAATCAGCACGAGCATAAAATCGCATACAAAAGTTTTGTTAAAATTCATATTTTCTGCACGATCCGCTTATTTTTGCTGCCCTTTGAATTTGAAAGGCGTATTTTAATATTATTGGAGGTACTTTATACGTAGCCCAACGATATTTTCAAAATTTTCTCAAAACGGTAATAATTTATTTATTGAAGTGAACAAATACTCTTAGAAAATTAAGGCTTGTCATATTTTCTTTAAAACATCTTGAATTTTCGAAAATTGCACAACTTCAGTCTTTCAACATCCCCAACCGACTACAGTTTTAAAGTTAGAAATTTTTCTTAATGGAATTTATTACTCTTAATTAGATACTTAAATAATATTGTAGTCTACTTCTTCAAAATAGGTAGTTTTTGCGTAATTTTGATTGACAAAAACGCAATTATTTAAAAAATACGAAAATATATTTTCGAGAAAATAATTTTTCGTTTTTTGTTCTGTTTTCTTACATCTGCCAAGATGTAAAAGAAGACTCTATTTCACAGTAGCTGTAAGATATCGAAGGTACGGTATGTAATGTTTATAAAAATTGAAATAGTTTCCCTTTTTGTATACTATTTACGAGCAAAGACTCAGAGGACATTACTTCTACAACGTAAGAAAGTAAATGCAGAAAAATATTAACTCTTACATGTAGAATATGGAATTGGATGAAATTAATTTGTTGGTTCCTTAAATAATTCAATTCATTTCAATTCATTATAGTATTAGGAATAAACAGTTTTTGATGAAATAAGTGTTAAGGTTCTTAAGAAAAGCTTTCAAGGTATATACTGTTTTCATTTATTTCATGATTGTATATTACAATATTTTGATTTAATTCGACCCTAAAACAATGTTAAAATGTTAAAAGTTATTCTAAGTTGTTGAAATTATATTTTATATTAGTTTTTTTGTTGACATAGGGTCAAAACATAACACCGAGGTATGGTAACACCGAGGTATCAATTTCGATGCTTGGATAAGGATTTCATTATTTGGAAAATGTTTGTTGGTTTTATTTGTGAAGATCGCATATTATTTTATGGACACTAATCAAACACAGAATTTCTTTTAATATGTGTGACTGTAAAGGTATTGTCAATGTGTTTTAGGAGTTCTGTAATGTATTTATGTCTCTACAATTTTTTTATGTGGTCGGCTAAATCGGAGAACGATAAGAATTTTTAATGAAAATAAATGTTCTTAATGTCAATCATAAACTCAGAGGCTGGTCTTAAACCCGTGAGTCCCTCCCTGAGATTGAGGACTTCAGAGTAGACCAGTGATGTCTCAATAGGAAACTAACGGTGCTATATCAGTAAATACTTTCTCACATTCTCGCTAAATTAGCCATTTTAAAAAGTTTAGGGAGTTCAAAGAAAATGAGACCTGAGCCATTCTTTTAAGTGTTCCTTGTTTTATCGTGGAAAAAATGCAGAAAAAATTTGAAGTGATTTTTCAGAAAATGCGTTTTTTTATAACTTACATAAATTTCAAGCACAAATCACACAATATTTTAAAAAATCGTACATGACCTTTGTTAAAGAACTGAGATTTTAGAACAAAATTTGAGCTCAAAAATACAGTTCGCCGGAATTGAGTTTGGAATCACATTTTACCGCCCTTTGACACATACGAGGAGAAAATTTGAAGAAAAAATTCGGAGCCATTTTGAGAAAATAATTTTTTTTAATTTAAAAATTTCCTACATTTCACGCAAAATTACGCGAAAACTTCTCTTACTTCCGAAACATTACAAAGACCTTATTTCAAGATCTGTCTTTCAAGAACAGATTTCAGCCAGAAGAACAATCCCTATCTTCAATGTTATAGTTTTAGTAAGACGCACCCCAAAAAATTGAAATTCTGAAATTTTCGAGAAATAGGAAATTCAACGAAAATAAGATCTACACCATGCTTCTTTAAGCGTCCTTTAGTCTGTCCAAGGAAAGTTCAATCGAAAAAAAATTGTCGTTTTTGAGAACATTTTGAAAATGTTTCTGACACTTTATCTAACGTACCTCCCAAAATCAAAATATCCGTTTCAAACTCAGAGGGCCTTGATTTCATTTAAACTGATCCGGGAATATCAATTTTGGAGAAAATCTTCTGAAAAGCGTTGACCACAGACACGGCAGACAGACGTTTTACCGTCAATCGATTTTTCTGTATCAAGGACCCAAAATACATTAATTCTGATTACTCAACGTGTTAGCGTAAGTAAGTTTATACTTTATATTGGGGTAAGTTTTATCAAATTTTAGTTTCCTGGGCCCAGCAATAAGAGTTTTTCTGTGGAAAATTCATCCTTTTCCGGTGCACAATTACAATGTTTACTCTTCTCACGAAGTAAGTTAGACAATGTAAAACAACTATTCGATAACTGAGTTTGGAAGATGTGTATTTTTTAAGTGAAAAGGTTTACATCCATTAATATCTGTGCTGATTCTATATGTTCCACTTAGTTACGTTCTTTGCGTTTTTCGAAATATTAATGTTTCTAGAGATCTGCAAGTTCATGAAGAATGTGAATAAAGCTGATGTGAGGTGAGTAAAGACGATGTGAGGTATGAAGTTTTAAATTAATGGCGTTACTATTTTTCATATTTCTGACTTTCATTAAACAGTCTCCCTATGTAAACATTCTTTGCATTATCAACGAGCTTTCAGGTGCCCTACCAATCAGGTTTTCAATTAACTTTCGATAAGAGACTGGATTATCACTACTACTTATCTTCTTAAGACGCGTGGTCTCGGGGCTTTTACAAAGAGAAGCGTGGGAGGTAAATATCCCAGGGATAGTAGTTGTCCCATAGACAGCGTATTGCGGGACACCTGGAGACTGGGACACCTGGCCTACCGGAAATGCCAGCTGCTGGCTACTGCTATAAAGAAGGAGCATAAAAGATCTAAGTGAACACCGCCGTCAATTTCCCCGATGTAATGGTAGATAATAATGTTGACAATGTTCCGTGTAGAAATCAAGCTGTTCGCATATGTCTCCGCATCTCGTCGATGTGTACGAGTATTGCACTTTCGTAACACTGGCAAGCAATATTTCCTTGTCGATTATCGCTACACAAATAAAAGTGAGCTTACTTGAACATTTTTTCATTATATTCGAACAAACTTATATCAACTTTTCTTTTGTTAATACACATTATGTAAATTGCAGCGACGTCCCCGCAAATTGCTCAATTCCTCAATTTTAAAATCAATTTGTGAAGAAATAATAAGAACTAGGACAAGATGGCCACTCATTTTCTGGAACTTTTCCTGACAATACCCGAATTTCCAGTTAATGTTTTAATATTTCTTCCTGATAAAATTTGCAATTTCAAACTTAAAAATAATAAAAGCAGCACAGTACTAATTGGGCAGCTTTCCGATTTCACCTTGACCTACTACAAAATGACAATATTTTCTCAACAAATAAAAATTGAGTAAAACGTAACGGTGTTTCTGTTTTCAAGATCTAATATCTAGTTTTAAAGCCCTCTCGAATTTTCTCCTTACTTCTAAGAATTATTATACTTATTCTATGATTTTTTCGACTTTTCAAATGGCGTGAAACCTGAAAAGCTATTTGCAAGTCGACTCTGCTTGACCAGGAATTTAGACTGTACCACATGGAGCGAAAATATGCCAGGCTCCATTTCTTGAACTGTACGAATGTTATTGATGGTATCGGAATTTTGTTTTTACTAATTTGTATAAATAGCTAGCATGATGATCCTCGAAAAGTCTTGCTTTATAAAAGTGATTCAGTTTCGCGCCAAGTGCCGTGCTGAATGTTTGTGCATAATTAGTGTGAGATTGCTAATGACTTAGTAGTTGATGCGACCTTAGATAACAAAAAAATTGCGTGGGATTGCTTGTCAAGTATTGTTTATATTGCTTTGTTTGCTGGGCTTTAGTGACTGCTGACCATTTCGAGGTAAGTTAGAATGTCAATAGCTATGTATTAGGAGGAAAACACACCGAACGCGGCGTTTATCTTACTGTTTGCGTAAGTTATCATGCAAAGATTGTGATGAAAACTCTTCACTTGGTGAGATTGTGCCATTGCTTGTGATTGTTATGTCCATGAATGAAAGTCGCACGCTATTTTAACAACAATTTATTGATTCATTAATTACAAACGTTGCCAGCCATATTGCCAGTCCTGGGCAATCTCCAATGCCCAGCTTCTCTAAACGTCCGGCTCCTGGACGTTTCCCGCCGACGCTGGCTGAGATCGTCGCCCCACGACGATTGACATCTGGCTGCTGGTTCTCTGGACTGGACTCGTAACGCCACTCGTGACTCTCTCGGGGCTCTCTCCAAACTGCCCTCGGGGTGTCGGCCGGCTCCCTTTAAAGGGCCGATGCTAGGCAGCGAGACTCGCTCCACGCCTCGAGCCTGCCGGACCGTGCCCACGGCTTGCCGCTGCCGCCGCCGATTCCCGCCAGAGCGCGCTGTCTTGCTGCTCGCGCTCCAAATCCAAGAGTTATGCGCGACGTGATAAGCGCGACATAACAGTGATCTACTTTTCCTGTGTATTTCGCATTTTCCAGCCATAGTTTACACCAGAAAAAATTATGAAAGACAGATGCGCAATACAAAGAAGAGAAATAGAAACGTAAAGGCAAGATGAAGGCAAAACTGCTGAGGAAATTGAAGACTTCAAATTATCAAATAAGGCCCAATCGGTTTCATCTCACAGAAGGAAAAACCAAGAGAACCTTTGCACACGCATGAGAGTTCTGAAGCCAAAGGGTTCAAATCGAAACAAGTAACGAAGATAACGAAGAGTTTGAGATCCCATATGAAGAGAATGTAGAATCCTTGGGTTCACTTGAGATTATCCTGGAAATAACCAGCCATATTATACCAGTGTGGAAGATAATGATAACAAAACTATCTCTTCAAGCTGAGGTTGGAGATCACGTGATTGTTGAGTGCAGTGGTCATTTTTTCCCCAGGTAAGATGTTCTCAAATTTTGACGCAACAAGGGAGACCAACATGTAAACAATTGGAAGCATTGTTCTTAACCTGAGGAACCAGTATTCCAGAAATTAGGTGAAGAGAAAGATTCCTCCACTTAAAAGAATTGGAAAAATCTAACACGTGATCTGTAGATATGAAATCTTAATTCGGAAATGGTGTTAATAAATTTGGATAGATGGAGATAGATTTGCATTTTCATGCATTACGTTAACTTCATGTAGGTTAAAATTATTTCGTGACGGAGCGAAAATATATGACATTGAATTCTCTGTTGATTAGAGACTAAAATATTACATGGCACAACCTCACTCTGCTCGATGGGGTGAGGTTGTACCACACACACACACACACACGTATATATATATATATATATATATATATATATATATATATATATATATATATATACTCACCGAAGGTACAAAGCATTTACGTGCAGATATAGAAACATGACGTTACAAGAAAAGATATGTGAACATTTCGAAGTACTATGTCGATAACTATTGCTTTCAAACTTAAAGAAGCATTAAAATGTCACACGTTTTCACTCCGACTGACGGTACTAAGCAATGTTGTCAGATTCACCTTGTAGATATTAGAATAAATTAGTATTTGGTAGTATAATTTTATTTGAAGATAACCTTACAATAGATTTAAATAATATTTATTTGAAGACAATCTTACAGGAGGATTTTATTGATTTGAGGTTTGTGGAAGATGGGAAACATGAGGCTTTGTATAAAAGTAAAAATATTTTTATTTAAGGAAACATCTTTGTGTTGTTTGGTCAATCAAGAGAAAACATCCCTTTCACCGAAGATGTCAACACGCAATAAGATTTTTCTCGCCCAACGCAAAGATGCTCATAGCCGCGGCTGCAGGAAATCGCTCTCCGCCAAGCGCCCTGTCCTGCGACGCGCTTAATCCAGGCGGCGGCGGCGGAAGGGGCGACGTCGTCGGCGGGTTGGGCACCTTGATTACTTGGCAGCGCGCGACCGCGGCGCCTGCCAGCCCTCGGCCCCGACGCCCCTCCCCGCGGCGCCCCCTCCCCGGGGGCAACGCGACGTCACCGCCGCTCGAGGTGACACAAAAAATTACAACTCCGCTCAATACCGCGGAGCGCATTAATTTGCGCGCTCTGCGTATTTTTCCCGGCGGCGCGGCGCGGCGGAGCGAGGTCTCGGCGTGGCGCCGGGCGCTGGAAGGTCCGCCTCCGCCTGGCGCCGCTCCCGCCTTGTTCTGCGCGCGCCTTGCCCGCCATCGCTCTCGCGCGACTTGTTGTTGGTCGGGTGCGGCCGCCGCCGCCGCCGCTGCGAGTGAGTCGGGCGTTATAATGAGAAATAACCTAGATTCCGCTGAGTCGACCTATATAATAAGCAGGCCCGGCTTTCTGCAGCCAGATTTTTTTTGTCACGTTGCTCTGGTTGCTTTTGTGCGAGAATTTCAATAGTAATTAATTGAAGCGTTTAATGTTATTCTGAAGCTGGTATTTCGAGAAGCGAGTCATTCTTTTGACTATTAGTATTAAAGTGCTTCTTTCACAGGCTCAAATATAGAGCTTTATGATGAAAAAATTCCATGAAACGTTGATTTGGTGGAGTATAAAAAAGCCTTAACTCTCAACCAATGTTTACTTTACTATGTTCTTACGTTCTACATATATAGAATTGTAATGTAGCGGAAAGTCGTTTGTGATAATCTTGCTTTTAAATATTCCTGTTTCAGGTAAAATTACAGGAAAACTACTAATATTTTCAGAAAATTCACGAAATAAAAAAATCTCAAAAGCGGCTCCAGTTTTTTTTCGTTTTTATTTTGAACAACGTATGCTGATAAACTGACGCACGTCCCTACATCGGTGAACTCTTTGTATTTCCAAAAATTGCTACAAAAAAAATTAACACTGCGGAACCACAATAATGATAACAAAGAGATTTCCTTAATGAAATTGGTTCTTTACAACTAACTCTTGAAATTATGTCAACGAAAACCTCTGAATTTTTGAAAATGGTAAGTGCAAATGGTCAAGGCATTGTTTTTGTAGCCGGAGTTTGAGTATAATTGTTACGCATAATGTGAGAAAGTGTATGCTGTTATAGCACCATAGTTTATTTCTCGTATTCGTAGTACGTATAAACGGAATAATATACGTAGTATGGGAGAAAGTTACCGGCTGCAGTAGCTCATAGCATCAACTGAACGCAGTGTCTCCAACCGAGAGGCCCTGGCGTTCGAGTCTCGACGTTGGCAGACTTTTCGACACTAGTTACATAGTTCGGTCGATTTCAGTTTCTGCCTGGAGGAGAATTCTAGAAGCTGGCAGCTCTGATTCGTAGTTTTCCGTGGTTTCCCCAATCAATATCAGGTGAATGACGGAGCTGTACTCTAACAAACGGCCTTGGACCGCATGCGATCTTTCTTTCCTCTTCCTTTACTCTCCTCACCTCTTACACACTAACACACTAACACGCAGTACACAACTACACATGCCGGAAGACCGGTGGGGAGCGTAGTGCTGGTACGATACCTCGCTGGTGGGAGATAACTTGTTGTGGAAAAAAGATCCACAAGCCGACGTGTATGTAGCCGCCGGATCTCTCCACCCAGCAGGGGTAAGGCACAGCCTCCTTCCGCGATAAAAACATGCACTACACTTACTAGACTGATGGCAGCAGTTGAGGCGCGCGGAATCATCAATCCATCAATATAACAGACAGTTATGTAATTTTGCGGAAACTCGCTTTCAAGATTTTAATAGAAATACACGATTTGGGGTCTTCTGATACTGAAAAAGTGTTTGCTTTTTTAAAAATATCCATTTGTCTTTCCGTCTGAGCGGCTGTACATCTGTGTGCTTTGGATCATCTTTAAATTTCTTGTAAGAAAAGAGTTAAGGCCACTTAGAAAGGTGGCATGAGTGCTACTTCACTCTTCATTTGTTGTAAGGAAAGAGCTAAATCAACAGAATAACATGATTAAACGCAAACCTTTGGATTATTTAAACATTACCAAGAGATTTTTTAAAATATTACCAAGAGATTTTTTAAAATATTAGCCAAGAGATTTTATAAAAATATATTAATATTTACATTACAAGATCTGCCAGAATTAAACTGCTTTGGTGAGTAGTAGTTCAAATTATTTCTTATGAAGAGTCTCGAAAACTGCAAACGTTTTCTGCGAAAATGAGCTCAAAATTGAGCAGTTTCAGAATTGCTCCAAACCACCTTTTCCCTAAATGCCTACAAATGTTTCAATCAAAATTTACATAGCGAACCAACTTTTACTATTCAATGGCATTATTAAATACATATTTCAATCCTACTATTAGGAAAACGAGAAATTGAGAAAATGTGAAGAAATATGTGCCTTGTCTTTTCTGATATTTAACAACTTTCCCAAAATAAATATTTCAGGAAAGTAAAATTAACAATTCTGTAAATTGAGAATTTTTGTAAATAATTTATTCCACATTTTCTGTAAAGTCAGTTAATTTTGAGAAATTTTCTCACTATGGAGTGCGATACTTATATATTTTTACACTAAAGTAACTTTGCATTATTGCTATTGAAGCACATGGCGTAAAAGTAATTACAGAGACTCAGTTCTAAAAAGCACATTAAAGGCTGTAAATACATAAAAATGTCAATTTTAGTTTCCTTGTTGGTTACGTGATTTTAATATATTAGACTATAACATGTCTACAGATAGCAGGGCCAACAAGAGGCCTGGGGCAGGCGAATTCAAGTACGTAGACACAAAAGATGTGGGATCAAAACCTGCCAAAAACATGAATTTTGTAAATTTGTGTTTGTGGTGTAAATGGCCTGACCGATTCCCTCGTCTATTTATTTTATTCTAGACCATAATTCTACCTACAATCGTTGACACGACTGGCAACTGAGACTGAGATGTGTGTTTAATCTGTCTGAAGAACTGGCTTCTCTTATCCAGAACAATGGTAGAAGCAGCGAGATGGTACAAATGGATTCTGTGGGCTAATGTGTAAAAGCGCAGGAACAACATAGGCGTATACAATGTTTGGAGTTCGTTGTTTACTCGTAATGTCGGATGAGGAGCGGGAGGTACTGCATGGTATCTGTTTTTGGTGCCGGTAGATACTCGTAGCAACTTGGAAGAGGGTGAGACAAATCCGAAAAGTTATCCATGACCCATGAGAATAGGAGTAACCTTGTGCCATTTTGTCGCACCACTAGTTTGCTGCCTGCCTGCTGACGGTCTTCGAAGCTTCGTAGCCAAGACTAGTCATCATTATCTGCCGACTGCCACCATTTTTTTCTATGACTATTGAAGAAAAAGTCGTCGAAAGATGGATTTTGCTAATACAAAGTGATTTGTATAATGATTACTTTAAATATTTAATCTGGGATTTGTTAAAATGGAAGTTTGTATCATCACGAAACATTATTCTACAACCTTTGTTTACTAGTCTCGTCTGAACACAGAACGTGTGAAATTTACGGGCAATATGCATATTCCAACGAATGCGGAACATTTAAATGACATTAACATTAACATAATTACAATGAAATTAACATAAAAACAATGCTCGCATTTTCTAATTCGACTAATTTGTCGGGGCATCATTGAGTTTATTAATGCCAAAACGGCGTATGCACACATAATTTAAACTGCAAAGAATGAACGTAATGCTACTTGTTATTATCAAATGAAATGACGGTACCGATTATTTTTTTTCATGTCACTTCTTATGGATAATGGTGGCAAAGTTTAAAATTATTTTTTTGTAAATATTACTTAGATCATTAAAGACAATAATTCAATTATAGGTAAGTATATGACTTAAATCTCGAATGTTAATTTGGCCTTCATTTTTTCTTTCCCGCCCTTACGAAGGTACTTCGTAAGAAGAGGACGTTATGTAATCGTACACCGGAAAACAGCAAATTTTCGACAGAAAAACTCTTATTGCCGGACCCTGGTAACGAAAAAATGGACAAATCCTGTTGCTAAATAGAGGAAAAGATCCCTTAACACGTAGAATTTTTGTGGGTCCATGATACGAAAAAATCGATTGACGGCAAAACGTCTTTTTTTCTGCCCGTCTGCCTCCCCTCATGATGGGAGTCGTGGCTGTGTAGATGGACACAACCTCTGGTGGAGGGTTGTAGACGACCACCCGGACCTCCAGTTTCACGGCGACACTCACGTCGTTAGCCTCAAGGTGGAGGCAGTGATGCTAAGCTCCTGGTCCACGGTTCAACCCAGCGACCCACCAGTTGGGCCCCTGGCGCGTGGACCTCAGGGCAGGATTGGGTGCAGGAGACCCCTCGGGGTACTCTGAATCCCACAAATAGAAGTCCGGCGGTTAAACGACCATCCGCCAGGTTACCTTGGTCACGGCCCCATCCAGGTCGGTAGCCTAATGTGTAGGCAGTGGGAAGGCGGGTTGGGGGCCCCAGGTCCTCCGGGCTTCGGCCCGGGTGGCCCCCAGTTGGGCACTTGGCTTCACCGTGGCAGTGGCGATACTCTGGGCGAAGAGCAGGGACGCAGTGTCCCGGCGCATGTGAGTGGCGAGTTACCATACAGATAATATTGACTCGGGTACTAGCCTCCAGGCTAGTAGCTCCTAGCTAGTAGCTCTGAGCTGGCAGGGCGGCTTCACCCAGGCATCGAATGGGAAGGTTGCCGAGAGGGCAAACTGGGTACCGGCCGGATCCGGTTATCTGCCCGGCGACGTCCTTGTACGTAGACATGGGATGAGGATAAAGGCCAAGAGCCATAGGTGTCCACCCCGGGGACTTGTCCCCCAGGTAGAACAAAGACCAGCGGAGGTGGTAGTTCCGCGAGACTCAATGTCCGTCTGCCTGTCTGTCTACTTGTTGATGTTCCCCATTTTCCCTGAAATTGATGTTCCCCATTTTCTCTGAACGTACTCAAGGCTTTGGGAGCTTCAGGCGAATATTTTGATTTTTGAGGGTGCTTTACATGAAGTCTCAGAAACATTTTCCAAATTTTCTAAAAAATGGCACCACATTTTTTATCAAAATATCTCTTCGGATAGTGTAAAGCACTCTTAAGAGAATGGCACAAGTCTCATGTCCGTTGAAATCCAAGTTCTTTTGTAATTTCCAAAAGTACAATTTTATGGGACATCTTCCTACAACCATAATGTTAAGGTTTTTTCCTTAATGAAAATTTAAAGGCTGATATTTAAATAAGTTCATGTTTAATTTGTCGAAAATATGAGCAGTTTTTTGTGTAATTTGGCGTGAAATATAGGCAATTAAAAAAATAACATCATTTTCTTAAAAGCCGCTCCAATTTTTGGATGAATCGTTTGAAAAAGAATAGAAGAAGAAAAAGAATTTGGAGTTTCGTCTTAGCCGGGGGTGAGGACAGGTACGTAATGTTTTAGAAAGGAAAATTGGGGGCATCCGTAAATTTTAATGGAGAGGGAGGAAGGGAGGGGTACTGAGGTAACATGACGCTGCATTACATAGAAATAGGTTTCAGTGTGTGAGTGCGTTTCAAGGGGGAGGGATGTATTGAAAATACTCGAAATTTACGTTACGTATATGCGCGTTACGTATATGTGCATTACGTACCATAATTATGGACGGCCCCTAAGGAATACATTAAGAATTTGATTTATAATTGAAATATATTCCTTTTTGAACTTTTAATAATTTTGTTGATCATGAACTGTTGACTTACCAAGAAACAACACTTAAGACCTCCGCCCACAATGATCCGACTCTAGACTCTCCATCGAAGAACACAAATGCGGTACTTCTCTTTCGCCTCGCGGCGCGTATGTTAAACAGAAAAATTTGGGCGGCGGGGCACGGACGGATGAATCGCCCCATGTCGCCGCCACGCCCCCTCGCAAGGGCCGCGCCGGCGGCGGCGGCGGCGATGGAGAGCTGGCACGCCGCTAATAGGCGCGTCGCACAGTAGCGGCGCACATCTAAGCGAACGTGACGTAATTTCGGATGGGCCGAGAGTGTGAGACTGGTGGAGGAGGCGCGGCGATGGCGGTGGGGTTTGGGGGTGTGGGTGGCGGTGGTGAGGCGGGGGGTGGGAGTGGCGGGATGGGGATGTGGCGGAGCGCGGGCGGGGGCAGCGGGGGCGGCGGCGGCGGATGAACCACGGGAGAGGTGTCGCCCACGCTACAGGCCGTCGCGCCACCGCTGGTCAGGGGCTCCCACAACCAGCGCGACGGGGATTCCCAAGGGGATCGAACACCTGAGCTGATCGAACGTTGAACCACATCGAACATTCAACCGAAATGGAAAGTTTAATAGTTTGGAGCTATAAAAGTGGTCAATATCTGGACAGTGCGGTTTCAGTTTGAGCCTGTGATAAGGTGGAGCCTACAGGTGGGAACACTAAGGAAACAGTTGACAAGAGTGACAGAGTAAGATTGGAACAGATTCAATAGTTTCAAAAATATGTTAAAGGGGTATATCTCCGTTAATTGTAAAATGAAACCTATGTTAACTGAGTTCATATACTTATCATTTATTGGATGTGTGATACAATCAAATAAATACGGTTTTAACGGGGTTTTGTCACCTACGAGTACTTCGTCAAGGCAAAGTGACAATGTAGTCCCGAATTTCTGGCTGCACTGATGCATTTCAGTATGGCTTGCAGTGCGCCGCATTTCCTCTCACTCACTGTCGTAGTCAAGGGATTCCCCAAGCAACTCGTCCAACGTCGTACGCTAGATAGTTGGCCTAGAACGTGTGAGGACGTCGGCGCTGCTTGTGCAAAAGGTCGGTCGACGAACGTCGGCGGAGTTGACGTAATCTTGAATAATGTCTTCTGTACATTGGCGAACCCTGATTTGTGTTCATGGACTCTAGTAGAACGAGTTTTAAGGGTAATTCCAGGTAATTGCATAACGTTATTTGTGGTTTTAATTCCGAATGAGACATTGATTGGAATGTGCAATTGCATATACTAGAACATGATAGTGCACATGATGTAATGTTGTTAAATAAATTCACATCTAATATCTCATTAAATAATTTAAAAAAATAAACTAATATTGTTAATTTTGAAGTAAATTGGAATGAAATGAAAAGAAAGTTTGGGATTTTTTTTAAGAACACGTCCCTTTAAAATTATAGACAGCAGACAATCTTGAATTTTTTTTAAATAAAAATTTAATTTTAGTTTTACACCTTTTTTTCAAGACTTCAACTAGAGTCTTCAAGTTGAAGACTTGAAATAATAGGTGTAAGATTAAATTTTTATTTTATTTGTGATATACTATGATCTTTTCAATTTTCTTTCAGTGTCTATTTATTTTGTAGACTAGTCAATTTGTAGGCAGGCATTAGCACTTTTTGCTTATGCATAATTTACTTTTCGTACATTTTATTTCGTACGTAACTTGTCAGAATTATTCTTAAATGCATCATTGGTCTTGAAAAGTAATAGGCGTGAGGATAGTTTAAACAAGGTTTATGTGCGCTTTTACAGAGGGAAGATGTTTCTTCCCTTTTTGTAATGTTACGTGAATTACTAAAGTGTTTTGCTCTGAAATACGGTTGTACTGGAGTAAGAAAGACAAGCCATCCTAATACGACTATAATGTTTATCTCGTTAGAAGTGATGATTTCACTAATTGCTGTGTCAAAGATCATATCTATTCTCACTTCATTATGAGTCATTCCAACACGCGTGTTTTAAAGAGGAAATAATTATCTTGGTTTGCAATTCATTGTAGTGTACTAGTCATCATCTTGTTGTTTTTAACTTTATCTTTTCTTCTTCTTCTTCTTCTTCTTCTTCTTCTTCTTCTCGTGTTCTTCTGTTTTCACATTTTTCTACAACTTTTTCTCTATTTTTGAGAAATATTTTTTTCAACAAAATTCTTTAAAGGTTCTAATAATTTATAATGTGGCGATTCATGAATAGTCAATAACGATTGAGTTACGTTTCATTCATGGCAAATAATGGGTTATTTTGATAATCGAATAAGCGAGATAAAAATAATTTTTGATGTAAAAATGGACTTCGTAATATGAAAATTGTTAACTATGCACTACCAAAACCTAAAGATAAAATGTGTGAACCTTTGTCGGTTCCAACAAAACAAAATATAAGTTTTGTTATTGTTTTTCTTTTTGTAAAACAAACAGGTTATCAATAATGTAAACTAAACTAGTACACATAAACTTAAACTCCATAAGATCCCATACTCCCGGACCAGATAAAATGTAATTAAAAATGTGTTCTCATTATTCCTACGAAGATAATGACTACCCACTATGGTCATTCCATTAAGTCAAAACAAACACACGAGTGTAGCCAGCAGTATCCAAGAAGATCGTGATTCAGTGTCTGGAGCCGAGTTTCCACACTCCGCGAAAAGCGCGCGTCCGTCCGCGGGCCGACCGAAAGTAAACGTTTTGATAATGACAGTAACAACTAATAAAAATATGGCATTAGTAATGCAAGGACGAAGATGCGCCGCAGCGTCAGCGCTATTTCCAGAATTAATGACGCTACTCGTTATTCATCGCGGGGCGCGGGGCGCGGGGCGCGGAGCGGGGCAGAGCGGCGACGCGGAGGGGGGAGGACGCGACGCGGCCGGCCCCGCGCCGACGCTCCGCGCGCTGTTTGCAAGGTTACCCGCGGCCGGACCCCGAGGTCGTCATCAGCCGCTGCACTATTTTTACCGGGCGCGAGATCGCGAACGTTCCGTGCAGCCTATTTTCATCCCCGAGAGCCAAGACGCACCCTCGACGCGCCTTCCCGCCCCTCCCCACTCTTTCCCGCCCCGTTCGCCCCCCCCCCCGGCGCCTCTCTTCCCGCGTGCGGAGTGCTGTCCAGTGGGCGGGTAGGGGAGGGGACTCGCGGCGCTGCTACTGCGGTGTTGGCAGGTTGCTGAACTACATGCAGTGAATGGGGATTGCTGAGTGGGGCGAGGGAGATTTGCCATTGTTTATCTGAACACGAATGGGCTCTTAATTCTGTCTGGACCTTACGAATTGGAGCTTTGGGAACATGCTAAACCTTTGAATAAACTCTGCTCAAAGAAAAATACTTATTGTATTGTGAAAACATTTTTCAGCGAAGTATTTATGTTACTTCTGTAAACGATAAATGAAACAAAATGTAGCAATGGAAAATATTCTATTCTGTCAAACAAATTCCTAATAGGACAGACCATGTCGGGATGGGCTATTTGTCAATTTTTCTGTGCTCGGACATCGAGACACAATGACATTTTTTCTATATGTGCATTATATAGGTAGAATAATGCTACAAATAATATATTAATTACTAATTCCCTAGGGGTACCTCGAGTTTAAGTACTATCCCCACATTTTTAGTACCTTCGTTGCTGACAATGAATACTACAATATACAGCGAGTACATTATGTTATTGATTATTGCTTGTTTCAAATGCGCTATGAAATTTTTATGACGCCTTGTCATTGCTGGAACATTCATGCATGCATCACTAGCATTTGACAAAATATTGCAAATAGGAATTTCTATCACTTGAAAAGATTTTGCGTGGTACTAAATATATATTCTCCCTTGTATGTTCCTTGTATCAGTTTGCAAATTTGTTGTAAATAATAAGAGACCCGGACATCTTCGAAATGTGGATCTTCAGTCACTAACTGGCTCTTGACATTCTGTAAATTCATATAAAACTGATGGTGCCCTGAAGGACCAAACTCCGATAATTATGATATTTCTGATCTTGGGTTGATTCACTTGCATTTTCCTAAAAGTCATTTTGATACCAATTTTATAACCAATTTTAGCCAATCTTTGGCCATCAAATAAACAATATGTTATTTTATGTCATTTATTTTCTCTTCACGACGTTTCTGGAACTACTTTTTCCCATCATCAGGTGTAAAACACTAAAAAATATAAATTATACATTGTACATTACACATTATATATTATACATCACACATTATACATAATTCATCATTAACTATACATTACTAACGATGACTATTATATATTGTTCATATATAATTTATGTCAAATACTTTTTAAAGCATTAATTTGTATTTCCCAATTTTAATCAGAAAACTGTCTTATTTACATTGAAAAATGTTTTTTAAAACTTTTTAAAACATTTTTTAAAACACAATATACTGTATCCCATTTCTTAGTTTCACAATTATAACTATTCATTTGGTACAAATTATAAGGACTAATATAGGACAAACGAAAAGGAAACTACATAAAGGAATAAATGAGCATAAGAAAAATATCAATGAAATAATGGAGAAACAGAACTCCATTACGACACATAGGATTGTAACAACAGCATAAAATAAATTTAGATGACGTAACAATTATAGACAAAGAAAAACGAAAGATACCTAGATTAATTTCAAAAACTATAAATATCAAATTAAAGAAAGCAATGAAAACTATAATATATACCAACCAGACGACATCGAAATATGATACTTCAATTTATGCTCTGATACATAAGAATAAAAACTCTTGTAAAGCACTATATTATAGAAGCTCCGTGATCGATCGCCAACCCCTTCTCCTATCAGGTACACACCAGAAGTGACCTACATCAGTGAAAGGTATGACGTGACTGTGGAGAGCGGCCTCCTGTTACACGATCAAGGCGTTTGAAAATGGTAGCAGACCGGAACACAGGATTAAATATTTAATGAACATTACACAAAGGTGAGCCAGACACTTATATTTTGTACCAAATGAATAGTCATAATTGTAAAACCAAGAAATGAGATACAGTATATTATATGTTTTTAAAAAATGTTTTTAGACCAGGAACTAGTTCTTCTGCTCAATGCTATCACATTTTCCACTCTGAACTAAATTCGACCAATACCCTAGGAGGTTATTTGAGAAAACTCCATTGCAACTCATCCGGTAATGTTTTCTTGGTTTTGACTCCCCAGCGGTCTTGAAAATCACAAGAAACTCAAGCCCAGTTTTTCATACATTAACCTTCCTTGACGATAACTCACCTTGCAGGAGATAGTTTGCATCTTCGCAATATACCTATTATACACTAACTCGACTTTTACCAATAAGTTGCTTAACCCGTTTTTGTATACATGCCTTCAGATTGTTACTTCAATTTGATTAGTATTCGGATTCTGAAGAATGGAATGCAATAAATATTTACTACCAAAAAGTAAGCGATACAAAATTTTCACATTGCAATACTTCTTTGCTTCGATTACCAAATCCTTAGTGTGTAATGTGTATACTACCATTTGCAGCCCAAGAACAAAGCATTCCAGTACTGTTACATACTTGGAAACAATTTTAAAACTTGTTCAAATTTATTGTAGCAATATCCTAATTTTGCAGATTTATTTAAGGTAATTGCAGTACAATGGAAATTTTCTAAGAATTTTTTTTTCATATTATGTTTATTGACAGTTTTTCCGAACGAATTTTGGATTGTTTTTTGGAATATCTTTTTATAATGATTCATACGTCTAATCTAGCCTGGTACTCTGACTCTTTCGAAACCTCCATTAAAAAACACATTCTGTAAGTGACGCAATGTGAATGATAAGAATGACGGCGTAAAGAGATGACGATTACAATATGTTCCGTTTTAATTACTATCTCAGTCACTGTCATCGTCACAATTATTATTTCAATCCTTTTCTCCGTAATTAATTTCTGATAAACATATTCCTTCTGTACAACTTGCGGAGGTCAATGTTCATTAGTTCAATTATTATCAAAAGATACATTAAAAGTGAAATCAACTCTATTTTGAGATCTAATAGTGTTATTCCAGAAAAAAAGGTTTTGTTTATTTAAGTTTCACACGCTGCCGCATATATATTTTTGCATATTGTAAAAGAGAAGCCTATTGTGGCCAAAGATATCCACTATTAGGCATTTTCTTTTCATTGAAAATGAATAGCGGATTTATGTAATGGTTTCTAAATTACTTTTCATTTCTTTTCTTTCCATATAGAATGTTTTGTGTACTTCACTTCTATCATTTCCATTTCTTTAATGCGAAATCGAAAAAAAATTCCAACTACTTTGAACGGGATATAATGAATAATTGAAAATGATTCATCCTTATGGTCAACCTAGGAGCAAACGATATGATAACGAGGATGGCTCAGGATTACCCGCAAGTTTTGCACCTGAGGTAGTTTGGCCCCGATTACTTCGGATAATTGCGATATTACTTTAGTTAAAAAAGTTCTCAATCCTATGGTTTTAATTGAAGATTTAAGACATTTTCAATTCAACTCATTTAGTTGGACTGAGTCGGACTAAAGCGGAGTGGACCTCATTAACGTGGTCAGTGACGATATCGATCATGTGACTAATCAAAATGGAATGAAATAATAAAGTAACCAGTCATCCATTAAGACAATGGAAATTTTCCTCATTTTGAACACTTGCCTGCTGGTGTGGGTATCAATTAAGCCTTAAGGCAGAATACCAAACAGAATTCAAAAAATAATATTTTATAGTCGCATCAACAGCGAGGTTATTAGCGGCTATACTATAAAATTAGCAATTCAAAGTTTTTCATAACTTAGTTATATTTTGTACGAGTAAATAAAATGTTTTAATCGGGAAGGGGATCCAGAGAGGCCCAGATATGCAGTTGAGTCCCCCTGACTTGTTTTATCTTTCGAACGGTTGTGCTTGCTTTCCTCGGTATTCTCCAGAAAGTCTCCGTAGACCAAGGCTGTGGCTGCAGATCTGCATTCAGCAGATGACAAAGTTGACCTGGCTGCCCCTAGTCGCTAAAGGCGGATATGTCCTGACCCGTTTCTAAGAGTGGTGGTTTCAAGTTCTTCCAGAGGAATGAGTATTTATTGTTTCGCCATTCTCACTTAATTATCTTCTTTTCATATCCCATAAATCATCTTGAAGGCTTACCACTGCAGTTAAATTCATGGCGACAGCTGTAAAAGCATTTCTTTTTACATTCTGAGTAGTCGCGAGTCTCCACCACGTATTGTCTCAGTCCATTGTTCGCCGTGTCGCATGGCCCAAGCTGGTAATCGAAAGAAAGAAAACGTCATTTTGAGGCGATTTTAGCCCGAACCTCCCGAAGTGTCACGCGGGCCAGCCTAAATTCAAACTGACGACCTTCCGAATCCTGAGCACGTGAGTCAGCGCCGCACTCTCCAGGCTCAGTGCAAATAGAACCCTCGAGAAGTTTCCGGTGCGAATCAAACCGCTCGTTTGGGAGCCAGGCGCATCGCGCGGGAAGGACACGCGCTTGCGAGCAAGGTCTTCACGGAGAATTTTGAGATCTATGTCCGTCTCTGGGGACCGGAGAAATTTTTTGACGAACAGCTAAAGCATACGGATAAATGGAACACGTGGAATGTACTGTATAATGTTTGGTAATTTAAAACAAAGTTGCACTTGTTACGTAGTAGGGTGGAGTTGGCTTAGTACACACACACACAAAAGCCAATTTTCATCGATTTCGAAGTCGACGGCAAAGTTTTGTCTTCGGTCTCCATGAAAACACAAAACATTGATTCTAGCCAATGCAAAATTTCCAACGTATTTCGCACCACAATTCAGATATGACGTATCTGACTCGCTTCCCTCGCGTAACCTCTCACTGATAGATTGTTACTGATTCCGGGCGCGTCAACGGCTAAGGTAATTAGTCCCATAAGTGTAGTGCGCTTTTTCCCTCGAGAGGTGATCTTCCTATACTGGATGGCGAGATCCGGCGCGGACCTACAGTCGGCTAGCGGGATTCTCCCCAACCAGGTGTCTCTCTCTAGAGGGGCACCGCCCCAGCCGGGACAACCTCTAATCTCCCGACCGGTCTTCCCGCACGTGCGGTAATGTAGTGTGTGTTAGTGTAAATGTGTATAAGTAAGGGATTAGGATAGGACAAGGAAGTGGAAGGAAAGATCACGCGCGGTCCTTGGTCCGTTTGTTACTGCTCCGGCATTCGCCTTGTATTGATCGGAGAACCCATGGAAACCTACGGATCAGCGCAGCGCACCGCTAGAATTCTCCTTCAGACGGCGACAGGACTCGACCGAGCTATCTAGCTAGTGTCGAAAATCCTGTCACCGTCGTGACTCTAACCTAGGACTTCCGGTCAGAGGCACAGCTGTAAGATCAGTTGACGTCCTGACCACCTTTTCCGGTCGCACCTACTCGTAAAGTATTTATATTTAGGGGTTAAAAGCGCACATTCACATTCCACATTCCACACGTTTCATTTATCCAGATTCTTAGTTGTTATTTTTTTAAAGAAAATTACCCCCAGGGTCCGCCGCCTAGCGCAGGGGGGCGGGGAGCTGTGGACGGAAGGACATCCGCCGGCGCGTCGCGGCGTCCCTCTTCCGGCGCGTGACGTGGCGCCTGCCGCGCGGGATAAGGCTCCACTCCGCTTCCGGATCGTACGGCACTCGAAGGTCGTCGACACGAGGATGCTGCGGCATGCGACGTCACCCGGCGCGCAACCCTCTGCTGTCGGCGCGCGGCCGCGCTCTGGCCAGCTGCGAGGGAAGCGCAGTAAACATAGCTTGGGAACGCTATGGGCTGCATCAGCGATCGGGAATTTTGGAGTCGCTGCCAAAGAACAGAAGTGGTGACTACTATAGAGCATTCGCTGCAACGAAGTACGGATTACAATGTGTTCTATATAAATGTAAGGGATAAACAAAGTACCGCTCTTTCTTCTGCCACGTTAACTGAATTTATTTGGGTCAGACAGAAAGAACTGTTTCTCTGGTTTTTTGTGATTAAAAAGGTGAACATATGTGGAGACAAAAAAGAGGATTTTATTCCGGTGCTTCTATTTATTTTCCGATTTGATTGTCAATTTTATAGAGGCATTCGTCGTAGCAGAAAATGAAGCTTTCAGTGCCTTATTGATTGTGATGTTCTCTTCATTACATTATGGTTGAACTGCGTTATTTCGTCAGTGTGGGACCAACATTGTATTGTCACGGAATTATATAATGCATGATTAAAATAGTTTGATATGTGTTCAAAAGTTTCGAAAAACTTTGGTATTATTAGCTATAAAAATTGCTTTCGTGTCTACTTCTGACCTTTACTTAAATTGGTATAATATACACTGGGATTCGCTTTTCAAATATATTTCCTGACTAGGTGATCGCCCTACTGACTGCCTTTGCTTTTCACTACATGAAAGACGCTAGGGAGATTATGAGGGGTAAATGATAATACGTGAGTGATAATGGATTTGCATGATGTTCAGATGCAAATCGTAATAATAAAAGAAGTGAACTTCGCGACTACTACATAATGAAAACACCCACGCAGCACGAGTCCCGTACACGAAGCCTTTGTTTCCACGTAATTAAAAGCTCCTCTCGACTCCTGCACTAACGAAGCCGCCGAACAAAATATACGAGTAGTAGGTAGGTATAAAACATATTATTTCATGGATGATAAATTAACTTGAAAATGCCATTTACTTGCACACTATGTAGTCAAACACTGATGCAGAAACTTTAGTTTTCCCGTTTTAAAAAATCGTTTAAATATAATTCTGATCTACAAACTTTTTATATAAATTGTCTAGTGCTTTATGACTTATAAAAAAAATACTACGCAACCTCTGGCTATATCAGACGTGAATATGTTATCTTGATCTCATGAATCAAGAACCCAAAAAGGATCCAAAAACAATGAAACATAACTATATTTTATCCTCCTTTTGCCAGCTAGCAGTGTTCCCAAGCCTGAGCCATATTTTTATTTATTATCTACGCCTAGAATTAAGGAATACATATGGTGAGCATGACTTATTCCCTTCACCGTCTCTAGAGTCGGTGGACCTTGGTAAGCTTCAGCTTTCTTTCGTCACTCAACTATCGAAGCTGAGTCGATTGTAAAGGAAAGCTACAGCTTTATTTTGGCCGCGACCGGATATGAATATATAAAGGCTCGGGTATAAAAGGTGGAAACTCTCAGAGTTCTAGTTTTTGTGTTGTTCAAATTTTCGTACGCTTCCATCTGCTGTCCATACTCTATGATTTTCAAATAGTCCAAATTATGGTGCATAGTGTTGCCTGGCTGCTGTAATCTTCATGTACCCTATTTAAACCCCTTCCAGCAAAAATGTTCACTTACCTCACAAACGCTTCGACATTTTCGATAAGCTGTAACTGAATTCTAATATAGTGTCACTCTGGCGACGAAACACTAACACTCACTTGGGATGAAATAAATTGATTTCCTTACACATTGTGATCGTATACTTTTGGTTTTAGTTGTCACTTTAAGTATAAGTTTTTACTTTCCCGTATATATACGTATATACGGAGCTACATACATAATATAGGGAAAGTTATGTAATGCTGCGGAAAATAGATTTCGAGATTTCAATGGAAATCCGTTTTGGGGTCCTCTGATACCGAAAATGGTCTTTTTCAAAACGTCCGTCCATCTGTCCGTTTGTTTGTCTGTCTGTCAGTCTGTGAACAATACTAGCGCCCAAACCATGTGTACGATTTTTTCCAAAATGGGTATTCCTCCGTCGATCTGGCTCCACTCGGGCGCCGCGTAATTTGAAAAATTTGCTTCAAAATTTGGAGGTACTTTACATCAAGCCCCCCGGATATTTTCAAAATTTTCTCAAAAACGGCTCAGGCTTGGGAACTCCGCTTGCTCACAAAATACTTACATACCTATGTATTAATTTTCATAATTTCTAGTTAATGTTTTGCCCAACTAGGTGGCTCGATTGGTTAGCGTCCTTACTTTCCACGGCGCAACCCCAGGTTCAATTCCCGGCTGAGTAAATAACTGTGCGCTTTCCATACAAATGTCCCAGTATCCATTGCTGTGTGACGAATCCGACTCTTAGGTTATGAAAACCAGTATATAAGATGAAGGGATGTCTTCGTGCTAACCACGCGCCCTTAGGCCCGCAACACACTACACCCAGGAATGCGTTTCTAGAAATGTGCGACGAGAAATGTGGAAAATCGAAACAAGGGACACTTACCGACCCCAACACACTTGAAAGTTTTTTTTCTCGTTCGCCTCTGCGGAGGCGAAACCGCTGCCGCAGGAAAACATCGAAAGGTGCGTAGAACTGAGTAAGGTTATAACATTTAGCTGTAAAAGATGCGATAAACTACCAGTTTTTTATTGTTTTCTTGAATTTTCTCTTAAAACGGAAATGAACAAGAAAAAACTTGTATGGAAGATATTCTTATTTGTATGAAACTCGCTAATAATGAGCAATATAAATATAAAAATTTGAAGCAAGAAACTCGAAGGGGTGTTTTGAAAGAATTGAATTAATTCATTACTTTCTTAATTTGTATTTCTTAGGTATTTATGAATGAATTTATCAATTGTCAATTTTATTATGTGTATTTTTGATCATTCACCATTTATTCTTAATTCAACCAACAAATATAGTAAACCAGAGTTGGTAAAAATTACGGAGCTCAAGAAAATTTGATGATGTACTTCTCCCTTATATGTCATTATTTCCTGTTTTTTACATTAAAGAATGATTTGTATGCAATGCAGTAGTGTATTTCTCACTAGCCAGTTCGAACCCGTTAAAAAAATGGTTTAGATTATGGTAACAAAACAAGGATTTCAAGAGTTAAATTTACATAATTTACATGTAATAAAACAAGAAATGAAACTCGCAGCTGATTCCATAGCTAACTGCTACTACCACTCTCGGCATGTGGCACCTAAAGGCATTTCGAGTAATCGAATAACCTATTTCTATACTGCGATTTTCGTAACTTTGTCCCTGACAGGAATCAGTTGTATCGCTGCCATCCAATCAGGAGCTTATATTTCGCGACAGTGACATCACTATGGTGACGTTCAAGCTCCCAATTGGATGAAACCTTGAACAGCTGACTTCTGTCAGGGACAAAGTTACGAAAATCGCAGTATAGCGTGTGGACGCAGCCTCGCCGGCCTCTTTCCTCATTTCTCGTCGCACATTTCTCGCAACGCATTCCTCGGTGTGGTCTGTTGCGGGCCTTATTCCACGGCCGAGAGCCTGGGTCACCGTTGGTCAGCAAGGCTCTTAGCGGGCTGTCGAGTCACAGGACAGCATGTTGATGTTTTTCTTATGCATAAGATTTTCTTAATTTTAATTACGCAAGTTCACCATTTCCAATTATTAGGCAGGTCTAAATTTATCCATGCTTCGGACTCTCGAAGACGTTAATCCGGCCGTGTAGGGGGGTGGGCTCCGGCGGGGGGGGGGCGTCGCGCAGGGCGGATGCTGCGCGTGGCGCGGCGTTATCGCGTCCGGAACCGGAACATCCGGCGGAGGCGCCGCCGCCGCTGCCGCCCGGGCCGGACCCCGCGCGCGTCCTCCCAAGGCCGCCGCACCGCACCGCGCCACGCCGCGCCGCGCGGGTTCCATTCATGCCCCTCGCCTGACGTCACAGGGGTCAAGGAGGCGCGCGCGGTGGAAGACCCGCCGCTGCAGGAACTGCTCCGCACGACGTTTTCAACCTCACGGCTATCCGTCTGGCGTTAATACGAAACCGATTATTAGATTGATTTGGAATGTTTGTTTACAGTCCTTGGCAATTTAAAGATTTTTGGAGAGGTTCACACAGATAACGTTAAGGTGACCATTTTTTACAATGAAAAGGAGGACGAAACAATTTATGAAAAGAGTACAAAGTAAATAAATGAAAAATAATTTTAATTCAAACAAAAATATACTAATTATGCTTGCATCCCTTTTAATTATTTTCTTAAACGGGTATTTTTTTCATTGAATAATGATTTTTTGTCAGTATAATATTTTCTAACCGTAAATTAGCAATTTCGGAGCAAGAAATTTCATTCATATTAGATTTTAATTTTCATATTAGATAACGATAAGTGCTGCAGTTACTGTATTAACATAAATGATGTCGTAGGCTTCCGCGGCCGGAGTCATGATCTGGGTTGTCCGCGTGACGCCGCGTCGAAGGCTGAGGTGAAAATTCAATCTTGATTCCTCACTTGATTAACTAAATTAACATATTGACACTATATCCACACATAAGTTTCAAAATATTGAAAAGGAGGACAGGAAGGTGAACACTTTTCGAGGAAGGACATAACCTACAACAGTAGGACTGTCCTCCCTAAAGAAGAACGATTGCTCACCTGAATAACGTGTACCCAGTCTCTCCACCACCTTATTCCGCGTCTCTGTCGTATCCAGATCAAGAGCTGGACCATGTGAATGTTATACAGGTGTCCCACCAACTATGGATCACCCTCATAACTTCTAAACGGTTCACCGAAGTGTAGTTTTCGCTCAACAATGCGGATTCATGGGGCAAGTAATATGCTGTAAAGATATTGTTTGCAACATTTTTCGTTTTCGAGAAACTTAATCATCTATGATCTTTAAATGGAACTATACTATATTTTTTCTCATTAGCAATCGATAGATCATAAAAAGAGGAATACAATGATGTATTATATGTTAGTATTTGATAGTAATTTGAGGATAGAATTAGAATTTCTGACATGTGGTTTTAAATTAAATTAAATTAAACTGTAACAGCCCTGCGTCGTTGCCTTTGGGTAGGTGACCGTACTGCAGCGCCGAGACTCTTAGGAGAGGAATGACTGAGAGGGGCGGTAGTGGAAGTAGTTTTAACTAGAAAGTTATAAAAATTATAATCAAATTATAATATTAGAATATCAGAATGAAAGCTTTTGCTTTGATTCATCAGAATTGATTATTTCTTTCACTGATTGAAATTCCAAAGCCACAATCATTGGAATTAACGATATTAAGAAAATGGTAGTGTACGGGAGATTCTAACAAAGGTAATTTTCACATTTAACAAGAATCCAGATCGATGTCTAATGGTTGTACGGAGAAGCCAGAATTTTAAAACACACAAATACAAGCAAAGGAAATGAAAAGTTGATGTTCACTAACATCTCCAGAACATCAGATTATGAAAAGATAGAAATTTTGTGATTATTGCCGCTAGTCTACTTCTCATTCTAAAAATTTACAAAAAAATAAGACGTGGATATCAATAGAAAACCATAATAAAAATATTACATTATTTACTTTATTAAATAATTCATTAAACACCTTGTCCTCCATGGATTACAATGCTGCTCTGCAGTCGTTTGTACAAGGGCTGATGAATTACTGCAGTCATTTATGACGCTTGAGTACATCGATGCTTTACCAGAAGAGGAGTTTTATACAGATGAATCAATGGAAAAAAAATCATTCTCATAGTTAATACTGATCTTTGTTCCTGATAAGACCATGGATTGCTGTAATTACGCCTCTATCCCCTAATGCCACACCGCTCAATCTCCTCTCTCCCCGTAACAGTCTCGGCGCCGCGAAGGCCAGCTTCCCCAAAGGTGACAGTTGCAAGGGCTGCTAGCTTAGGAAATATCAGTTTAATTTAAAATCTCAAGTCAGAAACTCTAATTTTATACTAAAATTTCTTTCAAAATACTAATTAGTGATACATCATTGTAATCCTCATTTTATGATCTCAGTGTTGTCAAGGTGCATGCCACGAGCGGGAGTCCGTGACGCGACTGTCACGACGAAATCGCCCCTCCACGCAGTTCATTACCCCCGCCACCAGGCAACGCCGTCCCTATTGTAAAACAGCAGGGTTACTATTAGTTTCTTTTCCCGACGCTAGTTGCGCAGAGAATCTCGTGGCATGCAACGGTTCCACGACGCGCGCCACTGCCACCAGTAGAAGACATTGACACCACTGATCTATCATCGCTAACGAGAAAAATATATAGTTCCATTTAAAAAATCAAAGATTATTCAATTTCTCGAAAACTAAAATTACTTCAAACAATATCTCTACGGCATATTACTTGCCCCATGATTCCGCATTGTTGAGTGAAAACTGCACCTCGATATTGTGATGCAACCGCCCACGTCGGATGCCGATTCTTTGGAACGGAATCGGAAGGGGGTCACACCACAGAATGGAAGCGCCGACACACTGATGGTATGACGGTCATTTCCGTTGTAGCAGGTGGGGATATGCGCTAAATTTATTCAAAAGGGGCGCCAAGCGCACGCCCACTTACCTGCTATTTTACTGCCGGCGTTGAGCGTCTCAGGGGTGAGTGCCCTGGGTCGAAGGATTGCAATGGTTTCTTTGTTTCAAAATAATAAACACTTTACTCAGAATTTAGTCTTTTTCACCCGTCCAAAATGGCGGGGACACATTTATTATAAAAAAACTGTTCTTGCAAACACGGAAATTACTGTTTTTTTGGCTATCAAATAAGTGATGATGATGATGATGATGATGTCTTACAAGTTGATGATGGCGTAATGGCTACGTCACCGCGACGGGATTGCTCACCGATCGATGGACTGATGCGGCAGGGACCCTCAGGAGCGCCGCTGGAGCGTTGGAAACGCCAGCCTCACAATTGTCCCTCGGGATGAAGGCGCCGGCGCTCGGGATGTCGGCGGTGAATGTCAGCGCAGCAATTACGTAGCGCTGGCGCGCGTCTCAGGCCGTCACACGCCACCTGGACCGCGTATGACGTTGGAAGCCAAAATCTGGCGGTTTGGAATAAATTCCGCGGTTGGACGAAGGCCGGGCAGGTCTCGTGGTGGTCGGCTCAATGCTTGCCTCTCACCAACAGCTATTGTCGTCTTTTAACCGTTGCTCTCACTAGTGATTTCACTAAAAGCCGATATTCGGCCCGCTCTCTAACTGTAACTTTAGTTGTTGAAAATTTCGACTGTCCTATGCTATCTCTGCTCGACCACTCTCTCTCGTGTTTTTTGCCCGTCTGCCATTCGGGCCTCTCGCTGTGTTTCTCCCCCTTCTTTCTTTCGCACCATGCAAGGGTTATCACGTGCTTCCTGCCCAGCGTTTTCATAGGTCGGTTTGTTGAGTTCCAGAATTTTCTATGTCATTTGTAACCTGGTTGGCTAAGATGATCGCTTCCTTTCGCGGCCATTGGATGTCTTTGTTTAGCACAGAGAAGTGCGCACGTGGTTCTTCTGCTGACATGTGATGGGTTTATTGGACTTAGGGGATTATCTTGCTGCGTGCTAGCGCCAAGTCTATAACGCGGTTGTTCCGGGAGTCACTCATTTTGTTTGAGACACAAAAGGGGTGGATTTATTGTTCAGGGTGTGGAGAGGCCTACGCAGCTGTGCGGAACTGATCAGGCGAGGCGAGAGGCCGCCCGTCCTTTCCGAGCTTCTGTTAATGTGGCGTGAAACTGGGGTGGCGACGTGCGATGGTCAAACGACACATCGCAATATCGTAAGCCGTTTAGAAGTTATCGAGGTGGCCCTTAGTTGGTGGGACAACCTGTATAAACAGTACATGATATCGAAATACAGTTTTCGCCGAACAATGCGAAATCATGGGCCAAGAACATGCCATAGAGAAATTGTTTATAATATTTTTCGTTTCTAGGCAAAAACTAATCTTGAAAACGTTTAATGATTTGCTCAGTATTTAACTAACGTGTTTCAACCTATTCCAACAAGTGATCACAGTGCCCAAAACTTGTTGTACGAAGAAGTTATAAATATTTAGAAGCACCTCATCATATACAACCTCCGATAGCCCCATTACTTCAAAGGATTTAAGAGAATATCTTCAGAACTTTGCATACCATAAAGCACCTGAATTATGATTTAGTTACTGTCAGAATAATAGAAAACTTACCTCGAAAAGCAATATCATTCATCACTTCAACGTGAACGCAATATTGCGTCCTAGGGTATTTCCCACAATCTTGGACATACGCTCAGATCATTCTAATCGTCAAACCCTGAAAACTTCAAGAACCCACATCCTGTGTGATACTATACAATATTATTTGTTAAATAGTTACATATTCCTAACATAAATAAATATTTCAATGAATTTTCCCAAATAAAGGAAGATAACAAACGAAAACCTCTAGGCCTTTTGGGGGGAGGGGGCATGTCCCTCAAGCTCTCCTCCCGAATCCGTCACTTGTTTCAAACTCACTAAGCTTGGAGTTCGTTTAGATCGATCGGGAACTATCAATTTTGGAGAAATTGGCTGAAACGGTTTAGGTGCTACCGGTGACCACAGTCGGACGGACTATTTTCGTCAATCAATTTTTTAGTAACAGGGATCCACAAAATATGGATTCTGACTACACAACTTGTTAGAGGACGTGGTTTACTATCCACAGGATTTGATTTATTTAATTTTTCATTACCAGGCTATGACAATACAAGTTTTTCTGTCGAAAATGTGTCGTTTTCCAGCGCACAATCTTTCTCTTGTTACAAAGGGCGAGAAAATAAGAGGGGGGAAACAGGACCCAGGACTGGGAATACCGCTAGTTGGCAGAAGTCGGATTAATCCGAACCTAAATGCCAATTACACACATACCTACAACGATCTTTGAACATCGCGATGCACACATACAATAGCAAACAAAATAACATTTAAAAAAATAACAAAGAAACGATCCTAAGCTCTGAACAATTCTCCATTCACAAAACGGGCAAGGAAAAGCCAAAAACTAAAAACTCGACATTTCATTTGAGTTCCTTCTCTTTATGTTTCAAACGCACTTCTTTTCAACCAGGTTGCGATGATACAGCAACAATCTGCAGGAGTCTATGAAACAGGTACGGGATAGATTTGTATCTTGTAAAAGTAACACATGGAATTAGTTGAGTTCAGAATGGTGCCCCAAACAACAAACTCTTGAGTGAAGAAAAATGTAAACAGTACGTGAGGTACATCTTCAGCAGTATCATATAGAGAAAGAATTGCGCATGCTTTCTTTGGTAATTTTTTTATTGATATGTAAGAGATAGCGATGCATTTCCAATAACACCACAATCAGCATTTGATTGTCAAAAACGTACTTTGATCCTTTTCATGAATCGCCTTTACAACTTGAGTTCCACACGTCTTTTAAGGCCTCCTATCTTAAATCCTCAACGTACTTTGCGCTTTTGGAATGTTGAAGACGAATTGGTAGACAATGCGACTACAAATTGACGTTCTGAGTGGGACTAATCCTTTAACATCGCCTCAGAAAGTCAGCAGCTAAAACCACGGGGGAGATAAACGCTTGCACCTTGACTCACTCGGTCACGATTGCACTGGAATGCGCTAGTTATCAAAATCGATAGTCGCCCATAAATGGAACGCAATAAAACTGCAGCCGAAGAGAGAACATTACAAGTAGCTGTTTTAAATAATAATGAATGAATTAAATTCCACGGCCTCGAGGATGGCTCATGCACAGCATACTAGCTATTTGTGATGTGTTGTGGGGTCATGCACAGCAATACTAGCTACTTGTGATGTGCTGTGGGGTCATGCACAGCAATACTAGCTACCTATGGTGGGTTTTATACCCTGTTGCAATAATCTATATCGTACTTTACCTCGTGTAACAATGTGGATTGGCTTATTATTACAGACAATAAATAAAAGACAGACAACAAATTACTTTTATTATCAATATTTCCTACATTACCAACATTAGTGGTCTCCAATATCGAAATCAGGAGGACCTCGAAAATAATCTACTGGCATTGGTGTCTCAGGGCATCAGTTGATGTCACTACAATGCCTCTGACCGGGATGTCCTAGGGCTCGAGACCCGACGATGACAGGATTTTCGTCACTAGCTACGAGGGTCAGTCCAAAAGTAAGGCCTCCTATTTTTTCTACTTAAATCAAATTAATTAAGTGAAAAATTTGAATTTGGCGCTGTTCCCCAAACCTTATTTCACAATCCGATGTTCGTATGAGATAGCGACCGACATCGATATTCGTATCATGGTGGAAAGATATGAGTGAGTTACTCCGGCGCACCGATTTTTGCTCGTTCTGCGCAGGACGAGTTTGCGTCACCAATCACGTGACCACAATACGGGCACTTCGTTTGAAAAGTCAGACTAGACACTGGCCGCAATGTTGCATGGAAAACGAAAAGTATTGAAAACATTTGAAAATGGTACGAAACATTTCTTTAGCAATACATTCTAAAATATGTGAATAAGTAATATTATAAAATAAATATCAGAATGACGATAAAACGTTGTCGATGAAATATAGTATTTTTTATTATTATTGCTACTTCTCCAAAGTATGATTAGAAATTCTGTCATTCCTATAAATTGTATGACTTCTTAATTAATTTTGTTATTGGGATTCAGAGATACATACTATATCAATATTATGAAATGGCAAAAATTAATTAAAAATAATATTTTGGAGTTTTATGTCTTTAGAGTTCCAATTCGTGATATGGAATTTAGATTTGTGCTTGTATTGTTACAATGAAGAATGGATGGAAGAAGATTTTGAAGCAGTGATTGAATTTGTCGAATAATTAAAGATATAATTTGTTGAACTATAGTAGAAATCAGAGATACGTAATTAGAAATAATAGGATGTTGTTTTTTTAAATATTAAAATAAGAAAATTTGGGAGATTTTTATTAGATGAAGAAGATGGTTATGTGCAGATGTAGGGTGGTTTTGGTTAGTTGCGTTAGTAAGTGTGGAACGGGATTGAGTAAATAGGGAAATATGTGTGTTTAGTGTGGGTGATTCAAATTCATATTATTTAATGTGCGAGAGGTTCAGGTTCTAGAGCGATTTAATTTTAGTAATTCTTGAAAAATTGGGCAATCTTTATACGTAATTGGCAGTGTGTTGACCAAAACAATTCACACAATTTGGAAGTGTCGATTTTGGACGGGGACAGTTGGAATAATGGTGACTTTTCAGTACTTTTACGTGGCGAAACTCGGGAATCAGCTCGCTCTTCCATCTGACCACGCAAATTTCGCTCCGCTCCTTTCACCATCTAGCGGAAAATGTAGGTATTATCTCGGTCAACAAAATAGGGGATTTGAATTTAGCTCAGAGGTTTCTTTTAGGCTAGAGGATCTTTTACATGAGGTAAATATACTACGTGGGAAAGCCGGCTTTACTTCGCCTCTGAAGGTACGAAGGATTTTTTCGCCCTTAAAAATCGACAGCTTCGATTGGGTTTGTACCCGCATTCTTCAGCACAACAGCCCGAAACGCTGGCTGCTATACCACTAAAAGTACAAACTCTATTCTCAACATGTACATTGTTAGCTTCTGCACTAATTTCTGTGAAAAAAGACGAAAATGACAAATTTTCGACTAGTATTTTTTTTCATTTACCCATTTAATTACATATTTCAATATTACTTTACCAAGTACCTAAGTTTTTAACTTACGAATTCACTAGTATAAGCCTAAGCAAGACCTGTTGATGTCTTCATAAGTTAAAAAAAGCTCATATCTATGCATTTTTGTCTTCCAAACCACACAGAAAGCATACCTGATGTCCCTAATATGGAAAGTAAGAGGGAGATTGAATTGAATTGAATTGCCTTATGTTACGTGGCGAGACTCTGGCTTTGAGGCCTGCCCTCACGCAAATTTCGCTACGCTCCTTTCACCAACTAGCGAAGTAAGAAGGTATTCCATGGGCGACGAAAGAGGCGATTTTGAATTTTGCTCAGAGGCGTCATTTAGGCTTAAGGATCTTTTACATGCAGTAAAATCTACTAACATGGGACAGCCGGCTTTACTTCCCCCTCCGAAGGAAGGTGTACGACGGATTTTTTCGCCCCTAAAAATCCATGGCTTCGATCGGGTTTGAACCCATGAACTTGGGTATAACAGTCTGATACGCTTAACTGTTACACCATCGCCGCCACCATCGCCGAGATTCGGCGTTTGTCTTCCTTCCACCAATAACCACTGCCCCAAATTTCGCGGACCACTGTACTAAATGCGGGTAGTACTGTAAAACTGCTGAAATTTTGCTTCTTCAAGACTATTAAATAATGCATTGAGTGCTCCTAGCAAATTACAAAAATGGATAAAAGATTTAAGAAATCGGGTGCGTACCGACCTCGTCAGAGCGAACGGTGGCGCGCGGGAGCGATTTGAGGGCCATCTTTTCATCTTCGGAGCAGAGGGCGCCGCCGCTAGCAGCGCAGAGAGTGGAGAGGCGAGGGGGGAGGGAGAGTCAAAGTTGCGTCATCCTCGCCAAAATGTCATGATGTCAGAGCACAAGTGGCCTGGCGCGGAGACACCATAAGGACAGGTTTGTGGATTTACAAAGAGACTGGGCGCCCGCGGACTTCACCGCCGCTCCCGCTCCCGCTCGCGTCCCCGTCTCCGCCCCCCCCGCACTCCCCGCCGCCGGCCCTGCCCAGCGCCCGCGTCGCCTCAGCGCGATAGCTGTCTGCGGGGACGATGCTGTCTCTCTGCCGCTGACCCACTCCGCACCGCACAGTACCAGTCATCGTTTTGCGCATTCTGATTAGCGGCGCCAACGATCTGTCGCCATTGCCAGAGCGTTGTGGCAGAAATATGAGGAATATGTGTAGGGAATCTCGAAGGAATAAGTGATCAGTGATGGAAGGCATTGACGTGTGTCAGATGTATCGCGGTTGAGAGGACACGAAGTGTAGATTTTCAAATTTGTTGTACACAGAACATCCGATTAAATTAGGGCACTTTCGAGATGGTTCATAATTGTGCACTTCCAATGGATCATTCATGTTTCTGATGTAGAATTATACGTTACATACAGAACTCAAAATAGACTGCGAAGTCATAGTCATCATTTTCCGTGTTGAGGAAAGACCTGTGTAGGAATGAAATCTAAATCAGTGGAGAGGCTGAATAAGGAACAATTGACGGAGCGGACGACCTATCAGCGACCGCACGCAAGCGCACAGTGGCTCTGTCGCCCCAGATCATTCTCTGTCTCTCTCACTCCCTCCCTCCCTCCCTTCCTCCGTTCCTCTCTCTCTCTCTCTCTCTTTCTCTACGTCTAGAATCCTCTCTGCCATGGTTCATCAAAACAAACCCTCCAAAACAGCTCGTCGAATGCAACCATGTAAATCTGATCGTTGGGAATACTCATTTTTAGTATCCACTATTAATTTGGACCCTAATCTCGTCCTTCATCCCATTCACGTATTACACATTAATTTTGCCCGCTGATCATTGTCTTAGGGCAGACAGCGGCTTGGAACATCTCTCAACGGGAAAGGGAGAGTTCAAAATCCGAAAAGTAAGTGAACAATCAGAAGTGAAGGGCAAAACCGACTCTAGAGAAGTCAACATTTGACAAATAGACGAAATGTCGAGTAAAACTCAGGCAATCTTCAGTTACGCATCGCGGTTGGAATTAATCCTCAGAATACCCTTGAAAAAGTTCTCCTTGCCAATTTCCTTCATTCGAATTTCTTAATTCGTGTATTTGGGAGTATGTAAACTATAAAGGAGACAAATAGATTTGTATTAAGTCTCTTTGGCAGGAACAAATTAGTATTTTTCAAATATGGGACACGAGGTCCATCCTCGGCATCCCTCCTTTTGAACCCTGAATTAATAGTTACTACATTATTATCGTCACCTGAAACATGTCTTCTATTATCTCTTGCATCACTGACACCAAACTCATGACAATAATTTGCACTGCCGCTTCAGCAGTTCATTTGTAGGGACTGTCACCTCCACGTTTATGATTTTGTGGGATGTGGTTTTCTAGCAATATTGATTTCTGATATTTCACAATATTAGTTTCTGCAAAGAGGTTGCCTATGTCACGAATGTCGTACACCACCGCATTATTTCGACCTCCCTCATTTAATGACCTACTCGCAACGTCCTGCAAAGCATAATTCACTTCTGACGCCACGACCTTTCCTGGACACATTCTGACGTCGCTTCTGCTATCAGTTTCAAAACTACAGCTGTTATCACTACAGCTTAAACTAGTTCATTTTACATTTGCAGATGAGCGCTCCGATCTCTTTCCATGAGGTCTCGACCAACTGAATGAGAATCGCACGTCTACAATAGATACTGATCGATTAGATATGATCCGCTGATCATTGTCTTAGGGCAGGTGTAGATGGCGGCGAACGGGATACAGGCCCGCGAAGAACAGGACAGAGTAGAAGTGGGCAAGAATATAACTATTGTGTAATAGATACGAAAATGTTTTTTTTGTGAATAGCTTGTATTGTCGATGACAGTGTGGGGCAATAGTTCACTACATTATTTATAATTAATTTATTGCCAGAACGCACTCTCGCATAGTGAAATGGATTTGATTTTTCCGTAGACATCACGGAAACGACGAAAACAAAACAAGCACTTTTTTCCGGACTGTCTCGGCTGGCGTCTGCATTGGTCAGAGACTGTTAGACATCGGCACTATTCGTGCTTTCTAGGAAGTGTGTTCGATCCATACAGTTTCAAAACACCAGTAGTTCCTAATTCTGCCGTCTCCAAACGCATAATAAACGAGTAATACATTATCTATTTACTAATATTCTTGGCGATTGCCACTACTTGTCTCTTCTCAATAAACTCTTCTCCACATCTTGTATAGGCCTCTTGGCGGCGCCACAACCGGTACCACCTTCAACATTTCCATCTCCTCGTCCTTCTCCTCCACTGCCTCCGCCGCCGCCGCCGTTGCCGTCGCGCTCGACTGCCTATTAAAGGTAAACAGCGGCGAAGAGGAGAGACGCTCCCGGTTCGAACCGCTGCGCCCGGTCCGGCCGCTCCCTCACGGCCCGGCCCCCGCTGTCAACGACCCGGAGGCCCCCGGGCACGGCGGCGGCGGCGGCGGCGCCGGAGCCCCTCGAACTCGAAGGCCTTCTGGGGCTGACGCCGGCGCCGCCGCCGCCGCCGCCGCCGCCACCCAGCGCAAACACGGCGCTCGCGCGCGCTATTTCGGGGCTCTGACACGGTCGCTTCCGGTTTGCGCAGATGAGACGGCGGCTTCTGGAGGGCGCCGGCCACTCGGATTCGCGCGCATTATTTTTCGAGCTGTTACAGAATTATCGTGCAAACAGGACGATTGGGCCCGTCGTGTTTGGCGTTCCGCAGCGCCGCGGCGCCGAGAGCGGCCCTCCAGCGCGGGCGCTCCGGTCGTGACCAGCGCGCGCGCCGACTGGCCCAAGAACGCCCCACTGTTGGGATTCGCGCGCGCGTGACGTCACTTCGGGAACACGATATTTCGACCGTATTATCGTTGCGCTTAGCGTTCGCGTTGCTGTCTCTTTTGTCGCGGTCTTTGTACAGTACCATTTGCTTCCATGAATATTAAAGATCTCGATGCTCGTAGCCATTAAAGGCTCGCTAGCGACTGTCTGTCAGAGACTGTTTTAGGAGGATGATGCTTCCTTGAAGCAAGAGCACTCCTTGCCGAATTTGCCATCGACGAGAAATCGCGGGGTCTTTTAGTAGTTAAAATGATTAGCTTTTTACTTACGTTCCAGTAACGCTTCCAGTAGCGGCCTTTCCCACGTGACGTTCATCATTCTCAAATAGACGATAGTTGGCGAAAATATTATTTTGAAAATGGATGAGAAGTAAATCCAATGAAATGTGTATAGTTTATGAAAAGAATTTGGAGGTAACTACAATGCAATGACTTTACTGTGCTCAGATTGGTGACATTTCTTAAAATTTTTTCTCTAAAAAATACTTTGTATAATTTGTAGTTTGCCTGAGTAAATTACGCCCGAAAACATATTTAACAAAAGACACTTTTGTTTTCGCCCTCCTTACCTATCACGAAATATTTTGTTTCTATAGTGAAAGAATATTTGGAAGAAAACAACAGGAAATTGTTTCAAATTAACGAGCGCCCCTAGGTGGGTGAGCGGTTAAGATATTGGTCTCTCAACTGCGAGAACGCAGGTGCCATCTGAGATGCTTTGGGTTCAAGGACGGAAAATCTACTGGTCATGTAGTTGTGGACTGGCTAAAAGCTCTACACAATTATATCTTTCTTCGATTTGTATTTGCTTCATTCTGGAACGCCACAAGTAATGGATAAATAGTACTGAAACAGTTTTTTAATTTGCTCCCTGGTAGAAAATATCGGAGTAAAAATCAGCAACGTAAAACATCTATTTTCAAGCCGGTTCTATTCCGTTTAAAACATTGTTGAATAATTAATTTACTGTGATTGCGACAATATTCTATCGCACATTGTAGATTTTCGGTGCTTTCCTCTGAAGAAGTTGACGTTTCCTTAGTCATCTCGAAAGCTAAATATACCAGTAGGAACATCCATTTGTTTTGAAGTATTGACTGAAATCGTTATCGTTGAATATGATATATTTTCGTCAAAAAACAGTAAAAACTGAACGTGAAGTGTAATAATTTTTTTGCTCCAGAATATCTCGTCCACTCTCAGTCCACATTGATTTCTGCGTTTATTTCACGCAGTGTGCTTGTCTGTTAGCACTGACAATTCCTCGCAAATGCCTCTGCTCTCGGTCATTTGGTGAAGCCACAATAGCCCTTGCGTTGTCGGTGGTGAGAGGGTATGATTGAAATTAGGTGTTTTCGGCATGCTCTTGACTCTGTGGATCTCTGAATATTGAAGTCCCTAATGATTTCCGAAATGGAATGTCCAATGCGTCTAGCTCCAACTACCTCTCCACGTTCATAGTCTATTAAGTCCCGTCGTGCAGCCATAATCACTTCAAAAACCTTTTCACATGAATACATTTTTCAGGTTTATGTAGTAATAAAAAATAGAGGAGCAATTAAAAAAATGCGAGAAAGTATGTACTGTTGAGCACAACTATCACCTTTTATACGCGATGCCACTCCCTTCTGATTTATCCATTTATTTATTGTTATCCCACGACCTTTACCGCAGTGCATTTTTTAAAAATAGCTCATGCACAGTTTTTTTAAAAATATGAGTAGTTTTCGCATAATTTTTTGTAAATTATCGAAAATTGTATATTCAATTTTTCCGCGCTTTATTTGCTAGTCTTTCATGAGGTTTCATATTACAATACGACAATGGCAACGCCGCGCCCAGCGACACAGCAATTTGAAATTGTGAGAGTTCCTTTTCATTATTGGGAAATGTATCAATTTTAAAATAATTAGATTTAGCACTTAATGCTCTACGATTTATAATTAGTTTTACAAGTTGTTGTACTATTAACTGTACAAGTAACTTGCACTATTTCTAACTCGAAGAAATGAGTTTTATTTTATTTTATGCCGTCTTCTTTAGTAGTTATTTTTTCTTAAAAACACGTCCCTTTAAATTATAGACAGCACGCAATCTTGAAATATTTTATTCCATAAAAATTTTAATTTAATCTTACACCTATTTTTTTCAAATCTTCAACGACGTTTCGGGAGCTTTTCAGTTTTCTCTTGGTTTGCCCCCAGATAATCAGTATACACTGATTAGCAGCCACGGGAGAATGTCCAGTGGACATAACAATGTTGTGTATTCGAGAAAACAATCGTATGTGCAAGCAGGAAATGTGATGGGGGCTTTGAGACACATACGGGCACACTCATATTATTGTAAATAACAGTGTAATATTATTTACCATTCTTGCAAGATAGGTAGTCATGAAAACAGTCTCAAAACTATAGGCTTTCAAGATATAATAAATTGAAAGTGCCTGTACGCTCAGGGTCCCACATTTGTGAATTAATCATTTCCGTTTCAAGAGTTCCATTCCAAAAGTTCCGTTCCAATACATCATAGACATTTCTTTCCTTTATTGTCATAAAACCCCGGGCCAACTATGATGCATTACTTTGGACAGTAGCAACCTGTTGACATCGTTTTTATGACGTCATTCGTCTCACAGCTGCGAACAGTACAGAACTCATTACATACTCGGGCCACAATCTGGGCATGCAAAAGACCTTCCTCGTAGTTCGCTTGCTACGCAGGCGCCAGGTGACGCAGTTGAGCGAGCAAACATGCCAGAGCGTGTAAGACGTTACAATTAACCGGCGCAGCCGACGCCGTCGACCTCCGCGGTGCCCCGGAGACTGCGCCATAGGGCGGCGCAGCGGTGGCGCCTCACACGACACCTGAGGAGCCACATGCGAGCGCGATGCAACGTCCGCCTCAGAGCCCAATCGTGCAGGCCAGTATTGTCAAGGTCGATGCCACGAGCGGGAGTCTGTGGCACGAGTGCCACGACGAAATCGCCCCTCCACGCAGTTGATCACCCCGCCAATAGAGACAACGCCATCCCTACTGTAAAACGGCGGGGTTACTACTACTCGTAATAGTTCCCTTTCCTGACGCTAGTTACGCAGAGAAGCTCGTGGCTTGCCACAGCTACCAGTAGAAGATCTTGACATCACTGGTGCAGGCATTTGTAGCGCGCATTACCTCGCTGTCCTCCCCTCCTCTCCCCCCCCCCGACGCTTGACGCCGGCGGCTGCCGGCCTTCTCACGCGGCCAAAGGGACGCGATTTTATTGTTAAATATATTATTTAAATTATATTAAAGAAGATGATATGTTATTTTTATTATTATTATTATTATTATTATTATTATTATATATTATACACCTATCAGTCATTTAGGACCACGCTACACTTATCATCCGAGGCCCGCACATATTTATCTTGGAGAGATTAACATGTGACATTATGGGGATCAGATGTTATTCGACTGTATCCCTTGATAACACAAGGTTGTTACACTTTGAATTTTGATTTATGAATTATGAGGCGATAGGATGACGATGAGTGGTGAAGGACAAGCAGAAATACGATCATGGCTACACAGGACTCGAACCTGCAGCCTCCTAAGCGCAGACGACGGCTGCCGCAACCTTCTGCGTCACGTGGCTTATTATTATTATTTTCCATTACATCACGACTAAAGATCTTATGAGTCGGCTGAATATAAAATCTACTCCAGGTTGCAACCAGCTACCTAAGGAGCAGATCCGGTGACTATCAGTGCCTCTACAATACTTTACGCAAAATGTGGGCTGTTCCAAATAAAGCAATTTCTTGCACTTCCCAGTCTTTTGAATTACCTGGGAGTTTAGACAAGTTCTTACTCAAATTTTGCGGAACAAATCCCAGAGCTCCGATAACTATCGGGACGACCTGTGCTTTTACGCCCCACATTCGGCTGATCTCGATTTCCAAACTCTTGTATTTAAGACGTTTCTCTGCCTCCTTGGTAACGACGTTTTGATCGCAAGGTACAGCAACATCAATAAGTAAACACGATTTTTTCGTCAAATCCCGGATAACTATATCCGGTTTGTTTGCCGCTATCGTGCGATCAGTTTGAATTTGTTGGTCGTACAATATCGTACACAATCCAACAGACGTCACCGGTTTTGGTGAGTGTTCGTACCACTTGGCGCATGTGTTTGGAACGTCGAGGGCGGTACAGATCTGCCAGTGGAGGTAGCTACACACCCTGTCATGTCTTTTCAGATATTCGGTCTTTGCTAGGATTGGACAAGCTGAGACAATATGATCAATGGTTTCTACTTGCTCCAGGCAAATGCGGCATTTATCATCTTGGGAAATTTGAGAACCGCTTTATCATAATGTCGTGTTCTCAAGGCCTGATCTTGGGCAGCTATTACAAGTGCTTCCGATTCTGGCTTCATTCTTCCCCTTTTAAGCCACATAAATGATTGATCTTTATTGATCTGCACCTTGTCCATTCTCTTTAGATATTGTCCGTGGAGTGGTTTGTCTCTCCACGATTTCTTTAACATTTTTTGTGTCTCACACTTCATGTTTAGCAACATCAGAAGTTCAGTGTCTGTGTTATTCAACGTGTCTTGCCTAGTTTTCTTCGCAATGCTTCTTGCTACACTAACAATGCCTCTGTTTCCCATTCTTCGGTCAGATTTCATGACCTGTCTCATTAGAGGGTCATCTTGATGGCTGACTACATACTTCCCCAACACGACTATTGCGTTGTGCCAGGAGGCCTCAATTTGTCTGAGGCCTCTTCCTCCTTCCTTACGTGACACATAAAGTCTATGTATATCAGCTCGAGGGTGGGAAACATGATGCATTGTTAGCAGTTTTCTGGTTTTTCGATCCATGGTGCGGATTTCTTGCTCAGTCCAGTCCACTAGTCCAAAACTGTATTCGGCTACAGGTACCGCCAAACTACCTATTGCAGATATTTTATTCCTGGAATTCAGAGCGGACTGCAGGACAAGTCTCACTCTCCTATAATACTCCCTACGAATTCTCTCTTTCATTCTGTCATTCGAGATGGTTTCACATTCTTCAATGCCCAGATATTTGTAAGTTTTACCTGGCTCAAGATCTTGAATCACAGTGTGCGTATCAATTTCAATGTTCTCAGACGTTGTGAGTTTCCCTCTTTTTAAATTGATTTTTGCACACTTGTCAAGACCAAACGTCATGCAGATGTCATTGCTAAAGTCACTCACGACTGACAGCATTTGGGAGAGAATCGCTTCATTCTTAGCAAACACTTTCAGATCATCCATGTAAAACAAATGTGATACTGGCCCTTTCATCACCATGGAGCTTAAAACCCAAGTCAGCTTGCGACAACTGTCTCGATAGTGGGATCAAAACTAATGCAAAACAGCAGAGGGGATAGTGAATCTCCTTGAAAAATACCCCTGTTGATCTGAATACTTCTGGTTTCAGCTGCTTCCTTTCCGCTGTGTATTAGTAACCTGGTACTCCACGACCTCATACTAGCCTTGCAAATTCAATAAGTCTAGGATGAATTGATAGATCTCCAGGGCCTTCAAAATCCAATCGTGTGGTACACTGTCAAAGGCCTTTTGGTAGTCAATCCAAGCCATGCTCAAATTACGTTTGCGTTTCTTTACATCATTCAAGATGACTTATTCAGTAGCAAGATTTCCTTACAGCCATAAGAGCCTTTACGACATCCTTTCTGTTCAGCTGGCATTAGATGATTCTTCTCTAGATGTCTGTACATTTTGTCAGCTATGGCTGAAGTTATAACTTTGTAACAGTACTGGCAGACAAGTAATTGGCCTGTAGTTCTTCGCCAAAGAGCTGTCTCCCTCTTTGGGTAGCAAATACGTGATGCCGCGTGTGAGCCATTCCGGGATTTCCTTTGGGTTTTCAAAAATTTTATTAACAGCCTTTGCTAGATGAGAATGTATTGCTGTTAATTTCCTAATCCAATAAATCTGGATCTTATCAATCCCGGGGGACTTCCAGTTTCCCATGTTCCCAATTGCTTGGAAGAGGTCCTCTTCCGAGAATTGGTGAACATCTTCTACTGTTTCTACAAGTTCATCGGCAGCATCAACTTCAGATTGAAGCCAAGGATGCGTCTTTGTTGTAGGATCTGCTCTCCTCCCAGATTCCTGCCCCAAAACGCTTCGACGTCATCTTTTGAAGGAGTAACAGCTTTGCCCTTTCGGTTTTTGAGTCAGATTGCGAAAGAATCTCTTCGCGTCTGTTTCAAACAACCGGTTCTGTACACGGAAATCTATTCTACGTTTGTAACGTCTAATTCTTTGAGCCCATGCTTGAATTTTCTCTTTAAGCTTCTCAACTACCATTAGCCTGCTGGTGTCATTTTCAATATGGTATTTTGTTCAACATTGAATATTTTTCGTTGAACTTTAGAGGTGTGTGTTGATTTAGAAGATGCCTCAGCTAAGAGTGATATTTCGCGCCGGGTGTCGGCTATCCGTTTCAAATTCTGTTCATCCACGGGGGTACAGAGCTGTTTACTCTGTTTTGCTGTCGGCCGTCGGTATTCTTGGCTGGCCTCAAAATTATCTTAGATACTAGATATCCAGTTGCATATTGATGTGATTGATTTCAGTAATATCTAGATCTCTGCCTGGGGTCTCCACCACCTCATTAAGACAGAATTCACTGTTTCTATCACTCTTTTAGCTTTGCATTTCGTATATTCTCCTCAACGGTTCGCGAGATTCAAACGGAAGTTGACTAACTCTTTCTATCTCGCGCCGAAGGAATTTCGCATTATGTCCTTATCGTGTAATTCATTGCCAGATGAATTTTCACCACTGACTGTGTTTCACTGGAAAGAGATGAACCTTCCACAGGATCATCATTTTCAAGTTCTACATGTTCGTCATGTGGATTGTTCGAGCGAAGTACATACTCCGCATTTCTCTCAATGTCAGCAAGTTGTCTGCTGTGAATTTTCCACTGCTGAGTATGTATCGTCGTTGACTGGCAAGCTTCTTTGAGTCTAGGTAGGTCTCATATCTGGGTTCCGCTCTCTCCATACCTGAACACTTCTATTTCAGAGCCCCCATTTTTCGCTTTGCATAGTAAAAGCACCACATCACCTCCTTTATTCATCCCGGGTCCATCTCTGACGATGGCTTCGAGCTACTGCCGGCTCTGGTCCCTGGGACTAACATCCGTGGGATGGCCAGACGTCGACAAGGTGACATTAGCTCGGTTTCTGGAGCAGGTATGGGACATTGGTAGAACAAGGCACGTTAGATTCATTACATTGCTTGTTCTATCCATTTTGCTCATTGGTTTGAATTGAAATTCGCAGGACGCAAGTTCGAGTTCACAGATCACACTTAACCCTCGGTTGTTTCCTGCCATCCGTTACTGCGACCCACAGTGGCCTCGGGCATCCCCCCGCAGGGCCCAGCAAGGGCCCTCCGATCGCCAGTCGGCATTACTAAACCTACGGGATTTTCACTGACTGCTGAAGGCAGCCTCCTTCGCTGGCTAATGCAAGGTTCGGGCCTCCACTCTAATCATTGGCCTGGTGTGCCAACCCGTTTCTCTCCTGTACCCTCTATGGGCCGACACAGGAAGTCCAAAGGTTCATGACCCTTCCCTCTCTACTTACTTTACTTCCCACTCTCCTCAAAATGAGTACTTCTTCGTCTGACCCCTCACCTTCAACCCATTCAGCAAGGAGGCCCCACCGGTAGCTAGGCTACCACTGACAATAGCTTTAAGGCTCATGGGGGTACTCAAGCTCCACCACCAACTGCAGGTCGTGTACTCCCTAGGTGGAGTTATTATTATTATTATTATTATTATTATTATTATTATTTATTGTTATATTTAAATAAGTAGAAAGCACGTAGGACAAATGAAATCGTGGAAATGGGTCAATGTTTTGTGTTGCATTCCAATTATAAAATATATAATAATACTCATAATAATAAATAATAATAATATATAATAATATATCATGAAATATGATGCAATTTGTAAGCATCTTTTCAAAAAAAAAAATTCTTCATTAACTGAGATGTTATTTCGATCGTATTCGTTTTGAGATATATTAAGTTCATAGAAGTGAATTTGATGAGAAATAAAACTAAAATTTCATGTGATCATTGAAAAGCGGAGAATATTCCAAAAATATTAAATACATTACATTTTAATGATAGATTAATGACGTAGATTATAGATTTTGACACGTACAACAGTCTAAGCAAACAAATCTCCGACATCACAAAAATGAGAAACCTCCCTTAAGCCTAACACCATCGAATTGCACTTTTACATTTTGTAAAAAATAAATAAAATAAATGAAATGTCACTCTCGTATCGCATCTGGAGTCTGCGCGCTGTGGCGTCGGTGGCGACGTCTCCGTCGACACCTGACGAGCGACGACGAGCGCGTTCACGCAGGCACTCATCGCTCGCGTAACCTCGCTCCCCCCCTCCCGCCCCCCGGCGGCGCCACGCCCCCGTCGCTCCACGCCAACGTCTGCTGGCGTCGTTACGCGGGCGAGGCGCCGCGCTGCGTCGCGTCGCGCCGCGCCGCGCCGGGCCCTGAACGCTTGGGTGGCTTCGCCACGGAGGCGGAGGCGGCGACGCGACACGATGAACGCAGGCTCTCGGCGCCCGCGCCGCGCCGCGCCGAAGCCGCACCGCGCCGCGACGCCGCCAGACACGCAGGGGCAGAGCCGGAGTGTACATTGTGAGCTTAGGACCGTTTTTCCCGAAAACCGCGTTTGCGGGAAATTACATTTTCTGGCTTTGTTTAAAGAATAAGTTTTTATTGATTGTCTATTCTTCATTGCATAAAGAAAGGTTCCATTAATTATAGACAATCAGTTAGACTATTAATTATATATTTTATTATCACCTGATCTGATTTTCTATAATTAATGGAACCTTTCTTTATGTTTGTTTAAAGAGTAACGAATTTGTTTAATGGTAAGTTTTGAGCGACAAAAAAGCAACAGATTTCCATCTAATTAATTTTTTATTTATCTGTGTAGTTTCTTGGTTGTCTTGTTTTTGCGATGCTAAGTTGATATCAAGTTAGCAGTATTTGTTATTGCAGTGTCAAATGAAGAGCAACGTAACAAATTGCGTAACAAATTAGCGTCACAAAGCGACACATTTGGAGATTAATTTCAATTTTTTGACAACTTTGCGATTCTAACTTACGGAGCTGTGGACTCCGGTTATAGTGTACTCGGACATAGTGAATCCTCGATAATAGTGAACTTAAGTCACTGGTCTAATTTCATTTACATTACAAACAAGCACAAGAAGATTCGATTACAGTGAACCTAAACCTCGGCTACAGTGAACGTAGGAAATACAAAGTCCTGGCAATTAATTCCCTTAAATTCCCTTAATTCCCTTAAAAAAAAATATTTCGCCTCAGTGTCCGAAATTCCAACACAAAGTAACTTGAAAACAAAAATCGTCAGCCAAAGGTCATATTCGAAGAAGTCTCCCTTGATGTGGAATGGAATTGGGACGTTACTGATCACTGATCACACCTTATACCCTTCAGTTTCACTGCGGAAATAAAGGCCATGTCCTGCATAGGCTACAACTCGTTGCGCCGACGCGCGATTGCTTACTTCAGTTTCGATCTTGGTGTTACCTGATATTACGCGGGAAGCATGTTGATGTCTACGTAAGCGACATGAGCGCGCAACCGCCATGGCCCCAAAGCCCGACGACATCCCCGTGCCGCGCGGGAAAGCGATTTAGCCGCTTGCACCACCAGAAAGGACAATGCAGAATCAAGTACGGAAAGAGCATAAACTCTGGAGAAGAATCTAATTGAGAAATTACTAGTGAAAATGTACGAATCAAACAAATTAAAATAAATGATTTTATTAACGACAACTAAAGGTATTCAAGTCGGCCTGGATAGGCGAGGTCGCTAAGGCTGGAGGCTGTAGCTGCCTCGACTGACAGGGTCGCGGGTTTGAATCCCGCCTCGGATAATTCCGTGTAGCCTGAAAAGATTTCGGCTTAAGAGCACACGCCATGTTTACACAGTGTTTGTTTGTGTTCGTGTTGTTCTTACGTGTTCTTCCTACAGTTCCCCCTTCACTTAAAACAATAACCGTGGTCGCATTTGACCCAATTGTAAAAAGCGATCTAAAAAGAAAGAAATTCAAATTTTCAGTTCGTACTGTTTATGCATTTTGCTTTATCTCTATATTAACAGAATCAATCGTTGTGGAGAAAATGTGTTTAATTTTCACATCATCGGATAGAGTGACACAAAAATGTTAGTACTCACAAGTTTACTCTAACCAGAGTTGACTATCATTGATGTTGTAATGGCTGATGACTGTAGGTGTTTCAGTTGCTTTCTGTTCTTTTGAGTTCTAAAAACGGTTCCATGTCGATTGAATAAACCTCATTTCTGAGGTTTCAGTGTTCAATGGTTTATACTTGATCATGTTACAATGAAGAATCCAACATCCGCTGTGATTGATCATTGGGTTCGTGGCCACGCCACGTGTGCGTGTGCGTGGGGGTCTGGAGACCAGCGGAAGTGGCGAGGGCAAAGGGGAGGCGGTGGAGCCTTCGCGAAGTCGCGGGAGCAACGTGAGCGGGGAAGACACCCAGGTCGCCGGGGCAACGGGGTCTAGGGCACTGGAAAGACGTGGGAGAGCGATCGTGCTGCAGAGCGCGCGACGCCGTCGTGTCGACGTGTCTCCGCCTGCCCCGCACACGATGGCCCCCACCGCCACCGTGTGGACCACCAACCTAGGCCAGATCGTTCACTTGCGCGCGCACACGGGGAGGGCATGCCCCAGTGTTACCAACCGTCCCGATTTTGTCGGGACAGTCTCGATTTTTTTGAATTTGTCCCGCGTCCCGGCTGTAACCTAGTCAGGAAGGCAATTGTCCCTATATTTTAGACTTTTCATCTCATACTTGTTTATAAAATTGATTTTTATAATAATTATAAGTTTTTTTCTATTCGAGGGTTAGGAAAGAAAATGCCTAAAATTGCATTATTTTGTCCTTCATTTTCCAAAATGTACCTCGGATGTCCTTTCAGGTGGTTGGAACTGAGTCCCGATTTCATCTAGACAACAGTTGGTAACCCTGGGCATGCCCCCTCAACATTCCGAAAGAGGTCTTAATAATAGTAGTTTATGCAATTAGTTTATAATGTTAAGCTTTATTGCATGACTACATGTTTTGAAAATGAGCAACGTTAAGAGCGAGTTTTCAAATTTCTACGAATGCAATAAAGCAACATTATAAAGAAGTTGCATACGCTATTTTTTTGTTTAACACCATTATAAATTTATAGAAAAATCAATCTTAATTTTGCAAACAGCTTTCTTGTGACGTCTTGGGTATTTGACATCTGTGCGAGAAAACGATGGTCAGCTGTTCCATTTACCTCGACCTCCCCACGATACTCTCGTTGCGATTGGCTGAACGTGGGGTGACGCAATCATTCCTGCCGTGAAATGCTAATACGTTATCTGTGCTGTAAAATGCCGATTATGATCGATGTGTTTGCAACAGAAAAGCATGCTGGTATACAAAAAAACATTTAATTTTCATCAACAAGATCGATTGCTGATTTTTCCCGATTTAAGCGTACCATTTGGCGAGTTGATGCGTGACTTTGGTGAAGATACCAAACCGTCAGATAACCGTGTAAATGTAAATGGTTCAACAAACAATCAATTGTATTTAATACGTGTGTAATTATAAGCCAGTCCAATTTCATTCTCCTTGAGGGTGTTTTATTTAACCTTATAAATGGTTTGACATAGAATCAGTGTATTTATTAATTATAACATTGGAGTTATACTTTCATTCTCTTTCAGGTAGTTTTACTCAGTTATATATTTTCTATAGTTAGAAACATGCCTATTTTCTGCTGATGACTTACAAACTGTTAATTACTGATTTAGTTCACTCTCTTATTAAATGCGAATTAAGGTCGCCTAAAAGACCTCTGGACTCAAGTGAACTGTTGAATTAAAAGTTCAAACTCTTCATAATCCTAGTCGATCACTTGCCTTCTCCTCTACATAGATGGGTCCAGTGAGAGATTATACTTCGTTTTTTCTTACGTGACCGATGACATTAGGTCATTATTACGCCTCCTGCCTTATAAAATGAATCTTTTAGCAGTGGTAAGCACATTTCTGAGACCACGAGCCCCATTGAGAAGGACGTTCGCGAATTAATTAAAAAGATTCATTTTATAGGCAGGGGGTCTAATAATTTCCTAATGGATCGCCCACGTTAGAAAAAAAAAACAAGTATAAAGGCCAGATTAGTCCCTAAATTTTCTTTCTACACACGAGAGCCCTCTTGTGTAATTAACTCTGTAAGTACGTGACGGAGAAATCCATTCACCAACAACTTCGCGCAATCACTTGCCTACGTGCCTCCATTCGCTTCCACAGAGATTCCCCTTCGCCGCCTTGCCTGCTGCGGCCGTTCCCTGCGCCACCGCCACCGCCACCGGCCGTCGCAGACACGCGCGCCCACGCCGCACCCAGCAGCGCAAGCAGCTGCTCTCTCAGCTAGACACAACACGCGCAGCTAGCGTTACCTCTCTCTCTCTCTCTTGGCGGGTGGCGGGCGAGCTCAATGGCATCCCGCACGCCCTGCCCCCTCCCCCCGCTGTCGCATCCGCTCCCGCTGCCGCTGCCGATAAGCTTCCTGCGAACTCGTAACTCGGACGCGCAGCTTGGAATGCACGGTGCGGCGCGGCGCGGCGAGGCTGACCGCGTGGCGAGCGAGCAAAGGGGTGGCGCAGCGGCCGCCCCTCCCCGGGGGCCCCGGGGTCGCGCGCGGCCGCCTCTCCGCTCCCGCTGCAAATCTCTGCGCGTGCGCACCAGGCACGCTCCAGCCTGCGCTTGCCTGCCCGAAGGGTTCGTTGCTCTATAGTGCGATTTTTATAACTCTGCCCCTCAAGTTCCGACGGTCGCGATGGAATATTACACCACATTTCGCGTTTTCTCCGTCATCCCACTAGAAGGGCGCATGTTCGCAAGCACTGCTAGGGACGGTCGCGATCTTGCGGTATCTGGCGGCACGACTCTGAACGTCGCGGCAATTCCGTGACATATTTCCATCGTAATGACTTGCCTTGAGGGACAAAGTTAGAAAAATTGCAGTATAAGTTTGTGACGTGGGAGGCGCTTCAAGGTTGTAAAGAGGATGGTCCAGGTGAGAGGACTATTGTCCGTTGAGGGATGGGGTGCCTTGTTTGTTTCCTAGGTTCTACATCTTAAAAATTATACATTTTAATAGATATGTAAATAAATAATCCATTCGTTTAACATTAAGAGTTGATTTTTATTGAAATTATTAAGAAATGAAGTCATTAAGAAAAAAAGCAAACAATTTTATGTGCATTTTTCAAGAGCATATTGAGCAGGGCCTCGGAGGCTGTGCAAATGCATTCATGCAGTTTCCATCTTGTGGGTAAAAAATACTACGTTTGTAATCTGATTATAACAACTGGCGATTTCATCATTGCCGTGTAGTGCTAAATTTAACAACCTTTTCATTAAACAACTTTTTAATGAATAATATAAATAGCATGAAAACCTCTCAGTTGGAGAACAAGATAAGCTCTTTTGATAAACTACATGCGATTATTTCGAGTGTTCTTTTCTACTAAAAAAATTAAAATAAAAAGTACTCTTACAAATTTGAAGTGCTCGGCGGCAGGGGTTAATGTAGTTCGATTACACTAAAATTTGTGGCAGTTTTTTCCACATGTTAATTATGTGAGGAAGAAATAAAAATAATCACCCCTTGCCGAAATGCTACAGTGACAAAGGAGGACTCACAAATTCCCCTGAAAGTTTCAGCTAAAATAATGGGGAATGCCAAGTTTATATAGTTGACATGTGATTGCTTTCGAGTCATTTGTGTTATCTAAAGCTCTTAGCTTTTCAGTTGGATTTTGCTACCATTTGAATTCTATTTTTCAATCGTTATATAGAATGTGAAGAGTCAAAATTGAAAATGAGCCGAACATCAAGTGATCGTAAAGCAAGTGATTTAGATTGGAGCTGTAAAAGGACTTTCCTCTTGACAAAAGTTTTTTAAAAATATCCAAATTTAGAACAAAATTCAGAGTAGAAATTATTCGTAGGTTTTCCATGATACAAAATTTCATTATTCCTTTACAGGCGAATTTCAAAATGTTATCTTCAAATACAATCTTTTAACTTCTATTAGACTACAAAATCGATCGTGGGTTCACAGAGAAAGTACCGAAGAATATTTCTCTGAATTGTTCGATATTATCTTCATTAATCCCTCCTTTTTTTCGAAGATGGCATTTTGTAGCATTAATCTGATTCTAAATAATAAACATCTTTGCAAATGCACAGCACGAACTTCTGTAGTAGAAACTGCAACAACATTGTTCCATTGTATTGACTCATTTGCTTTTCAAGTAGCTTTCGATATTGTGTAGCATAATGACGTGCGTGGAAGGTAAACATGTATGGTGACGTGTTAAAAGCGCACAAGATGTGACGTATTGTAAGCGTACAAGATGCTCGGCTCCGTTTGAAAATGCACTTTCCAAGGCTATTCGGGCCCATTTTCCTCGTCTGCATTGTGTTCGTTGTGTTACGCAAAGTATGTTTTGTGACTTTTAGGTATTTTAGAGAATTGACAAGTCAGAGAACAGAGGACTCTTACATATCAAATAACTTTCAAAGCATATGAGATAGATTTGTGAGAATTGGCGTTTTGTAAGATGCAAAGAAATGATTATGATTTAAAAATCAAATTATTAGGATCATCATGATCAAACTTTCGAAAAATTTACCTTCGTTGATGTTTGACTAAAATGTCAAACGAAACGTTTCCACTGAAGCCAGAAGGTCCACAACATTAGTGCATTGTTTTTCTCTCACAATATGCATATTATGAACAACACATTGTTATATTATGAACATTTTACACAATCATTTTCGTTGTGACCTGCATGCACATGTAAAGATAAGAGCATTCTGAACTTAAGAATTTAGAATATGATTTACCTATTAGGTATCTAGCTGAATTACATCCTTAGAAGAGGAAACTATTTCTACACATTGCAAAGTTATTTAGTCTGATGCCAAGAGTTGTTTGTGCAATCTGCGCTCAATACCTTGCCTGGAATAATAATAATAATAGTAATAATAATAACAACAATAAAACAACAATGATAGCCGATCAGGATAGCTGAGATCGCTAAGCCAGTAATGCCGTAGCGGTCTTGGAGCGAAGGATCGTGGGTTCGAATCCCGCCTCGGACTTGGTTGTGCGTGTTTGTGTCGGTACGTTTGTGATTGTCTATTCATCTTCATCTCATACTTCATCCCCCAGGGCTAACAACCCTGGGATATAAAAATGGATTCACCCGAAAAGGTAACGTGCACTTGCTCCTGGGAGAATATGACTGGGCCTCGATGGTGCAAGTAGCGCGTTCGCATGGTCCTAGGATGGCCAGTTCGCGATTCCCCCAAAAAAGTCACCGAACCATAAGCATGAAACAAATGAAATTTCATAATGAAGGGATAGTTCACTGGGTGTTTCGAACAGTTGACAATACTTGTTCGTATAATGAGATCATATATCATTGTTACAGACATCAGCAACGCCTTATACCCTAATTCTACAGATGAAACCCTTGACAAAGAAAAGCAATGCAGCAAATACTACATATGATAATTTGGATAAGATACAAATAGAAAATAAATAATGAAATTATTCATGTCACCGATGGTTGCTAGATTAAAATCAGACAATTCATTATTCATGCAAATGTTTGCATTCATTAGTTTATTTGAGTAACAGACCTCACCAGACAACTGAGACACTGTAGCTCGTGTTTTGTAGATTCCAATGTCAAGGGCGGAGATCAACAATGCTGACAGGCAGTTTTCGTGGCTTATCCTACTATTACAGGACGACGCCGTTGCAACTAAAGACAAAGGAAGACCACCTTGTTAGTCTCCATCGTTAATGTAAAAGAAAAACTTGCAGAGTCTAATCTCATACACGTGTTTAGGGATATAAAGGAGTCACATTGTCATTGTTGGATGGTTCCATAAGACCAAAAAATCTCTACTATTTCTAATAATGTAATCTCTAATCAATGCATTTTCTGGGATTAGAAACTGTTCTTTTATAATTTTATTTTAATGCATTAATAGGGGTAGGTATTTGCTAATAATGTCAGAGAGGAGTGTCTACTATCTATAATCAGAGAAATATAAAATTAAATCTAGTAATATGCAAGGGCTGTTCAATGTCGACCACTACAGTAGTCGATTTGATATACTATTGTGATAATACTATTGTGATTTCCAAGTTTATTTTTATGTGAGATTCATTGTGTCTATATTGATTTGGCTTATGTTGAAATGTATTACTGCTTCCACTTACGAAAACTTCATTTTACTTTCTCGGCTTACTGCGTAAGTAGTAGGGAGAATATTGTAGTCATATGGTGGAAATCGGCGAATTTTCGTCAGAAAAACTCGTAATCAGTCACATCAATATTTGGGCAAAGTCCTCTTTCCTCTTCATAACCCAATTTCGAGTGCATATTAACTTACAAAACACAATTTTTTAGACATGAAATATTTACTCCTTTGTTTCAAATAATGGTTTCAAATATAACACTGAAAGTTTAGTTTAAACACTACATGTAAAAAGTTTAAACACTACATCTTTATTTGGAAGAAAGGTTGTAACCCCCCTTTAATATTGGGGCAATTTTGCGAGTTCCTAGTAATTGAAAATTACTTCAATTTTTGCTGATGTTGGTGGATGTGGTGGAGTGGAAACACCCTATTTATGATTAGAAATATCACAGATTGTATTAAGTAACGGCTTTGTCAGCAGAAGTAGCAGATCTAAGAAAGATGAACCGCAAAATTGGAAACACTGCGTTCGAGAAGCGACAATTCATGATTGTTCGTCATGCTAAGGATGCGTACGCAGAGAGAAATAGCAGAAATATTAACTGTTCGTAAGATTACGGTTAATGTCATAATAGAGAGGTTCAATGAATACCAGATTGAATTTGTACCACAGAGAGGGCGTTCTGTCAAGGTCATGGGGAAGGACGCGTGTCATTGCAACGGATGAAAAAAATCTCAGGAGCTACTCGGGAGCTATTTATTTTCCGAACTGTACTTCAACGGGAACGACTATCCGGAAACTGTGCGAAGAGTGTTGAGAAATGTTGGATTTAATGTGCGATTGGCTAGGAAAAAGCCTTTCATCAGCGAAGCACATATAAAGAAGAGGTTGCAATTCGCAAAGCAAAATAAAGAAAAAAAAGAAGATTGGTGGAAAAGTATCATATTTGTACACGAGAGTAAATTTGAGGTGTTCTGGTCAGATGGTAAGCGAATGGTGAGGAGAAAGCGAAACGAGTCGCTTAATAATAATAATTGCATAAGAACAGTAAAATATGAAGGTGGACACTTGTTGGTTTGGGTCTGCGTAGCCGCTATTGGAGTGGGAGAAAGGATATAGCCAAATAAGAAGGTGAAAAGTGCCCCCAAACCAAATCGATAATCGCGATACTCATAGGTAAGAATATAAAATTACACAGATTCCCCAAAAATCAGCCTCCTAGGACAATCTGTTGCAGAGATAAATGAGAAACGTGTTTTTCAAGTTTTATTTTTTTCTCAGCTTCTATTGCATGTATGAACCTGAAAAAAATGTAGAGTCAGGAAAGAGTAGTCAGATTTGAAAGTCTTATTATCATCAAGTTTCCCCTAATTCAAATTTAATTTTTTTTAAATTGATTTTGACGTAAGAACCTTACAGTACTAGCTCAGTTTTTTTCTCTACGAATTTTTTCTCTCGTATAATGGGTGTCATAACATTCTATAACATACATTTTTTCAGATTTTTAAACAATGTGGACGATAGGAAAAAATTGGTAATGAACTTGAGACGTTTTCCACACGTTAATTGTACGTTTTCACATCTCAGTAGGACCTCTAGGTGGAGCAGATAGAAATAAATGAAAAAAATTAAAATTATTTTTATCTTGAATGATTGGACATCTTCCCAAGCTTTCAAACATACTTGAAATGATCTGATTCTTTGGTTATCTGATAATCCCATGAAATAGTGAAATTGGAACAGCTTGAAGGAATTTACACTTGATTTTCACTTCAGTATAAAAAGATAATAGAGAATTATTCAAAGGGCGAGCTCTCAAAATGAACAATTTCTAACATTAATCTCAATGCTATCCTTACAAATCCAAGTAATTTGAATAGATAACTGAACATCCAATTTCCTGGCATTTTCGACGAAAGAACTAAAAGATAAATTTTCACAAATTTCCCACGAGATTCCAGTAACAGAATAAAAAGTGTCTTTTCAATGGAATCTTCCACATTAAGCGAAATCTCACGCGATCATGAGATGAATTTCGTCCACAAAAGATAGAATTATTGTTATAAATCAGAAATAAGTTCTAAGAAACTCTTGGCGACGATTCCATCTTAAAATTCTATAGTATTTGTTTCAGTCTTCACTCGAATTAGTTTCCATTAATCTGTTGAATTCCTTTTAGCTGATACCGTAAACAAATTATTTTGGCTTCAGACATCACACCAGTAAATGGGAGCCAACGATTGCACTAAATCAAACGTGCGACCCACGTGCAGTGGGAGAAAGCAATCGGATACAAGCGCGGCCGAGCTGTTTTCAAGTCGACAGTCTGAGTCTATATCTACAGGTTGGGAGAGCGAAGTTACTGACACATTCAGATTACTGGGGAGTCTTGGATAGTGTCGTGTCGAGCTGACAAGACAGGGAGCCATTAACGCACGAGAGCTCCGAGTGATCGGACAAATTCGATTGTACAAAACCGAACGAAAACGACAGCCTGACAGGTTCGATTGCCCTTCTATCGTACGTAATGTGTCTCTTGTTAAATCTTAACGGTAAGGTAGAACTAAAGACCCGATCTCGTTAAAATAGAAGACAGGATATTTTGTGTCACACAAGAAATTATGTACCTTATATAGAAAGAATATTAACTCAACTAACGTACGTTGTTTTACGAATTGGATTACAATGAAATGTCGCTTTAAACAGAATTTAAAATATTCATGATAAGAACTTTCATACTTTGAGGGTCAAATAATTCCATCGTATGGTTCAACCATCGATTTTCTCAAGTCTTAATTTTTTTTTAAATTTTAGGTACTGTAATATATCATATTACATGTTTATTTTGTATTCGGTAATATTTGACATTGGTCGGCTTGGGTAGATGGACACATGAAGGAGGCTTTGCCTTCAGAGTTGTGAAGTCGACAGAATATATTTTGACTGCATGAGAGAGGTCCTCAGTATAATGATTTTCGTGTTATATATAATGATAAAATAAGTAATGGAATTATATAGGTTACCAAAAGGAACAGAGGTATTTTTGAAAGGAGTTAAGACATTTAATCGGAAGGATCAATTTGAAATTGAAAGAGTTGGTATTTTGTATTCTGGGAATAAGCTTGTGGAATCAAGAAGTGACTTTAAGAAGAGGAATTTGACGCTGGATGCTTTATGATACGATGGGGAGACGTTCGTGATTTCTGGAAGAGAGAGCAGCTGAGAAGAAATATAAATGTTACGCAAGCATTAGTATTATAGACTAACGATTGAAACAGTATGGTATTATTTGCTTTAGTTAAAGGTTGATAAACGCCTTTATTGGTGTGAGTGGATTTGATATAAAATAATAATTTAGTTTCTTGTTTTTTTGTTAAGTTTTTATTATTTCATGTAAAAAAATAATAACATTTTTGTCATTTGTTCAATTTAGAAATTCGTTGAGATAGTTATTTTTTATACAGATAGTAGGAATTTCATTTGATAATATTAATGACTATTCTATTCACATAATGTTCAATGTTATCTGTATGAAAACATTCCAAAATACTGACACTGACAAATTGTGAATTAATATGTCTCTATGTGATGTACCGAGAGGTGTAATCGGGCAAATGTACAGTACAAATATTTCGGTACACCATAGTACTCCTATTTCAGTAAATCATATTATCTTGATGTGTGGATAACAATGCATATGGATTTCAGATGGCGTTTTGGTTCTCTTTTTGTGACATGCTGACATTTATGTTACCTTTTCAATCTTGAAAAGTTATTTTACCTCAGACTTTCTTCTCACATTCTGCATGATATTAACGGACAAAATCATGGCAATTATGACACAGAAGCAATACGACTTCTGAAATCATACTCCGGACATGAATAGTAAGGAAAGGAGCTACAGTATGTTCAAACTGACATACTATTGCTCCCCATTATGAATCCATTAATCAATAATCTTCTTCAATCGCTCTCTCGGTTTGTGGTTTGTCCATTAAGTTGTCTTCTAGGAGATATGATGTTGGTCAGAGACTTCCGTACAGTAGATATAGATATACTTCGACCGCAATGTCCAAATTTTCTTGCGCAAAATTGTTCGTGATTAATTTTGCATGATTTTTGTTGTAAATACTCAATAACTAGTACAAGTTGCAGACGCTAGCATTCGAGTCCGGATATAAGTAGTAGATCCGTAGACCTAGTGAAATTTTCTCTATTTCTGCAAAGTCAGATACAACATATTACTACTAAAACACACGTAGATCTTATAAATGGCATAAGGATGATTGTTTACAAACTTTGTCCGGACTGATGTAACTTCCCATGAACCACTCTTAACTAGTTACGATGCAACAGCAAATACTTTCTCGCATTAATTCTAAATTTGCAATTTTCGAAAATTCAGAGAGATCAACGAAAATGTGACATGTGGAATTTTAACTTAGCTTGTACTATCCGTGGAAAGAAATTGAAGAAAAAATAGAGCGATTTTTCAAAAACGAATTGTTAAAAACAATTTTAAAATTGCATATATTTCGCGCATAATAAACTACTACTACTACTACTCATGTTTTCGAAAAATAGAACAACTTCTTTCAAGATCTGTCTTTAAAGCACAGATTTCATGAAGAAGAAAAAATATCTTAAATATTGTAGTTGTAGCAAGACACCCAAAAAATTGCACTTTTGCAATTTTCGAAAAAATCAGGGATTTCTACGAACATGAGATTACACCATTCTCTTTAAAACAAATATTTATTTCTTAATCTAATACATACATTTCAGTTGCCGTTTGGCTTAATCTAAAATCTATTTCATTATATTATTGCTATAACTTGCGTTCTTTACGCTATCCGACGTCAAAGTTTAATAAAAAATAGAGGAATTATACTTAGGAGCAGGATTTATCCACTTTTTCGTTACCTGGGCTCCGGCAATTCTTTTTCTGCCGAAAATTCGCCGCTTTTCATCGCACAATTACATAACTTTCTCTTCTTACGAAATATCTTCGTAAGGGTGAGAAACTAAAAATTGATCGACAAAGCAGACGATATTATAGCGTTGTGTTGCATCAGATATTAAGAGTGTAAGAGCTGAATCGTTGCTCCAATGGCGCCAAAGATTATATAAAATTTGATGCCAAAGCGCTCTTTCAAGAGATGCCAAAGCACTTTTTCTTCCGTATCCTCTTCGCCCTAGCACATCTTCCTTCAGTTCTTCCTCCCACTACTGTTGTTAGGTATGGTATTATTAGGCACTGCGACGGGCTGTTCCTCTACCGTCAGGACCTATTCCAGTGATCTTTAAAGTGGAAATTTACAGCAGACGTGCGAGTAGGCGAGTGCGACCTGAACTGCAGCACCATCGGAAAATTGGACTATGTATATGAGAGAATGAGAAAATGTAAGAGAGAAAAAATAAGATAAAGGGATATTCGCATGACTTTTACGTCATATTGTACACTGTTGATTTGAACCAGAAGTCTTCCCATGCAGTTTACTCTACAAAATTGAGCGTTCTGGGCCCAACATGCCTCTTTAGGTCTATATACACGCCCACCCGTTCTAAAGGTGTGTGTCTCATGGGTAGTGATGGCAAATTTTAGCAAATATCGATACACCAATACTTCGTTACATCACCAAATGTTTTCGATGTCAATGAAATCATCAATGTATAAAATATGGGATGTTTTGATTATGATGAAATATTTCAAAGTAAAATGTTCTGGTTCTAAGATGACACATAACACGTCCATATTAGATTAAAGAATACTTTGTCTTAACTTATGACCTATTATCTTAATTCTTAATCAATGCTCTATGCAGTCAAGTTTCAAATTACAGTTAAATTATACTACGCAAAAAATAGTTTTAAAAAACTGTAATAACACTGGAGAAAGGTTGCGAATAGCAAACAATTTCGTGTCCCTTGGGGATTGACAACAGTGACAATGGTCAATGGTTGTGATTGCGAGCAATCCACAAATAAAATAAATACCGGAAGATTTATTTATATCATGGGTTATATCATGAGGTTATTTTACGACACGTTTGACGTCGGTGCTTTGAATGCGTTCATAAACTTTAAAAAAATGTGATTTAAAACTAATGTCAATGGGAAAGGAGTATATGCACGTGGCAGAAGTATTTTCCCGCGCTAAAATGAAAACATGAGTAAGAAACCCCTAATATCCTCAAATGAGCCCTAAATGGTCTTCAAGTTTTCGGGTTTCACAGGAACACAAATTTGGAAGTCCTGTGGATAATTTATAAAGAAAATAAAGTAGATTTATTAATATCAAGAGAATTTATTTTTAAACATCGATGTATCTGAACAACCAATCAGAAGAAATCATCAAAAGCAAAACATCGATTTTACAATATCAATGTTTGCACTCGCAAATATCGGTTTAAAAACATCGATGCTTTTCCGCCATCCGTACTCAAACGTCGCTGGTTCCCGCCAGTCGCACCAACCGCCGTCGCCTGAGCCGACGCGCCGCCCCGCGCCCTGCGCGCCGCGGGCACAACGCCACAGGCGGCGCGGCGCGGCGCGGCGCGGTGGGACCGACGCGACGTGGCAAGGCGGGCGTGTTAACGGCGACGCGACGGCTGATGCAGCCGGGCGGTGTGCGCGGACTAGCGATGTCGCTAGAGGGCCGCAGCATTGGCATGCCATCGACGTGAGCTCACAACTCGCCGCCGCCGCCGCCGCCGCCGCCGCCGCCGCCGCCGCCGCCGCCGCCGCCGCCGCCGCCGCCGCCGCCGCCGCCGCCGCCGCTGCAGCAGCAGCAGCATAAGCGGCGGCGGCGGCGGCGGCAGCGGTGTCGCCGCGGGCGACCGTATCGGCTGCCTTATGTCATCGCCCGAGCCGCTCCTTTGGCGCGCTTGCGTGCGCTACCTGTGCCTTGCCCCACCCCGCCCCTCGCCCGCTCCGCCCACCTAAAATTGATTGGTTAGTGATTCCGGGCACGTCAACGGCTCATTAGTCCCGTATGTGTAGTTATGTTTCTTTCCCTCGCTGGATGACGAGATCCGGCGCCGACATACTGTCAGAGGAGTGGTTACCGACCAACTATCTCCCACCAACGGGGCACCACCTCAGCCAGGACAAGCTCTAACAAGCTCCCGACCAGTCTCCTAGCATGTGTGGTAGTGTAGTGCATGTTAGTGAACGAGTGAGCAAGGGTTGAGGATAGGACAAGGAAAAAGAAGGAAGGATTGCGCGTGGCCCGTTTGTTAGAGTAGTGTTTCGGCATTTGCCTGGAGAAACCACGGAAAACTACCGATTAGAGCAGCCGCCCGCTAGATTTATTCCCCATATAGCGACTTAATTTGACTTAACTGACAAGCTAGTGTCGAATATCTGCCGCCGCACCGTCGTGAGTGGAACCTAGGACCTGCCGGTGAGAGACCTTGCAGTGACATCACTTGATGGCCTGAGCCACCTCTCCCGCCCCGCCCCGCTCCACCACGGCCGCGCCCTGTTTCGTCCGCTCCACAGCACCCTGCCACGGCCCGCCCGCGCCCCTTGTCCTTCCGCCTCCACGCCCTTCCCACACCGCCCGCGGCGGCTTCTCGGTGGTGGACGAGCTGCTGATAGTTTTCGCAACGTTATTTTTGAATTAAAGCTCCAAAGTGGTGTCTTGTTTCTTTTGACACCAGTGGGGCATTGTCAGGCAATCTACTGATCTGTCTGTTAGCTTTAGAAAGCAGTCAGCTAGGAGCACGTCTGACCTGATAGGTATGCGTTGTCATTTTAAATGTCCCTCATTTGCAGTCATCAAATAGTTTTTTTAATGTATAGTTAAACTTATGTGAATTTGCAAAATATTTATATGTAAAACCATAGATTTAACGAAATATATTTTTTTTGCAACAGTTTCCTTTTAAGAGATTAACTTTGGAGCTGTTGATGCTAAGAATGACATTTTTATTAATCCTTATTTTTTTTAGGGCTTTTGTCCAACCAATTGCCGGTTACTCTTTATGTCCCGATGGGACGCATGTTTTACCAGACACCAACACGCTTGCAGGCTTCTTTGACTTGGAGTCAGAAGAACGCGAGGCCCTCCGCGACAACACATACATGAGAGACAAGGGACAAATAACCATGCCAACCACCAAAGACGGGACCCTTAGGACAGAAGTGCTGAGTTAGTACACGCTCTTAGCCACTTCAACCATCCAGGTCGGCCAATAAAAGAAATAATTTGTTAAATTTATTTATTGAATACATACGGACCGTGCCCCTCTCTTTAAACTGCCTGATAACCACAACAAAATAAATCATTACATTCGGAGCATGAGCAGCACAACGATGGTTTTTCTTCTGCGTAATTCTCGACCGTACGGCGAACCCACATTTTCACCTATGGAAGTTGAAAAGTTGTTCCGAGGCCTGTCTAGAACCCAAAGCGAAGAGCGCGCAGAGAGTCCAGTGCATGCGTCTCTCTCCACCCGCGCCCCCGCCCGCGCCCGCGCCTGCGCCCGCACCCCCGCCCCCGCCCCCGCCCGCGCCCCCGCCCGCCCCCCCGCCCGCGCCCCCGCCCGCGCCCCCGCCCGCGCCCGCGCCCGCGCCCGCGCCCGCGCCCCGGCCCCGGCCCCCGCCCCCGACCGCGCTCCGCCTCCGGCCGCGCCCGCGCTCGCGCCCTGGCCCCCGCCCCCACCCGCGCCTACGCCCTGGTCCCCGCCCCCGCCCGCGCCCTGACCCCGCCCGCGCCAGCACCCGGCCCCCGGCCTCGCCACCGCCCGCGCCCGCGCCGGCGCCCCCGCACCTCTGTCCGTCCCCGCGCCCGCGTCCACCCGCCTCCACCCGCCCCCGCGCCGCGCCCGAACATGCCCTCGCCCTCATGTGAGCGCGCGCGCCCCCCCCCGCCCCCGCCCCCCCCCCGCGGCCGTACTCGCGCTCGCGCCGCGTCGAATCGCCCGTTTCACGCAGCGCGCCCGCCGCTCCCCGGGCCAAGGGTCACCGGGAACGGGCTCGGCCCGCGCTCGCGCCCGCGACCTAATAACATTCTCCCGATTATTATTCCGGTGCGCGAGCTTCAAACGTCTCCAGCACACGGAGAAGGGCGGCGAGTTTATGTTGGCTGGGTTCAGATAGTTTTCTCTTCTCGTTTTTTCCTCACTTTCGTGTGTATCCTATGCCGACGAGTTCAGAATGATAAAGACGTCCGTCTCTGAAGGCGAGTTGATCTTTTCACTGTTATAATTTTCAGATTTATAACGTGGATTGGATAGGTTAAATTGAGATCTCAATTAAAACAATTTTTAAATTAAGAAAGAGCTTCACTTCCAAGCGGAGGAACATTACTCCGCCCGCCTTCCCTACTCCTACTGCACGTGAATAAAATAAATATAATTAGCGATAAGTTTATCGTACACTTACCTACTTGTCAAAACATTATTAAAGAGGGATTAAAATCCTTAATTTCTATTTCATTTCAGATTCTCAGGTTTTCTGATTTTATTATACCTTGCTGTACGTGAGACTTATGGTATTAGTTTCATTCAAAATAAAACATCGACGATGTAATAACATCTAGTAAGCAACAGATTCAGTAACTCGTATTATTGTACAAAACATCGGTGTTTTGGAAACGTCCTAATGTCATATTGGATCTCACGGTATTTGCAAGCAACCAAAAAGTATCGTTTTAAAGCAACTGGTCACAAATTATTTTAAACGCCTTTCAATATTTTGTTCACCAATTTTTTCACTAATTAAATATATTTATTTTATTCAAAAAGATAAGACTATTCTTAGATTTATGTTTGATTTATTTGGTCAAAAACAGTGAAAAACTGTATATGACGTGTGGGAAAAGAGATTATCTGTGCACATTTTCTTGAGGCCCAGAATTAAGAAACATTAGAAACAAGAATTTAGAAAATTTTAGAATTTAGAATTAGAAACAAGAATTATTTAGAAAAATTAAATTTGAAAAATGCTTGTTCCCGAGTTATAGAAAATCAATTTCAACGGTAAATGAACTGCTGATTTGATTTTTCTGTATTGCTAACAAAATAGTAATGAACAACAGTTCTACTCCTACCATTACAAGCAAAAGGAGTGCTCAACAAAACGTGCGCACAGTGAAGCCACATTTACGTCCAGAAGCAAAACAAGGGGCCATCTCAGCATTTGCTCAATGGATCAGGGAAACTGGACGTAAATTTGATCGAGATGGGGGTCATTGAGTCTCATAATCTGAAGTACTTTACTTGTTACAGGCGTATTAAATATTTTTTAAAAATGTATACAATACAAACGTAAACTAATTCATTATATATCATTGTTTTGTAACAATAAACATTATTTTTCTTTTTGACGATCAGCATATCTCTAATTGTATAGAAACAGTTTTGCAGCAGAAAAGATTTTACTTTTAACTTAAATTTGCGTACCGACTTTAATGGCCAATAGTTAAACTGCTACAATACTTCATCATCTGCGGGTACTCGCAATGGTGGCACAAGCACTCCTGTCGGCGACGCAGCAAAGTATTTGTTCTGACGTAACGTAACATACAGTATTTAATTTTGTATCTTAGTAAAAAATGAAAAATATTACAGTCGACGATAAAGATACTTTATCTACTTGAGAAAGACACCACATTCGCTATCGTTACTCATGAAGGAATACCTTCCTCTCGTAGATAAATTATCTCTATCTTGTGTAATAAATTACTGTTAATATGAATTAACAATCTCACGTAGAAGTTTGTGCCATGAGTTATTTCAATCAGCATTTGTGAAAGATATCTTTAAGGCGCTCTTAATAAAATAAATTTAAAAAATATTTTCCTCTCTTAAAATGATCAAATAATGTTTATATACGGCAATTTACGATTGATGGCCGTCATTAATTTGCCCAAACGACAAACAATTTCCAACCTCATTCTTAACTTCATCATCCAATTGCAAACACAGCCGCTATCGCTTTGCGACGCAAGCTGCCCACTGACGCAACTGCGGGCCCAAAGATCGCGGACCGAGGCGTTAATCTGGCGCGCGTACGTGGATCCTGCGTCACCTGGCGGTGTGCTCGCCGGCAGTCAGCGGGGCGGTGACGTAGCCGGTGCTTACGTCGTCCACGGTCATGGGGTCTACCCTCTCCCTCTCCCGTCAATGGAAGGAAAAATCAAGAAAAAAACAACAACGGAGAAACTGTATATTAGATTAGATTAGATTTATTTAAACTGCAATTGGGCATAACCCGGTGGCAGCTAATTACAAAAACATAAATATACACAGCCTTTCCGTACTATAGAACTCTAAAACCACTAATAATAATAATAATAATAATAATAATAATAACAATAATAATAATAATAATAATAAGAATAAGCAAATTATATACTAATTGTAGTGATAATAATGGTAAAATAATGATGATGATAATAATATAAAAACTGACTAATTCATAAAACATTAAATTACATTAAGAGAGAAAACACACACACACACACACACACACTGCATTAGTATCACACTGCACTTCACTTCACTAAGACCTGAAAACATTTCCTTCTTTATTTCTCTGCTATACACTGCACTACACCTCACTTCACAATAGAACACTTATGCTTCGCTATATAACCCACTATTCTCCCTCATTTACTTAATAATACCCTAAATTAATTTCCTAAACTGTTGAACACTTTGAGGAAAGGGTTCAAAGGTTTTTGCGGGCAATCTATTCCATTCCGTAATCGTTCGATTTGTAAAAGAAAATTTCCCGACATACGTTCTCTGCTGTCTTAAATTTATTTTGTGCCCGTGATCCACTCTACTGATGTATGTAGGAAAACATAGCCGCCGATTAATTTCTTTCCAAGCTGGATGACCATTATAAGCTTTATACAAGGCGAAGAGTCTTGCTACTGATCGCCTGTTTTTGAGTGAATCCCACCCTGCCGTTTTCTTGTCCCTGAAAGTAAATTTAGCTGCCCTATGCTGAATCCTTTCCAAGTGTTTACACTGCATAATCTTGTGCGGATCCCAACAAATTGTTCCATATTCCATTATTGGACGAACAAGAGATAAATAAGCAATTTCCCTCTCGTTTGCCGTACTCTTTTTTAGGATGCGCATTACAAAGTGAAGAGATCTCCAGGCTTTCCCTACAACAAAATCTACGTGTTTTTTTTCAACTTAATTTACTATCGAAATGAATTCCTAGGTACTTGCACGAGGAAACTCTCGGAATAATGTCATTATTTAAACGGTAATGTGTTTCACTGTAATTATGACCCCTGCCAAAAGTGATGGATTTACTTTTAGAGCTATTTATGGACATTCCGTTATTTTCCGCCCAGTAATGTAACGCATCAAGATCCTTTTGCAGTATTTCTTCATCTCTTTTCGAGTTAATACTACGATATATTGTGCAATCGTCTGCAAATAGCCGAACATTTGAGGTTAATTGCGCCGGCAGATCATTGACGAAAGCTAGAAATAGAAGGGGTCCAATGACACTCCCCTGCGGTATTCCTGACGTAACGCTTACCCCGGAAGGTAACTCTTGTCCAATTCGGACTTTCTGTTTTCTATCTCGCAGAAACTCACTAATCCACGCCACCACCCTGGGATCTATGCCTGAATTCATTAATTTCTGTACAAGCCGATCGTGTGGAACGACATCAAATGCTTTAGCAAAATCTATAACTACTGCATCTACTCTCCCGCCCGCGTCAGTTTCATCTGCTAGATCCTGAAATAGCGTGACTACTTGACTTTCGCATGAATAACCACTCCTGAACCCGTGTTGCCCATCGTAGAGCCATTTTTTAATTTCCCATTCTTTCTTAATGTAACTCCCAACCAACATATCACTGTTATTATTCTGTCCCGTTTACAAACATATTGTCTAATTCTATGCATTGCCCAACACAGTCCCTTGTTTACTGTATAACAAACTTTCCATTGCTAATGTTGTTGATTCTTTGATAAAAAGATAAGAACTTTCAACTGATTGTACTTATGTTGAACTCTGCCCATTCTCTGTTATTATGTGGTTCGTTTTTTATGTGAATATATAAAACCCTTTTTAAATTATTACAAATCTACTTTAAAATTTCATGTTAAATGCATAGTCTTCCAATAATATGTACACATTTTACATTGTATTTTAATATTCAAATTTACAATACTGGCAAACTGAAACATTTCCAAGCGAATTACATTCAGTTCGTTGTAACCTCTTTTGACAGGTCATTATTAAAAAACAATAAGAATGATCTTGTAGCTGAATATCTTGTTTCGAATACAATATAAACAGAAAAATCAAATTTATAAATTTATAATTTATTTCAAGAATATTAACATGTTATGCTAATCCTTATTAAATTGCTGAAATATTGTCGTAGTTATCTTCTCCGCTTATTACTTTGGGCTGTAATGTATTATTTTAGCTGCACTTGGGGATAGATTCCAAACGAACATTTTATAGGAAAATATGATTAAAAATCGAAGAAGAAAAGTATTACGAACATCCATGCATCTTTGAGTGGCTCCTCAAGTTTCGCCCCATTTTATTGCGCCTCCTACTTTTTTCGAACTATGCCGTCCATTGCATGCCCTCCCGTCGCTTCATCACCGCTTCACCATTCTCTCACCTTCTGTACTAATATAATTCTAAGCTATTATAATTTATATAATTCTAAGCTATTAAAACGTTTTAAAGCCCTCGCTCATCCAAGTATAATAATTGAGGTGACAAAAGAAAGAGAATTCCTGGGAAAGGCGATCCTCGCCCTTTCATTTAATAAATATTAACTCTCTCTCTCACTCTCACTCTCTGTAGCTCTCCCTCTCTCTTCTCTATTTCCTTTCTTCTTCTCTCTTCTCTTTCATCTCTCTTTCTCTCACTCTCTTATCTCGTTCTCCCTTCTTTCCTCTCTTTTTTTCTCTTTCCTCTCTCTCTCTTCTCTCTCGTCTTGCCACCACTCCGTGGAAAGGATGGGGTATGCAGGGTCTCAAATTCAGTTTTGTAGTATCGCGAATTATATAAAAACACTTTAATGTATTTTCCTCCTCTTATGGATGTGACAATAACGTCATCTCTATTATGATCCTCAGTAATGAGTAATGAATGCTGATGATGATGATTATGATAATGATTGGTTGATTGAACAATGATGAATGAGGGACAATGTATTTATTTATTTATTTATTTATTTATTTATTTATTTAATGTACGGACAACAGTAAAGTGGTAACAACCCTAGTCAATGCTTACAATATTTTACATAGTATTATTATATGGAGTATTACAAATTATAGTTATTTAATACAATGTTAATCAACAGACAATATAAACAATAGTATTCTAGTCAATAACATGAAAATATACAATAACATTAGGTACCACAATATTTCATGTAAACCATAAATTTTATGCAATTGTAATTATATTATGTATAATATCAAACAAAAATACTACAATAGAATAAAACAATGAAATAGTGTATAATATGATAGCGAAATTCAATAGAATAGGAATACTTTATCCCTAAAAAGAGAGAAGAGAGAGAAGAGAGAGGAAGAGCTACAGTGAGTGAGAGTGAGAGAGGCAGAGAATTAATATATATTAAATGAAAGGGCGAGGATCGCCTTTCCCCGGAATTCTCTTTCTTTTGTCACTTCAATTATTATACTTGGATGAGCGAGGGCCGTAAAACGTTTTAATAGCTTAGAATTACATAAATTATAATAGCTTAGAATTATATTAATACAGAAGGTGAGAGAATGATGAAGCGGTGATGAAGCGACGGGAGGGCATGCATTGGACCGCATCGTTCGGAAAAAGTAGGAGGCGACTCGTAATATCGCGCGGCAGCAGTGCGTGCGACGCACTGGCAGATCCCGGGCACCCATAACCCCCATGGCCCCCATCCCCCCCCCCCAGGCCTAGAGTTTTCGTTTACCTTCCTTTATTTGATTGATTTAAATGTTTATGTTCGAAGTATTATTTATTTAAACAATAGCATCGAATAGTATCATAACTACAGTACATAAATAATAATATAATAACAAATATCTTCATTATTAAACAAAAATCTACAATGCTCCCCCCCCCATGATTGGCTGGATCCGCCCCCTTTTTTTAAAATTGTATTTCTTCTTGTTCGGCATTTCTGCCTTTCAAGGGCGTTTACATACGATTTCAATCATGTTTTAGGATGAACCATCCTCAGGTCTGTCAATACACTTCCTGTATAAGTTTGTTAGATAAGAAAAAATGCGTTCGTTAATCAATCGTTCGTATTGTGTGTGTGAGAGAGTGTCATAAAGGGGGAGAGAGAGAGAGAGAGAGAGAGAGAGAGAGAGCGCAAGAGATTATATTTTCAGATAATTAGGGATATTATATTTTCAGATAGTTAGATCCGCCCCTGATGCGACGCCTCCTCTCCGCCCTTCGCCATGCAACCAGTCCCCCGCCTCGTCCCCCCGTCCTCGCGACAACGGCGCGGGTACGGGCGACGCGCTCCCTTCCCCGCCGCGAGTCAGCCGTTAACGCACCGCTGCGCGCGCCGTCGCAACGCGACGATACCCTGCCCGCCACTGCACCTCTGCGCCGCGTCGTGGAGTTACGTGACTTACTGGCCGGGGGCGGCTCATTGCCAGTGTGATTGTCTGATGTGCTCTTGATCTTACGCGGCCATCTAAGCTTTTAACATTTGTGTAAACTAGTCTAGAGCTATTTTCGAACGCCTGACAAATGTTTCATTGTTAACATCCTTCTCTTCAAGGACGGATTAGGGTAGTCATTGAAGTTGTTCATTTAAACGAAAAGTACGAAAGCTTGTGAAGAACTGCAATTAATACTTCCAAGAATTCTTCTGAGATATCGAAATTTGTGGAAGAAGGCGAGGTTGAGATTCGATATGTTACCCCCAAAACCATATGTTTTTTTAAATTTATTATTATTATTATTATTATTATTATTATTATTATTATTAAACATGTTAAAAATTATTAAAGTTATTAATGTAAAAAAAATTAAAATTATT